>JAECUM010000343.1:0-295603 GCA_016617855.1 Megalonaias nervosa | reverse complement strand
CACGTGTTTCGAACACGTGTAGATCCAGAAAATGCCATGGGTCATATGGTTTCATCTGCACAGAAGATGTCATCAAGGATGTGTCTATACACTCAGAAATTGTATGTTATTGAATTTTTTATATCATGGTGTTTGCATAAGTTTACTATGGGAACTGAATTATTACCGCATGTCCTAAAAGGCACATCATACACACCAAATTGCATCAGAATATGGTTCCTGAGCCTAGCTGGTTATGTTTACCTGTTGTAGTGGAGATGTAATAATGATGGAAAAAGGAAAATTAAAAAGATATTGGACCTGAAAAGACAAAGCCTTTAAAAGGCATATCTGATGTACATGTAACAGGCAATTCACCTACCAAATGACAACCAGTTATGCAACAGACAAATTCAGCTACCAAATGACAACCAATTAAGTAACAGGCAATTCATATACCAAATTACAACCAGTTATGTATAAGGGAAATTCATACACCAAATGACAACCAAATATGTATAAGAGCAATTCATATACAAAATAGCAACCAATTAAGCAACAGCCAACTCATACACCAACTGACAACCAATTATGCAACAAGCAATTCATTTACCAAATGACAACCAGTTATGTAACAGGCAATTCATATACAAAATGACAACCAATTATGTACACGGGCAATTTATATACCGAATGACAACCAATTACTAATAGACATTTCATACACCAAATTAACAATCACTTATATATGAGGGCAATTCATATACCAAATTACAACCAATTATGTAACAAACAATTATGTAACAAACAATTCATATACCAAATGTCAACCAATTGTGTGTAAGGTCAATTCATATACCAAATGACAAGCAATTATGTAATAGGTAATTCATATACCAAATGATAAGCAATTATGTAATAGGTAATTCATATACCAAATGACAACTATTTATATAATAGGTAATTCATATACCAAATCACAACTAATCATGTACAAGGGTTGAAAGGATAAACAGATGGATGGGCATAAATGGCAATTGCTCTAAGTCTCTCACATCTCAATAAGGGACCTTAATTAAATTAATATATTTTCATATCAATAACAAATGTAAATTTACTTGCATTGTCAATTTAAATAAATAAATAAATAAATAAATCAGCAGGGTGGTGAAGAAATTAGGTCCTGGAAATAACAATAACATGACAGATATTTAGTTAGGCCGAGAAGGAGTGGTATATCCCTTGTGTACCAATCAATGCATATACAGCCCTTTTTTTAGAAAAACAAACAATGTCTTGCAGAGGCAGCCATTTTGAATTTTTGCAACAAGAAACTTATCCTGTAGCTCATGAAGAAATACTGTGTCTTTGTGTGTATGGACACTACAGGACTAATCCCTCAAAATACTGTGTCTTTGTGTGTATGGACACTACAGGACTAATCCCTCAAAATACTGTGTCTTTGTGTGTATAGACACTACAGGACTAATCCCTCAAAATACTGTGTCTTTGTGTGTATGGACACTACAGGACTAATCCCTCAAAATACCGTGTCTTTGTGTGTATGGACACTACAGGACTAATCCCTCAAAATACTGTGTCTTTGTGTGTATGGACACTACAGGACTAATCCCTCAAAATAATGTCAAAAGTTATGTTCAGTTGACAATATATTTCTTAGTTTTAATGTTTTATTGACCTGTTCTTACTCCATTTATGTACTGGAAAAAGATTATACACAGGATGTGCACTGTTTTCTTGTGTAATAATGTTTTTGCTTCTGTTTGCTTTGTTCCTCCATCACATCCCTTAATAATCAGCACAAATGGGCAATCCACTGTATACATCCAAGAAATACTTTTTTTCTTCTGGTTTGAAAGAAAAGGCTGTGACTGCTCCAATTGCCTCGTGTAATTCCAGTCAGAGTTAGACTACAAAACAAAGGTTTCTCAAATACTAAACACATCAAATAGGAAGATCTAATTCACTCTGGTGGTACCATCATTGTACATTGTAAGATCTAATTCACTCTAGTGGTACCATCATTTTACATTGTAAGATCTAATTCACTCTGGTGGTACCATCATTGTACATTGTAAGCATGATATATATTAGTATGTAAATTCATATATTAGAACTGTGGAGTGGAAATAAAACTTTGATCACTTAGTGCTACACTGTCTATTAACTATATATACTGTTACGACCCTGTAGTTAAATTACATGTGTGTTAAAATTTGAATTCTTTCTAAATCTTTTTATTTCATTTTTATTTCATTTTTATATCATTAAATGTAATTATTATTGTGATGATGATTATGTTCGCAGGGTCTGATATTTTGTTAGAAACATCGTGTTTATTTAGAACGTAAATGTGACTCGCGTAAGCACGATTTTTGCATGACGGTTTTGTCGTTGCAAATAAACAGTCAGAAATAGCTATATAAATGTTTGACTGTGACCACGGTCGTTTCTAATAATACTTGTTGACATTCTATACTACCTTGGCGATATTACGAAATCTCCCCGATTTCTTCATGCGTGTACATGAAATGACGTGTTAGTTTGCTTTCAAATACTCAAGTACCTGCGAACTAGACTAGAGTCATATTTTAACATCTTAGAGAGTCACATCATAACATCATATAGAGTTTTCAATACCTTAAGAAGGTATTCTTTTGTGCTGGAAAGAGTTGTTCGTTTGTACGTATGAAGAATAACATGTGTTTTGTTATTGACGATAGCTGTACTTCATCTACCTTTTAAATAATAATTTTCCCTGGAGAACTACACAACTGGCTTTGGACAAAGACATTTGCTGAAATTAATTCTAAATTGGAACAGGACAATACAAATTGTGATTCACAGTGAAAATTCTGGACATTTGTGTTTA
Source organism: Megalonaias nervosa (assembly GCA_016617855.1). Lineage (NCBI taxonomy): Eukaryota > Metazoa > Mollusca > Bivalvia > Unionida > Unionidae > Megalonaias > Megalonaias nervosa. The sequence goes on along the minus strand of JAECUM010000343.1, from coordinate 292,731 downwards.
ACCTTCGTCTGACATCATCATTCGCCATCTTGGAACGGAATTGAGATTCAGACTACGTCAATTTAGAACTGTTTAGTCACACGACTTAAGTGTTTTCACAATATTAGGACAAATTTTTGGATCTTCTTCGTAAATCGTAAGTCTTGTTTCATATATTTACCTTTTCACCGTGTTTTCTAGGGAAATATATTATTTTTGTTAAAATTTACAAAGCTTGTTGTAGTCACTCATTTCTTTGTTACTTTAAACGAGCCGATATGTAACATAAAGAAAATTGGGGACTCGTCCGGGATATATGAAATTGGCTAAAAATTGAAATTTAAATTCCCCTAGTTCATTTTGCTTGAAATTTTAGTGAAAACGACAGGCTTTCTTTCACAATGTCAAAAGTGGAAAGTTTTCTTTCTAGTCCAACTCAAGAACAGTTGGGTAGTTTGAAAAAGGATGAGTTGCTTGAACTTGCCAGAAAGTACGATCTTTCTGAAGCAAAATCTTCCTTGACAAACAAGAAATCAAAAATATTTTAATCCAATATGTGGTAGGAAAGAATATTTTTGACCAAAGTGTTTTAGCATCTGTCAGTAAGTCTATGACAGACTCTGACATTAAGAAAATGGAACTGAAAATGAAATACAAGATGGAAACAGAGTTAAGGAAGTTCGAACTTCAGAATCAGAAAGATAAAGAAAAAGAACAAATGAAATTACAATTTGAAGAAAGGGAAAAAGAAAGACAAATAGAAGAAAGGGAAAAAGAAAGGCAAATAGAATTACAAAAGGAACAAATGCAATTTGAAGAAAGGGAGAGAGAGAGAGACAGATGCAAAAAGAGAAGGATGAAAAAGATAAAGAAATAGAATTACAGAAAGAACAAATACAATTACAAAAAGAACAATTACACGTACAAATGCAAAAAGAGAAGGATGAGAAAGAATTTCAAATTAGAATGAAAGAATTTGAGATGGCAAGTAGCAAGCACGATTCCACTTCTCATACTAGTTCAAATTTTAACATTTTAGGAAATATCAAGTTAGTTCCCCCTTTTAGTGAAAAGGAAGTAGACAAATATTTTATTCATTTTGAAAAAGTTGCTGAGAATTCGAAATGGCCAAGAGTGCATTGGACTCAATTATTAAAGAGTGTACTTTGTGGCAAGGCCAGAGATATCTATATATCTCTGTCAGTACAGCAAAGTACTGATTACGATTTGGTTAAGGAATTCATCTTGAAGGGTTATGCATTAGTCCCTGAGGCTTATCGGCAAAAGTTCAGAAACTATAGGAAAGATGCTAGACAAACATATGTTGAATTTGCTAGAGAAAAAGAACAGTTATTCAAAAGATGGTGCTTAGCCAAGAAAATCGAACATGATTTTGAAAGTCTTGAACAATTAGTATTACTTGAAGAGTTCAAGTACTGTGTCCATAGTGACATTAAGAATCATCTTGAAGAGCATAAGTTTGAAACCTTGGAAAAAGCTGCTTTTGCTGCTGATGAGTATTCCTTAACTCATAAAGTTCCTGCTGTAAGCAAATCTTTCACTCAGCAGTCTACTGATAGAAAGGTGTTTCAACCAAATACGACTCTCAGTAAAACTCAATCTGGCACAAATTCTAAAAATCAAGCCTCTGAGAGGCTTGATTCAAAATCCTTGTCTATTCCTACGTGTACCTATTGTAAGAAAAAAGGACACGTCATTTCTGATTGCTTCAAACTGAAATATAGGCATCAGAATCAAGATAGACCTATCCCAAATGCTCTTATTGCTAAGAGGTCAAGATCACGGTCATGTATTGAAAACAATACATTTGTTGGGTTTGAAAAACCTCAGTCTGATTGTGTTATGGAGAATTTTGAACCATTCATGTCGAAGGGTTCTATATCACTCTTGGGGTGATTTGGCCAATCCTGTCCCTATTAAAATTTTGAGGGATACAGGAACTTCTCAGTCTTTTAGTTTCAGGTATTTTGTCTTCTTCTGAGAAGACCTGTTCTAATGAGTGTTCTCATTCAGGGAGTAGAGTGCGGCTTTGTTAATGTTCCTCTCCATTCTGTTAATTTGTCATCAGACTTAGTTTCAGGACCTGTGACAGTCGGTGTAGTGTCTACTTAACCCGTTGAGGGCATTCATTTGTTGCTAGACAATGACTTAGCTGGAGACAAGGTTGTGGTTAATCCACTTGTAACTGACAAGCCTTCTTTGGATCAGAAAGTTGATCCTATTGAAAAAGAAATCCCTGATCTATTCCCAGCTTGTGCAGTTACCAGAGCTATGGCAAAGAAAGCTCTTGAGAATGATTTTGATAAAGAAAATATTCCTTTAGCTGACACATGTATTGGTCAGGCTTTTGATGAGGTCACTTTCACTTCTAATTTGGATCAGTCAAAAGGTATTGATCATAGTGATCCTCTTTTGAATACTCATTCTCTTTTATCTGATCAGGGTGATAAACGCCAATCACTTGTCGTCGAATAGGAGAAGGATCCTGAGATCTCCTGTTTGTTTCAGCGGGCCGTTAGTGAAACTGAAGCAACTGAAGTACCTGTCTGTTACTTCATTAAAAATGGAGTCCTTATGAGAAAATGGAGACCTCCCGAGGTACCTGCTAGTGACGAATGGTCAGTAAAATATCAGATTGTGGTTCCAAAACCTTACAGACAGGAAATACTTAGTTTGGCCCATGAAACTCCTATGGCTGGTCATTTAGGGATAAATAAAACGTATCACAAGATCTTAACTCACTTCTATTGGCCAAAAATCAAAAGTGATGTGTGCAAATTTTGTAGGTCTTGTCATCCTTGTCAAATTGTACGAAAACCAAATCAAAAGATACCTAAAGCTCATCTGCAACCAATTCCTGCATTTGACGAACCATTCAGTAGAATTATGGTAGATTGTGTTGGTCCCTTACCAAAGACCAAGTCAGGCAACCAATATTTGTTGACCATAATGAGTGCGTCAACAAGTTTTCCAGAGGTAATTCCGTTGAGGAATTTTACTCAATTTGGCCTTCTCAAATTTGATCAGTCTGGTCAAAGGTCAAATTTCAAGTCTGGAATGTTCCAGCTTGTTATACTTGAATTTGGCATTCAGCAGTTCAAGTCAAAAGTGAAACTGGTTTCACCAAATTTTACTAGAGAGAATTTTTGAGTCCTGTAATAAAGTCCATTCTCTCTTGCTCATTCTGCAGAATTTTCTTCAATTAAGATTTTATGGCCCTTACAAAGTAAAGAAGAAAATGAATGAGTTAAATTATAATATTAGTACTCAAGTCTAAGTAAATTAATGGAGTACTATTATGTTGAAAGAAATAGCCAGGTAAATTATGCAATTAATTTAGTTGTACCTGTCCCACCAACTGAGAATTTGAATGAAGGAATTCAGTTGGATTCTACTGATCTTGGAACAACCAATCTTCGGAATTCGGAAGTTATGGAAAATCTAGACCAGAAACTTTCTCATTTACAAAATCAAGAAAAAAGTGAACTTAAACAATTATTGTCTGAATATGAACACTTGTTTCCAGACATACCTACAAGGACAAACAAAATTTATCACGACGTTGAAATAGTAGATTCAAAACCCATGAAACAACACCCATACAGGATGAATCCTTTCAAACAGGAATACTTAAAAAAGGAGATTCAGCATTTACTGGAAAATGATTTTGTAGAGCCCAGTAAGAGTTCACCGTGCATTCTTGTTCCGAAACCGGATAAGACTTTCCGAATGTGTACGGATTATAGGAAGGTGAACAGTGTGACAAAAACAGATTCATTTCCATTGCCAAGAATCGACGATTGTATCGACAAAATTGGAAATGCCAAATACGTCACTAAATTCGACCTTCTGAAGGGTTTTTGGCAAATTCCACTAACGGAAAGAGCAAAAGAATTTTCGGCATTTGTGAGTCCAGATGGACTCTACCAGTATAAAGTAATGCCATTTGGGATGAAGGGTTCTCCAAGTACTTTTCAACGCCTTATGAATACGATTACTTCTGGTCTATACAATTGTGATACCTTTATTGATGATGTCATCATCTACAACAAAACCTGGAAAGAACATCTAGCCACGATTCGGAAGTTCTTCGACAGACTCACGGATGCAAATTTGACTTAATTTATCTAAAAGTGAGTTCTGCCGTGCTTGTGTTACTTTTCTAGGACATATTGTGGGACATGGTCAAGTTAAACCTATAGATGCTAAGGTCAAGGCTATTTCTGAATTTCCTGTGCCTGTCAGTAAAAAACAGCTGATGCGATTTTTGGGTATGGCTGGGTACTATCGCAAATTTTGTTCTAATTTTTCTGATATTGTTGAACCTCTGACAAACTTGTTGAGAAAGAAAAACAAGTTTCTTTGGACTGAGAAATGTCAAGAGGCTTTCGATCGATTAAAGGCCATACTTAAAAGTGCACCAGTTTTAACAGCTCCAGATTTCAGTCAACCATTCAAACTATGTGTGGATGCAAGTGATGTTGGGGTTGGAGCAGTTTTGCTCCAAGATGACAAAAATGGTGTAGAACACCCAGTGTGTTATTTCTCTAAGAAATTAAATAAACACCAAAGAAACTACTCAACAGTCGAGAAGGAATGCTTGGCTTTAATACTGGCATTACAGTATTTTGAGGTTTATATTAGCTCGGCTCCTTCTCCGATTGTTGTTTAGTGATCACAACCCCCTTACTTTCATCGACAGGACGAAAAATAAGAATCAAAGACTATTGAGATGGAGTTTATTTTTGCAAGAGTACAATCTTGACATCAGGCACTTTAAAGGAAAAGACAATTTAATTGCAGACGCACTTTCCCGTGTATAGAAATATCATTTTCATATACACTTTTGTATTATTCATGAGTTCTTATGTAATTTTTTTTACCTCGTGTATAGTTTACATCCGGTAAAAAAGAAAGTTTTATTACATAAATCTTTCTTTTTTCTTTATGGGGGAAAGTGTTACGACCCTGTAGTTAAATTACATGTGTGTTAAAATTTGAATTCTTTCTAAATCTTTATATTTCATTTTTATTTCATTTTTATATCATTAAATGTAATTATTGTGATGATGATTATGTTAGCAGGGTCTGATATTTTGTTAGAAACATGTGTTTATTTAGAACGTAAATGTGACTCGCGTAAGCACGATTTTTGCATGACGGTTTTGTCGTTGCAAGTAAACAGTCAGAAATATCTATATAAATGATTGGCTGTGACCACGGTCGTTTCTAATAATACTTGTTGACATTCTATACTACCTTGGCGATATTACGAAATCTCCCCGATTTCTTCATGCGTGTACATGAAATGACGTGTTAGTTTGCTTTAAAATACTCAAGTACCTGCGAACTAGTCTAGAGTCATATTTTAACATCTTAGAGAGTCACATCATAACATCATATAGAGTTTTCAATACCTTAAGAAGGTATTCTTTTGTGCTGGAAAGAGTTGTTCGTTTGTACGTATGAAGAATAACGTGTTTTGTTATTGAGGATAGTTCTACTTCGTCTACCTTCTAAATAATAATAATTTTCCCTGGAGAACTACACAACTGGCTTTGGACAAAGATATTTGCTGAAATTAATTCTAAATTGGAACAGGACAATACAAATTGTGATTCACAGTGAAAATTCTGGACATTTGTGTTTAACCTTCGTCTGACATCATCATCCGCCATCTTGGAACGGAATTGAGATTCAGACTACGTCAATTTAGAACTGTTTAGTCACACGACTTAAGTGTTTTCACAATATTAGGACAAATTTTTGGATCTTCTTCGTAAATCGTAAGCCTTGTTTCATATATTTACCTTTTCACCGTGTTTTCTAGGGAAATAAATTATTTTTGTTAAAATTTACAAAGCTTGTTGTAGTCACTCATTTCTTTGTTACTTTAAACGAGCCGATACCTAACAATATATATATATATATATATATATATATATATATATATATATATATATATATATATATATATATATATATGAATGAGGTATCATCATGGGGATTCTTTTGTTTCAGGTTTGAAGTTACTTGTCAGTATGCTTGCATTTTCATTTGGACTGAAATAAACTAGATACAACAGGGCAAATCATGTCAGTTTTCATTTATAAATGTACAAGTAAAAAGTGATTACTTTGCTGTATGATTGAAAGGACAGCCTAATATCCTACACGTGGGTGAAGGCTTGGAGTCTTTGCTTGTTTGCACGCTTTGGGATAATGAATAAAATACTTTGGTGTTTTGGATAAATAAAAGCAATTATTAACATTGGAAAATATGATATGCACTTTATTTACATGAAAAGACAATCATTTTGCAACAAGCTTTGGCCCCTTGGTCTCTCCCAGCTCCTTCAGGACTAGCCCACAGTAAGTAACTTAGAACTGTTCATAGCCTCACCATTAAAGTATATGTATATATACACTTACATATAGTTGGCAGTACATTAGGAGTAAATTTATGCAGTTAGCAAGGATCCCTGGTTCTGTCAATGATCACTGAGGATTAGTACTTGGAAACCACTGAGATGTCCATCAAGCATAGCCATGGTTAAGGCATTGGACCCATGATCAAGAGGGTAATGGTTCAATTTCCAGCATTGGATCAGACCATTTCCTGTATCAAATTTGTCAGGATATCTTTTAATGCAAATGATTTATTTGCACTTAGTAATTAAAGTTGTATTTATGGAGAAAAGCATATAATTTCTTTGATCAAAAACTAAAGATACAAAATGTAAATTAAAATAATTTGTGACTAACAGTAATGAATATATAATATTATAAAATAATACATATACATATAACATTAAAATCACCGAATTATTCAGGCATTTTAATATGGCAACAGTGTTTAACGGCTTGATTAATTTTTTTGTTTGGCAGTGAAAGTAAAGTTTATTACTGAAGGGCACAATACAAAAACCTCATTTGCATAACTGCACACTGTCCATTCTCTTCCAACTAATCTTATCCATAATATATCTACTTTGTTACTTATTATATATATATTTCATATTTTTTTAAAAGTTAAATTAGATTAAGTTTAATCCCAAGGATTATGATTGTGCTAATTTACTAAAATGGATGCATTCCGTCTTTTCTAACATTTTTTTTGCAAATTTGTTTGCAAGGGATAGAACTCCCACACCTGTGATCTGCAATAGTTCTCATCATAGGTTATTTCCCTTGTTGTACTAGGCAAACTGGCTTATACAAGATACTCGAGAAGTGTCTAGAGAATTTTATACTTTCAGTAATGGTGTCCATATTTAATGGTGGATTGGCATCATTGGAACAAATCTGAAAGCCCATTATGCCAAGATACTTTCTATCAGATTTGGTGAAATTGTTTTTGAGGTTGTTGTTGAGGGTTTTCCTATTTTTAGTAACAGTGGCCACATTTGATCACAGATTGGCATAATTTGTACAAATCTGAAAGCCATCTATGACAGGATGCTTTCTGTCAAATTTGGTAAAATTCTGTTCATTGTTTTTTGTTTTAAAAGTCCTTTAAAAGTTTTTCTTTTTTAGTATCAACATCTTAACAAACATCCAGCCAAGATGCTTTCTTTTGAATTTGGTCAACTACTTTTAATGTTTTCAAGATGTTTAAAGGTTTTTCTATTTTTAGTAACAGTGGCCACATTTCATGATGGATTTGTATCATTTGAAAAAATTAGAATGAGCTTCATATGAGGATGCATATTACTGAGGTTTTTGAGAAGATGTTGTAAATAGTGACTGTGAATGAACAACACATGGCTGATGAAAGGTTATATTATACATTGACATTGTTGTACACCAGGTGAGCTAAAATATGAAAAAAAAACTCAACCATTTAAATGGTGTGAAAATCTAATAAGGTCACCTACATATGCACAGACATATGCCTACCAAATTTTGTTGTCAAGTGATTTTGCGGAAATGTGCCAAGGGACTACGTGGGATGGATAGTGATGTACAGATATGGATGCAGGGGACCAACTCATGATGCCCCCACTGCATTCATAAAAATAAAATTAAAGTCGGTATTTATCAGGTTTTATTTATGTATAATGCAAATATACATGTACAAGGATTTCAAATCATAGCACAAGCAAATTAACAATTATTTCAAAATACTTCCATTTACATATTTAGGCAGACTTAAGATACTTTGTAGCTTGGAAAATAAAGTATCCTTGTGTACACATATACATACAGAAGATAAATGTCCCTTAATGGCTAATGACATATGAGCAAAAATATAAAACATTGGTCAACTGAGTTGCACAGAAGAAATACAGTATACTGGGTTCATTTATAATTAGTCTCTACTTTGAATGCAATGCACAAAATGAAACATTTGACATGGGAACAAAGTTAATAAAAATAATGTATTGTTTACATGTACCAGTTGCATAGCATGAAATGAAAATAATAATGAAAGTGGTAAAAAGATTTGACCTAGAAAAAAGACTTGACATAGAACAGCTTGCTTCATCCCTGCTATATTGCCACTGAATGCTCTTATTATCTTTTCTCCAAACAAAATGTATGACAGCTTAAACATAGTATTTTCATGCTTTGTGAAGTTTTTATCAATCTGATGGATATTTATGTATGCAATCATCAATATTCTCACCACAAACTCACATATGAAGCTGAAAGCCACAAGAATTCTTTGCATTTGTATCCCCGTCACAAATATATTATTTCTCTTTGCAGGTTGGTAGTCTGATTGCTAATAATCAAGTTTATCCTGTAAAAGTAGGAAGAATGGATTATAAACATCCATATGTGTCACCAGCTTTTGTTAGTAAACTATTTTTGAAGTTATTGTCTTTGGAAAAACAACACATTACAACAATGAAAAATGTTAATATTTTCTTAAACTTAAATGACTGTTTGTTTCTTTATATTTTATTGTGCTCATAGGTTAGTAATACATTTTGAAAATTCTTAATTTTGACCTCTCTACACTTCTCCTTATTTTACAAACAATTTGCTCTATTCTGGCATGGGAAAGAAAAGTTACTTCATCTGAAAATTTTACTCCAAATTGCCCTGTTTCATGTGACACTTTCAACATACTGCTGAACATTATGGTTTGTTCTGTTTTTTTTTTTTTTTTTAATAGAATAGCGACAGATGAAGGTTATTTAGCAAGATGCCTGGAGTAAAGTCTTCACCCAGGGTCACACAATGTTAACTGACCTGGGCTGCTCCAATAGCAGGATGAAACCAGATCCTTTCAGTTGTGTGTCTGGCATGCTAAGGACTGGAAATACTTTGTGAAATAGAAGATCAATATTCCACATTACAATTTTTACCATGTTACCATTATCTGATTGTACCAGAAACCAATCATACTTGACTGTAACTAATTTCTACTATTAAATTCTTATTTGATATAAATTAAATTTTATACTCCAAGTAATCTTTGCAAACTGTCTTTCATTTTAATAATAATAAAATTTAAACATGGCATATTTTATAGACCATATAAAAAGACTGAACACAGAGGACCAAAATAATTCAAACTCAAGTGTAATCTAGGATTACACAGCTCACCTGTTTTTGTACTAAATCTCCAGTAGCCATTGTAAAAATAGTGCAGCAAACAAATTAAAACAAAAGTGACAATGTCCCTGCATTGTGCTAACATAGTGTGAAAACACCTACCTATCCACCCACCCACCAACCTACCTACCTGCTGTGACAGGGCATATTGACACAAAACAGATGAAAAGAACATTCTTTTCCTTCGTATTTTGTAAAAAATCTTTGTACTTAAAATCTGCTCAACAAGCTTTTATCACTGCTAGCCAAATTTTACAGGGTGAAGGTCACAGACTTTGAAGAACCTTGGAGTGAAAGCCAGCAGTAGAGAGTTTATGCATCACTAATGACCTTGAATTACAGCTACAGGCAAGACCTCCCATGAAAAGCATGCAGCATGTATACTCATCCATTTGTACAGTATACAGTTAATGGCTAGAGAATAATATATCACAAAGGGTTATTGGTAATGCCAACAGGGTGGGTTGGTACTGTATATAACAAATTATCACATAAAAGAACACAAAAACTCAAATGTCCAGGTACACTGCTTTGGGAAAAAAGCATGAGCTAAAAGAAGCAGTTTTATATGGCATTTATGTAGATACCAGCATAAAGACATAAGTGGGTGATGACACTGTAATTATATTATTACATAAAAAAAAAACAGACTAGACTAGGTACACTGAGCATTGAATCTTCATACCCATTAGACCTTGCATGTAGTGCCATTTAATAATTGTCAGAATTATCTTGACCTACTAACTTGGCAAGAGTGGTGAGGGGAAAATTGTTTGAAAATTAAAATTTTGGTACTTTATTCATCTCCAAACTTGGCTACTTACATAAGATTTCAATTGCAGAACTCTGATTGAACTTTTCCTGGTTAGTTGGGCTTGGGAATTGTCATCTCCTGTTTATATTTTGTCATAATGTGGTAATTTCAGTGGAATTAAAGACCTAGTATAAAACTACAGACCTTGATTAGGTGCCCATGTACCCTCACTCAGGCTGGAGCCAGGGCTTGAACCCAAGAGCATAAATGTGAAAAGTGAGTGTAGTACCACTATACTATCCAGGCACCAAAGTGCATTTGTATGAATGAACATAATCAGCTCCAGATGTAATGTAACATGTTACAATGACCTTTTATTTCAAGCATGTAGGGATGCAGAAAAAACTAGTCTGATTTTTTTTTCATGAACAGTGCACGAGACTGAACCCTAGTCAGTGACCTAAATTTATCATGAGATGCATTCCTTCACCAAACTTCATGAATCTAGGGACAATGGTTTTTGCGCCATAGTATGTATGCACACACACACACACACACACAGGGTGCAAAAACCTATTTGGTCATTAGCTAATGCAAAACCTTATGCTTGACCCAAGTCAATAAAATGTGAAATGTAGGTCACAGTGACATTCCTTTCGTGGTAAGGGTAACAGAGATACATGCAATCATTTAGTTTGATTCTATCATGAAGAGTTTGAGAAATAAACTTAAAACAAATTTAACTAAAATTGGTGAAGCATAAAATACAGATCAAAGTATCTTACATTTGTAAAGAGGTTGTAGAAATCATCACAATGCATTTCATTACCATGTTTCATGATTCCAGGTATAACAGTATTTATACAGTGTGCAAAAAACCTGAGCTACATGCAAAAACTTAACCAAGAATTTACAACTAATATACATGTACCGGTATGTACAAAGCTGGCCCCTTCCTTGGGAGTGGGGGGTGGGGTGCTGTGAAACCTGCTCCAAGCTGTTGCATGGCTGACATTTAGTAAAGATGTGCTTATGTATTAACTTTACCTGTGTGGATAGTGATGCTGATGGAAGTATAATAACTTAAACCTCCACATTGTAGAGGTGAGCTAAAAGTTATGATTCTTCTCAAAAAATCCTGTTGAAAATACATGAAACAAAGAGTTCCCATTATAATGAAAATTAATTACCACAGCAAGTTCAATTTTATACTTCTGAAAAACCATTTCACTGAAATATTATATTTTACTATCAGAAAAACTTGCATACATTACCACGATCTCTTGCTCTCTCTCTAGTCTGTGCTAAAAATGTACATTGTGGTCCCATTCGAAAGATGGCTATTATTTTCAAAATATTCAATTAATGCATGGCAAGTAAACAACAGGGACATTTAGTGCCACAAATGTGGATATATTCAATAAATGACTGATAAATATTGGAGCTTAACAGCAAAGAAAACCACATGTAATTAGTACCATAAATTAGGAAATATCATAGATAAAATTATATGAAGACAAATAGTGAGGAGTTAGTGCTGAGCTTCCTGAATCTCTTAAATCTTGTTTTAATGGATTTTATTGTTTCTATGACCAAGTACTTTTATCAATTAAAATAAAAAGACCAAACAATTGTAGTGTCATTTTACAAATCCAGCAAAATGATTCTTGGTTTTATCTTATATTATGCAACAGTCAGCAATGAATGGCTTGAAAAAAGAAATTTGTTCATGGAACACATCTGCTGAAACCACAGTGCCTGAAATAACCTAAGTGTACACCTTAGCCAGGTTTGACAGATAGAGAGATCAATTAAGGCAACTCTTTATGCCCTATCACTGTTGATGTGGTGTGTAAAAAAAGAAAAATATGCTCACAGAAATGCTCTACCACCCCATCTTGTATGATTCTTCAGTTAGACAATGACTGAGAAACTGATCCAAATGCAAATCATAATATAGGCATCATGGATGGATGGATGGATGAATAAGACTGCATGCCATTTTGACAGTCTTGGCATGTCATAAAAAAATAAAAAAAACCAGAAAAAGAATCCCACCAATGCTGGCAATTTTTTCATTATAATTTAGTACGAAGAATTTAAGCCATATGCCCAAAGTCATCAAATAATCAACAATTCTAGGACATTGGGATGGGGGTGGTGAGAATAATGCATATTAAAAATAAGACTTTTGGGGACAGAGAAACAGATTCATCCAAAATGTTCTTCATGTTTTCTACAATAATTCTATCACTTAAATTAGCTCTGAAATCTCACTCTGATTTAATGTTACTAATTCTTAAGGGACCCACGGTGACACAGTAGTTAGCTTGCTGGATTCATGACTGAAAGGGTGAGGGTTCAAATCCTGCCAGCGGACCAACCTCCTGAGTCAGCTAGGCACTTTACTCCAATTGAATTGGTACTAAATATCCTACCTGTGTTGCTGTGCCATAAAGCACCAACCCAAACCAAAACTAATTTGTACAGGATGAACTAAAATGACAATTTCATAAAATTTAATTGGGAAAACCATGAAAACAAACTAATTGCTGAATTAAATATGATTAGTGAGAGTAATGTACACTATACAGGATTTTAGTACCTATGTTTACATATTTTTTTAAAAAGCCCCAAATGTACAACAAACTATACAGGTAGAATGTATACAACTGTTTACTTTATTGACTAAATAAAATAATACAGAAAATAAATACATAATCTTATAAGCTTAATTAATGGTGTGCATTTCCAACAACTAATGTCAATTCATTAATTTTAATCAACTAACAAATCTGTGGACTTTGTGGATGCTACAAAAGTGAATATAAAGACCTCACTGAAAAATGATTCTTTTGTGGAAATAAAAGGGCCCCTTTCCCAATTCACAAATTCAAGCAAGAATGACAATGCCATTTAAGTCCTATACCAGAAAATCTGATAGCCACAAAAAATAAAGGAAATAACATTTTTACAAAGTACTGGAAACATTAATGGCCTGGCAGATTAAAGCAATGCTATTATACATATGATCAGACAGAACAATATGATACTGCTATTGATGGTTCTTTTTAAAGACTGTTCTAATATTCTTTATAATATTATCCATCTTTATTTCTCCATATGTCACTATAGAGTTTATATTAACACTGAAACACTATTTGAGGAATTCAAGCATTTTCAACAACTGCTTCAACAATAACCAAGGGAGATAAACTACTAAGGGCCTAAAAATTTACCTAAATTTTAGTTGTCTCCCTAGACAAAATTGAGTAGTGGATGTATAATTTGTTAATCATTTTTAGAAACACCATACAAATGTTACTATTATTAATAATGCAAATGACAAACAAGAATGGATGCCATGCCACAGAAACTGAATGTATACAATCCCTCCAAGCCAAAAATAAGTGAACATATGTATTTCTTGCCTGTTTCCTTTGCAAGATAGGGTTGTAGTATTTTAACTTGTCAGTTAACATGTGCTGGTAAATTACAATCTCACTTTAACTTATTATTATATATTTAATATATTTATTCTACTGCTACTTAACTGTTCTGTTAATAATAAAATACATTTTTTATGACAATCCAAGTAATAAATAAAACTTTACGATAAACTTCTAGTAAATATACAGTAATTTAGGCCTAAAATATTGTGAATGATGAATATAACTTGGTATGTAAAATCAAAGAAATTTAAATAACTAATGTACTGAGAAGTTAACTTCATATTCATACTGAATTCTCTACATGCAGTAGTTACCTGGGTATGATGCATATCCATCTGCAAGCATCACAGACCCAGATCTGCCATCTGATGAAGTGCTGGCAGATTAGGATCTATGTTCAGTAGTCTGCATGATTTCATGTCTACAGTACCAACTTTAGGTGTGCATTATCAATCATTATGGTACATAAAATGGTTAAAATAATAGAATTCCACAAATCTTTGAAAGCGGTTAATATTTAAAGTGGAAAACTAAACCCAGAATTATTTCCATGAAGTGTCCATTACCTTCAGAAAAACTCCACTAAATGAAGAAATAATAAAATAAAATAAAATAAATCAGACTTTGGCATGTACTGAATGATAGAATTTATAATCCTGTTAAGAAATAACATCTGCTGAATGTTCCAAAATAAAATGAGAAGAGAAGAAAATCAGGTTAATGTAAAACTGCAGTTAACAGTTTTTGAAAACAAAAGTTTCAGTGCATTATGCAAATCTACTTAAGTTTCCAGCCAATAGAAATGAAACTCACTAGACGTGTTAATACTGTTATTCGCAACTTTAGCATGCAGCACATGATATCGAGAATAATTTTACTTGCTGTACACAGTGCTGTTAATAGCTGTAACTTTGTCAGCATTGCTAGTTTTTCATGAAATTTAGTCTGGATATTTTCTTTTTAAATTTATTTAAAGCAAGTAATAGCTTAAAATGAAACTTTCTGTGTACAATTGTATTTATCCATGTACTACTTGCAACAAATTCAAACACTAGAACCAAATTTGCCATTGCATTCTTGTCTGGCAGATCAGGGTCTGCACTGTCCACAGTCTAAGAATGCATTATTTTTAGAATACTGTATTTTTAACAGTTAAGAAAATCTTGAATAAAAGAAGCCCTAAACAATGCTGCATTTTAACAACATGATGCAGCATGCCTCATAAGAACAAATGCTTATTCAATGATACACATTTAAAAGTGTATTTTTGCACTGAAGTAAAGTTTTCTAAACTGACTGCTTTTACTTTTTCTACATTATAAAGAATAGGATAAGTCCGCCAAGTGTAAACACTGTATAGTTGATATAATGATGGAAAATGAAATTGTGCCACGCTTCTAGAATAACTAACACGTCCATGTATGTAGAAAATCGAGTAAAATTACCAACCACAATGATGAAAATCAAAGTACTGAGAATACCTATAGCTTGAAGTGATGCTAATTGACACAATATCAGATGTAAGAACACAAATCCAGAGATATTGCTATACATGGTCCCTTTTACTATTGCACCTATACCTCTCTAAATAATCTATACATTTTTTTGAAAAATTGGTTCTTTATATGTCACTTGAGAATTTACATTAACATTTGAAATATTGAAATATTATCTGAGAAATTATTGTGATTACCTTTTAAATACATTTTCAAATATGTCTCAAGCTATCAGTGGAACAAAATCAAAAGGGAGATAACTACTGTCAGGTTTGATCATTCATCATAATTTGAGCTGCTTTTCTTGACATAATGGGAATTGGAAGGCATGTAGATATATTATTTGTTACTAATTTTAGTGAGATCACAGTCTGTTACTATTTTTAGTAATACACACTATATTTGGTAACATAAAATGGACAATATTCTGTAATCACATAGGGAGTGAAATCACTCCAACCCAAAACCTGCCCCTTGAAAGGTAAATTGAAAAGAACAGAGCTTTTATCCTAAAACTTTGCCTCAGGGTATTATTAAATTTTATATGTGAAGAATTTTTTTTCAGCTGAGATTCATACAATATTATTCTAACATTTAAGAAGAAAAACAGAAGATAAACATATAACAATTATATTTTTGGTTCCATATACTTAGTACTGGATAATTGTCATCACAAAACTTTACATGATCCCGGGATTATCTTGGGATGATACATGATCATAGACTTTTATCAATAAAAAAACCCCACAAAGTTTTATCTTTCATTAAAATAACTTCAACACAATTTATGTAACCTCAAAGATTATTCTTTATTTTCCTTTATGCATAAAATGACTATAATTAACACTACAGATTACAGATCATTGCAGAAAGGCTGGAATATTACTAGTTATTCATTTAGAAGAAATATAAAATTGGTTGGTTGAAAGTTAGTTTCCAAGAATTAAAAGAATGGGGTAGGGGGGGGTGGGGTAGAGCACACACTTTGAAGACTCTGTAGCCCACCAAATTTCAACTTAACTGATGAAAATAAAACTTATAACATCCTATTTTAATATCCCCACATTCGTATTTAACAGCCCTATGTGACATGGTTCCTTACTGACTTGACTCTCTTTCTCTCTCTCCATTCCACAGTAATATCACAAACAATCATAAAACAAATTCAATGTTACAACATTAATATCAGAGATCATCTGATCTGACCAGTCTGCATTGATTTAATCCGGGCACTATCTACAACATCGAGAAGGTTTTTTGAGTCGACAGCCAAAATGTGGGCTGCCTTGAGCATGCCTTTTCGATATTCCCCATCCATCGCTGTACTGCCATAATGCTGAGCCAGCTTCATGGCACTGATAAGTGATGCCATGTCTGTGCTGAGGACTTTCTGGGACATCTCCACCTACAGATACAAACAAGAAAATTCAGTAAAGTTTTGTCTCCCACCTACCATAGTGAGCTCACAAAAGTTCAAAATATTGAAATCTATGACCTCTAAGACACAGCTATAAAGTTACTTAACATATATTGCCCTATCTGACAAGGCATCAGAGAAAAAGTGCTAAAAAGGGGTTTTACAAATTGTGACCTTCACCTTGAAGATAAAACCTTGACTGTGATACATTTAATACCATTGTGACCTTCACCTTAAAGACAAAGCCTTGCCTGTGTTACATGAAGCATAAGAACACCTAGCCTCATCCATATAACTCAAACAGCTTGTGATATAAAACAGAAACAAAGCCTATAAACATACAGTGGTACCAAGTCCCTTTACCTCAAATGGCTCTTAGTTATTGAGTGAATGTAGCACAGTGCTAATGATGATATATATATACACTCTAAGTTGTGAGTGAATGTAGTACAATGCTAATGATGAAATATATATATATATATATATATATATATATATATACACACACACACACACACTAAGTTGCATTCCTTAATTTCAAAGAGCTTTAAATTTAAAAAGTGGAAGGGAAATTGATGGAAAATGTACACTATTGCTCTACGACCTTGAACCTGAAGATGGCACCCTCAATGTGGTACATGACACACCTCTTTGTGATGATGTACATGTATAATCCCTTAATCTCAAACAGTTTTAAAAGATACTGCAGAAGGGAAAGTGTAATGAAGCTGTAACCTTGACCCTGAAGGTAAGATAAGACACTCAGAGTGGTGCATTAAACACCTTCTGGTGATGTCGTACTAAAATACCAAATTTCATCCCTAATCTCAAAAGGCTTTCAAGTTAAAGGGCAGAAGGGAGGGTGATGGACTTTTTCTTCAAAAACGTTGAAGGACAACAAAAAAAAAATATAGGAAAATTGTGTGTGTGTGTGTGTGTGTGTGTGTGTATATGTGTATGCATTTGGGATTTTTCTCATAGCTTTAAAAAGTTTTCAGTCATATTGCTACGATATCTGCAGTGTGCAGTTTATAGTGATGTCTAACACTGGGGCATCATGCCACATGTATGTAGCATGATGTTCCACCCAGCCACATTAACCTGACACCAGGCTGACCATGCCTAACACTAAACTCCTATCGCTGAGTGCATAGTGAAGCAGCAGTAAGTACCATTTTTATAAGTCTTTGGTATGACTTGGCCAGGGTTCAAACCTGCAACCTCCCAATAAGAGTTAAACGGCTTCACAACTTTTCCTGGATTTCATTAAAAAATAAACTGAATCAAGACCCTTCATCATTTTTGGCAATACAAGGGAAGTACATTTCCAAAGATTTGACATTAATATCTCTCTTCCCAAATTCATCCCTTCTGGGGCGAAATAAAATTCTGGTACCTGTGCGCACATCTATCAGCCATCTTTGGTCGTATCTAAAGTTTAACTCATTATCATTATCCCCATGAGCCATGGTTATGCATCATATGGTTATACCCTACTTCCAAACTCTGTACTGACAACATCATTTAAAATACAAAAAACGTGGGTTGTCTTACAGAAAAGTAAACAGATGTAGTTCAAATAATGCAGATTTTCTACCCACATTACAAAAACAGCAGGAAAAACCTAATTTCTGAGACCCAATTTTTTAGGTCAAATATTAACGGTTTCAGAAATGGAGTTTGTGTCTGAAAGTAGCAAAAGTTTGAGATTTGGAGTAACAAATGGCCAGGACACAAAAATCATGGGTTAAATATGCAACAAAACAAGTCCCATTTGTACCCTTCTTAACATGCATCAGTGTAATAGCCAATCAAAAACTTCTTTCATACACTTAGGTATCTGGCTAAACAAAAATTTCTCAGAAGCTAATGTATTTCAATGCATTCAGAAGTAATCCCAAAACAGCATTTCCTATCCCCATTTCAGGCAAAAATGAAAAGAAGCTCCTGAGGTTAAGGAGTTAAAGTCTCAATTCTTATAGCACAATAAGCAGAGAAGCATGATGTCATTCATGAACTACAAAATTAAATTACAGCTCAGTCTGCATCGAATGGTCACCGGTTTGGTACCTAACCAGATCGTACCAGGCTGGACACCCTGATGTGTCCAATTTCCATGGCATAATACAGAAAATAATGTGTTAAAAACACTGTTAAAAACCAAGCAAACAACTAACATAATGTGTCACAATTAGCTACACAAATAAAGTGTCTCAGTATTAAAGATACTGATAAAATACACTGATCGAAGAAATAAATGCATCACCCTTTAAAATCTAAACTATTCAATCATAGTTTACAGTCAACAGGTTAACAGTATACAAAAAATGTACTGTCATTTGCAAGTATGAAAAATCATTTTCATAATTCCAAGAAGATGGCAAATGTCACACTTAGAGTTAGGCAGGTCATGATATCACAGGAAACTTTTATAACATATTGTTACGACTTTATGGTCTTAATCTAAGTAACAAAAAGAAGCAAAACCAATAAGTTTTGTAAAATTTAACAAATAATTTAATTACAGTACACACAATTCCAAAAGAATCAAATTTTCTGAATGAATTCCAGAACTTCAAATGTACTGGTCTGCCAACAGTCCTGATATATCACAATGGCACTGTCTATAACTCCTTTGAATAAATTCACGTGAAGCGTGATTTAGATTTTTAATGTAGCTTTAACAATTTTTCAGTCATATCGCTACAATGTCTGCAGTGTGACAGTTTATAGTGATATCTAGCACTGGGACATCATGCTGCAGACATGTGGCATGATGTCCCACCCAGTCACATTATCCTGACACCAGGCCGACCAGTCCTAACACTAACCTCTTAATGCGGAGTGCCAAGCGAGGCAGCTGTTAGTACCATTTTTTAAAGTCTTTGGTATGACTCGGCCGGGGTTCGAGCCCGTGACCTCCCACATCCAAGGGAGACGCTCTAACCACTAGGCAACCGGAGTGGTTAAAAATAAATTCACAATAGTCCCAGATTATTTGAGTCTAATCAGGACTTTGTAATTCCAATGAATAAGCCAAACAAATATTTTCTCTCAAATTATATCTAAGCACAACATTAAACACATCTGAAAACTGATCTTAAAACAAGAACATAGGAAATAAGAATCCAAAATAGGAATGAAATAATTGCTTTGTTCTCTCCTTCTACACATCTCCAAGAGCCAATTACAACTGTATGTCACAATATACCCCATGTAACAGACCTTACTACTCAATCTAATATTTTACAATCAGAGGCCTTGGAAATGCTTAATCACGCGTATTTGGATGCAATTTCTTTATCTGGGACGCAGAAAATCACTTACACAGGAGTCCTCCATACACACGCATTTGCCGGACAGCAAATTCAAGGGCTTGCCAGTCCTACTTCAAACCACCTGCTGAGTGGGAAAATGTGTTGAGCAACTGAACATTTTAGCTGTGCTGATACTTAAAATGAGAAAATTCAGTGGCTGAAAGACCCCCAGATCTACATGCTGTCATTGTAGGAGTAAATTTGAAGAACATGACCTAACAGCTTGGCGGCAAGTTCAAAGACTTGACTAGCTGCAGTGTGGTGGGAAAATGTACTGATATTTTACAATGACTGAATTCAGAGGCAGAAAACCCAGTGATGTACTTGTGCATAAGAGTACATCAAATGAACAACTTTAGCTTTCATTATTGTGTTCATTTTCAAGTGTAGCTGAATAAGAAGTGCATGTGACCTTGAAATCAAGACATGTTCAGAGTTAGACAAAATGCTGTTTGCAAATTTGGATAAGTATTTTGGGTCAAATTGATGAAGATTGTAATGAGATTCACCAGAGTGCTTGAAGTTGCTAGAACTGATATTTCACATGAAACACTATGTGTGATGCCTAGTTTAGTGCTTGGAATAAGACCTTTCCTTGGCCTGACATAATTCACTCTCACTCTAATAGACAAACAAGTGGGGTCACACTGTACCTACTTACGTAACCCATGTCGTAAAATAACCCACCTGATCAACCCATCCAATGGGAAATAAGTTAATTCTTCTAAGAACCCACCTGACCACACTAACCAATGAGAAATTACTAAAAACTTGTCAACATATTTAATATATAGGTTGAATTTAACTTGTAAAAACCTTTTTATAGCTCAATATCTTTAAAATAAAATCTATAACCTTGGACAAAAATTATACATATAATATCTTGTTTATAGAAAACCCACTACAATTTACAGTCATGAACAAAAGTTACACACATTATAGAAGACATGTACCAAATGTTGCACAAAAATATCAATACATAGTAATATTCATTTAAAAAAAAAACTGATTGATTTTTTTTATTACTGTGGAAGGGGGGAGGCAGTAAATGATAACAAATCTGCTGTATAAAATATTTTAGTATTACATATATTATGAAAGGATGAAATGACAGAAAGTGAAACAGACAGATTGGCAGAGTTTACCTCATTTTGCTGGCCAGATGGAAATTGTTTTGTTATTTCATCTACACTGGCAAGTAATGCCCGAAGGTCCAGACCAATTTTCTGAATAAAATGGTTACATGTAAACTTGCAGCTGCATACTCTTTGTTATTGAATTCAAGTATCAAAATTTGCTGAGTGTCATGTTTCATGTAATATGCATGCCTAATTATCCCACCCAACATCTCAGCCAAGACTATTCTGTATGCTATGCAACTGATGTAAAGTCAAGTCCTGCCCCACCTATTATCCAACCCTAAAAACTTACAAGTCTTAATCAGCAGTATTTTGCAAAAAAATCACTGCAACTCTTTCAGTCAACTGATCAACAAACTCAAGTACAATACCAAATGTGTTCCCCTCCCCACTGATAATTTGCAAAAGTAATTTTAATGGCACCAAAAAATTTTTGATTCATATACATTTGCATATAAATATTCATAACAAGTGTCATTTATCTGGGTCAAGTGATTTGTGAGCAATCATACTAAAAGAGATTTCACTAGAAAAAGGTCAGTGTAACAGATGCACAAGACTGATAATAATGCAAATAATCTTGAAATTGGGTAAAAAATCTAATTAGTCATCTGCATTATGTATCAGAACAAGCCTACCAAATGTCTGTGTGAAGTAGCTTACACAAAACTGTGCAGAAGAGCTGCAGTCACTTCAATGTACTGCATATACTCAAGTACAAGTCAAATCCAACTGCAAACTGAATAGATCCTAAGATCTGGGTCTATGAAGTTTTCTTGGAGTAATCAATATAACAAATAATATAAACCCTGATCTACAGGAGTATTATGTGACTGCAGACCATGGTCTATGTTTTTTTTAGTTGGATGGGACTGATAACTGAATATATATAGTAATGTCAGTGTACTGTTTTTTCTTTGTTGTATGGTAGTTTGCACTGTACCAAATGCATTATATATAAACATTAATGGTGACCCACAGGTAAAGCATATCAATGTTTCTGGTCTGCATTTAATCTGGATTGGACTATTTCTGCTGAGCAATGGGGTGGGGGTGGGGGGCATCAGTTTCTCCAAAGATTGCATAATCTCATTATGAAAGAAAGTATTCACATATGAAAAGTAAGATTTGACACTCGTGTCATGAATCCAATGCAAAAAGTTGCCACTAAAGAAAATCAGGTTATTCTATGTAAATGAGATAACGCCAATGGCAGTACGGCTGGATTGCAAACTATAAAATATATCACTGTGATCTACTTTCCACTGATGATTGTAGTGCTCCTCATAAAACATTTGCATACCAAGTCATATCAATCTATAACCAAGTGTCTGAGAAAATGACCTAAATGCAAACCCTAACCCCAGTGCTGATGCCAAACAATGAGATTGATGGCCAGAGAAAAAGACATTATAAATTCATAATCCTGAATTCCTTTGCAATCTGACCAAAAAGAAATGGGGTGTGTTGTGAATGTTCTTCAACAAACATTCTCACTTAGTCATACCTAGGTCATTTAAGTATTTAATTACATGTCATACCTAGGTCATATAGCTATTTCATTATAAGTCATACCTAGGTCATTTAAATATTTCATTACAAGTCATACCTAGGTCTTATTGGCATTTCATTACAAGGCATACCTAGATCTTATTGGCATTTCATTACAAGCCATTCTTAGGTCATTTATGTATTTAATTACATGTCATACCTAGGTCATATAGATTATTTCATTACAAGTCATACCTAGGTCATTTAAGTGTTTCATTACATGTCATACCTAGGTCATTTAAGTGTTTCATTACATGTCATACCTAGGTCATTTAAGTGTTTCATTACATGTCATACCTAGGTCATTTAAGTGTTTCATTACATGTCATACCTAGGTCATTTAAGTGTTTCATTACAAGTCATACCTAGGTCATTTAAGTGTTTCATTACAAGTCATACCTAGGTCATTTAAGTATTTCATTACAAGTCATACCTAGGTCATTTAAGTATTTCATTACATGTCATACCTAGGTCATTTAAGTATTTCATTACATGTCATACCTATGTCACTTAAGTATTTCATTACATGTCATACCTAGGTCAATTAAGTATTTCATTACAAGTCATACCTAGGTCACTTAAGTATTTCATTACATGTCATACCTAGGTCAAATAAGTATTTCATTACAAGTCATACCTAGGTCAATTAAGTATTTCATTACAAGTCATACCTAGGTCAATTAAGTATTTCATTACAAGTCATACCTAGGTCAATTAAGTATTTCATTACAAGTCATACCTAGGTCAATTAAGTATTTCATTACAAGTCATACCTAGGTCATTTAAGTATTTCATTACAAGTCATACCTAGGTCAATTAAGTATTTCATTACAAGTCATACCTAGGTCAATTAAGTATTTCATTACAAGTCATACCTAGGTTAATTAAGTATTTCATTACAAGTCATACCTTCACTAACTCTACATAATCATCAGGTCGTGCTGTAGCAGCTTCCTTTGAAAAGGTCATCACAGATCTGACAACACTGGTGGTGCTCTCATAAACTTTGTCATTGGTTCTGTCCAATGTCCCACCCTGTGGCATCGGGTTCTCATTCTGCTGAACAAACAAATTTCTGAACTATAGCAATAGCAAGTACTGTAAAGGGAAAGCAAGGTGAACACAAAGAAAAGGAATACAAGCAAAATATGGAGGATGTGCAAGAAGAAAAATATGAAAATAAATGAAAGGGAGGGAAAAATCACTGAAAGTTATAAAAGTACCTGTAATACTTCAGTTGAATTATTCATTTATTTCTGTAGTTTAGTAATTACGTATTTACTGTAAAGGAATAAAACAATAAAAATTAATGCCATTTTGAACAGTAGCTCTAAACTTTCCATATGTTGAAACAAAAAACTTGAGATCTTTAAAATAATACAATAACCACAATAAATATCAATGTTTCTTTTAAAAAGTCCATATGGTAAGACAACCCCGTATACGAACCTGCCTAGAGGGGGGTCCTTCTGGTTCACTAGTGCTACTACTTCTACTACCTGTAAAACAGAAATCTAGCTTCAAGCAAGGTTGAAAACAATACTGATAATCAACATAAAATATTCTACACAATCTATGGCTTGTCTCTTTGCCTGCATAATGTCAGTGGCATGAGTGGAAAAATGAACTAGTAATGCCAATGCAGAAGAAGCTGTCTTGTGAGATGGGGCTGTGACAGTCAACAACTATGGTCTCTCATAGCGGGTGGTCACTCGTTTAAGCTCAAAACAGTGGTAAGCAAGCTGGACATGTGACCAAAGGGGTGTGGGTTTGAAACCTACCATTGGATCAGCCCAGGGTGGTTACTGTGTGTCCCTTGGCAAGACACTGTATTCCAATTACCTTGGCACTTCATAACCTTCATGTGTTTGCTGTGACATAAAACACCAAACTAAATGAAGCAAAACCAATCATCAAAACTCATCTCATTACATAACAAAATTTACCTGTGTATTAAGAATCTGGTTTTGCAAGAGTCAGATGTAGTTTTTCATGAGTTTGTATGGGGTGGTGAACAAGATAGTCAAAAGTTTTATGTAAAGAGTATTTTGAAGGTGGTTTGAAAATGACGTAAATATGTTCATATATTTGCTGAAATTCACTTGAGTGAAAAGACTTGTCACCCCTTAACCTAAATGGAAAGAAATTTTAACAACTTCCATGCAAAATACAGACATGTTTTTCACTTATGCATTTGCAGCATATATTGAATTACACAGAAACTCAGAATTTTCTTCAAACTCCAATATGGATGAATCCTAATATTAAAGTTGGAAATTCTAGTGTCAGATATATGCGCTGGGTTAAAAATGAAATCCTGTATGTAAATGATTTAATCAATGAAAACAGTTCATGGATTAATATAGATTATTTTTGTAATGGGTTTGGAATTCATTTCAACATTCTAGAGTTTCACGGCATGTTCAGAGCCAACCAGTCTTTTTCTAACAAACTTCATGTAAACATTGATTTTAATATACAGAGTCCATTTTTTTTTATACATGAATCGGTAATTTTGCTCATGAAGGAAAAAAAGGCTGAAAAAGCATACATCAAAAAACAAAAGTTAATACTTTTAGGCCAACAGAAAAATATTATGCAAATATCAAAATTACATGGAAAAAGATGACAAATGGCAAATATACAACATCTCTGTGAATAATTTTGTACAATGTTTAAAAATCACTTCTACAATTTTAAACAAGCTCAGGTAGGTCCATAATATAAAATTAAGCAAGTGGGCATCAATGGAGGTATGGACTCATTTATTTAATGCTTTTGTTGGGCATATCAGAAACGAAAAAAAAACATTCATCATTTCATTCATCATTATAGTTTGTAATTAGTTACTTAGTTACTGTTTCAAATACTGGTTTTCTAAATGAATGGGTTTGTACTATAGGATGAGTCATTCTAATAGTGCATACATTCATTCATTAGTTTCAAGGTTGAATTATCCAAGTAAACATCATGCAATTTGACTGCCAGTCACAACTGTTTTTTTAAAGGCCAAGCTGACCTAATTTCTGCTTAGCTAGTGATAAGCAGCTGACCTTACTTACTGGTTTGATGTGCAATTGTAAATGAGTCACAGAACCTCGTTTTGATTCTAATACTATGTCTTAACATTCTACATAAGAGAATTATTCCATAGAATTAGACATTCTTAGCAGTACCACCAGTCTTTTAACTTATTCAAATATATTGAGAGGCATTCAAGTATTTAATCATTTGCTGGAATTATAGTACCTGAACCTGAAATATTCATATTAATTGGAATAATAACTGTCACAGGATTATTGTGAATTCATTTAAAGACATTTTGGGATTATATCATAGTGATTCTTTTGTACTGTTGATACATCATTACAATACAGACCATCATCTGGAATACCTTTGGAACTCATTCAGATTACTCAGAACTTTTGGACTTCATAGAACATTTATGATTGTTTAGGATTTCATTCACCATACTGTATTTTATTTGTACTTTTTTGCTTTGTATTTTAGGGAAATAAATTATATTTTCAATTATACAAAACTTGACATTTTTGCTCTTTCTTATTACTTATTTTAAGACCACAGAGTCATAACAGTGTGTGTGTGTGTGTGTGCATGTGTGCAAAATGATTACAATAAATATTTTTTTGGCACTCCTACTCTCTCTTTCTCTCTCCTCAAGAGACTGTTGACACATTTGTCTTCCTCTTTCTTTTTCTCTCCCCTATAAAGTAGCCAACATTAAATTCTGTATTGGGCTTTGAAGTAGAATATAATACTATGTACTAGTATTAACCAATATTCCCGGTAAAGAAACGTGCAGATGAGTGAGATGGTTCCTCAACCCACTGCTACCTATGTATGGGAAATATTATTATTATTAATAATAATAACAATAATAGTAATAATAAACAAAAATAATTTGGTTTTGGTTTCACTTAAATTCTCAAAATTTCTCTTTAAATTGAGATTCTTTAATTATCTTGTTCATGATGTTTCAGATGATATCAATATATGTCAGAAGTTAAGACAATGGAAACAAAGCTAAATCGCATTTTAATTAAAAAAATTAACAAATGGAAATCTCTTCAATCTTGAAAATAAAATTGAGAGATTTCTTAAATTTGAGGACATCTTCAAAACCTCCTCAGAGATATGACTTCTTTATGAAAAATTCATGATTTTCTTACTTCATTTTAATTGCTGATACCTGCTGAATGTTCTGTGAAAAATTCATTGCTACCAATCAAGCAGTAAGATAGATATCCAAAGTCTCAAACTGAAGAAGACATTTTGAGATGTTTTGTGAAACTGGGGTCTCATCTGAAATGACAAGTGATTCCTTAATCAGTAGTCATATGTTTCTATTTATCTATGTATGCATTTTAATAGCACAGTGGCACAATTCTGGCTATATAGTGCTGATTGTTAAAAACTGCCAAACAAACTTTATGGAAGATAAAGCAAATGTAAATATGTAGTGCTACAAGATAAAAGCTATTAGGTAACGGAGTTCAATTTTTTTTCAAAGGTATATAAATAAAATTCTTAAAATATAAAGTCCAAATTTGTTATACAGCATGCATTATTTTAAAAGTTCAAGATTTTCTCCAGTAGTAAAGCTTATTTAAAATTTAAATCATATCCAAAAATGTTTGTCTCACCAAGTAAAAAACAGTGGTCAAGTCAGATTGCATGAACCATTTGAGATCACAAGATAAAAGCCACCTGAATTTCAATAACCTTGACTTTATCTCAACAAGAAATCAATTGTATGCATGCATGCAAATAGAAGGGCAATGCATAAGTCTATTTCTAATTATGTTTCAAACATGACAGTGCTCCACTGACTGGTTTGGAATTATTGAGAGTGTAATTACGTTTCAAACATGACAGTGCTCGCTTGACTGCTTTGGACTTATTAATGATGTATTTATATTGTTGTTGTGATTTAGATTTTTAACGTAGCTTTAACAATTTTTCAGTCACATCGCTACAATGTCTGCAGTGTGGCACTTTATAGTGATGTCCAGCACTGGGGTATCATGACACAGACATGTAGCATGATGTCCCACCCAGTCACATTATCCTGACACCAGGCTGACCAGTTTTAACACTAACTTCTTAATGCTGAGCGCCAAGCGAGGCAGCTGTTAGTACCATTTTTTTAAGTCTTTGGTATGACTCGGCCAGGGATCGAACCTGCGACCTCCCGCATCCGAGGTGGACGTTCTAACCACTAGGCCACCAGAGCGGTCATGTAATTATTTTTCAAACATGACAGTGTTCCTTTCACTGGTTTGGAATTACTGAGGATGTAATTAAGTTCTAAACTTTACAGCGTTCACTTGACTGGTTTGGAATTAATGATGGTGCAATTATGTTCAAAACAACAAAAGCAGAGATGTTCCGAGGATATTATCTGTCATGGAATTGTATAAATCCCTTTATTTATTAAATACAAGTACTCGGGTTTCGTTTTTTTTGTTGTGTACAACGATACCCGAGGGTGATTTATGTATATTGTACAATATTTTGAAACAGTGAGTTTAGTTCATCCTATGCTGCATGTGCAAAGTGCTTTTTATAGGAAAATCTGAAGTCTTCCAGCGCACAGACGATGTAGGCTACATCGTCGGTATATAAATGCCTCACCGTAAGATGATATCTTCACATTACGGAACGTCTTATCAGTAACCAGTCTTCTAAGCGACTTGCACATCTTCAGCTGTAGAGGTATGGAAGTTATTTATTAATTTCTTATGTATATTATTTTCTTAAGTATACTGTAAGTTATAGCTATTGTACGTACTACCACGCTTATTTTTGTATGCTTTCAATGTAGCTTTGGCTTGCGTAGTATAATGCAATTATTTTCTATTCTTGTTTGTGACTTAGCAAGAGATTTATATTAGCAATATAAAGTTGCATTTTATTAAGAAACGTTTAGTACCATAGGAATCTTATCGGACACAGGTTCACATCTGAACCTGTTCATTGTTTTGTAATGTTGCACCAATAATGTAATCTGTATAACTTACCATATATAACGTCATTACGTGTTATCGTATATGCCTGTGTCATGCATAGTACACGGTGTTAGATGTATTTTCAGCTGATCAGAGTGATTCATGCTGATCGTTGTCGACGTGGTACCAGCTGCAGAGCTAACCACATAAGCTGACCATAACAGCTGTAAAGCTGAGCCATAGCAGCCGTAGAGCTAAGTGAACAGTGTTGCTGGTTGAGTAGCAGGTGATCGGGCATTGCTGACTGAATTGGTGGACGCTGATTGCTTGATTGACCAAGGAACTGAATGGTGGTCGGTGACTACCTATAATGATGCTTGCTTGATTGACCAGTGTAACTTGTAGCCAAGTGTGATATTGACGGGAGTGTTTTGTGTTACTCCATGCATATAATCTTTTATCTGTGGGCTAATTTTGGGGTTTGTTATACCCAGTGTTTTGGGAGTATAAAGATATTTTTGTATGATATCTGTCCAATCAATTCATCATTTTACTATTGGAGTAAAATACGTCAGTTTTCACTATTTTTTTTACTAATGAGTAAAACACATCATTCTTTTCATCATGTGAAATTACTGTGAATCGTTCACCTTTGTCTTTGTACTGTGTAAGGTCATTTATTCGTATTTATATCTGTTGCATTATTATTTTCGTGCAGATTATGTTAACTTGTCCAATATCTGGATCTTATACATGCACGTATTAATCAATATTCTTTTCTCATTCAAGTCATACATCAATAAACACTGTATTTGTACAATCATCAAAAGTGTTGTGTTATAAATCCGAAATCCAACCAGGTTATCTTGTTACATTACCATAAGGGGGGATTCCCACCCCCCTTTTCACAAAAATAAGGAGTAGAACAAAAATGAGGGGAGGTGGAAATGAACATAGTTCAATATTTACATAACACTTCAATATCCATCTCTCTTCCTTCCTGCTCCACTCTCCAAGAATCCCACTATTATAAAAAAATCTTTAGAAAAAAAAAGATATTGCCTTTAGTTGTATAAGTATTAATCTGTTAATTGTTTCTGTGCTGAATCTGCTCCTTATCTGCGTACGAATATTATTCTGTACTGAGAACCCCCTTTCAAAGTCTGCTGTTTTAAGGGGCATACACATAGCTAGATGGAACAAGTTTGAAAACTGTTCTTGATGGCTGTACAATTTTCCACAGCATTCACAGGTATTATCTTTTGGATACTTCTGTGCTAAAATAAGATTTTTCACTAACACAAGCTCTGCCCAAGTTTCACTTTCTTGAATTGATACTTAACTGACAACTATGCAAGATTTACCGTTCCATCATGCAGAATACAGATTTTAAGTCCATTAATGTCATAGTCTACTTGTTCAAACAGATGTATTCTGATCAAATAAATATCTTTACTTCTTTATTTCATTATTAGATCTGTCATAACCATTATGCTAGGGCTATATGGTTTTGTCGCACATGATCCCACAAGGGCTGAATTGTTACAAAAAATAAACTAAAAGTGCACTTTACTTTTAAATTCTCTGTATTTTAATCTGGCTTCTTTGCCTTGCCTACATTTCAAAATACTGCTGAAATGAGGGGCTGACCATAATGCCATCTATTTATGTGTGACTCGTATCTGACACCATTTTTCGTTTCAAAATCAATCACTGGTATCTCCCATTAACACTTTACCAGCTCCAATAATTTGATATACTTCATAATTTTAAAAATAAATTGCCTCCATCCAGTATTTGCCAAATGAAATCATAATTTGGGAAACAGCCATTTTGGGTCTTCTAGATAGCCCATATTGTTAACAAACATTTGTAAAACTTCCTTAATGCAAGGTTCAAACTGTGACAATGCTTGTTCCAGGGCCCAATGTGCCCATCAAATTTAGTTTAATAACCACTGATGTCAAGCCGAAGAAAACAGATATGCAAACAGTTAAAATAAACATCGCAACAATATTCTAGCATTTGTTGCAACAAGCACTTATCGGGTGAATGGCTGAATAAAATTACATACTGCACAGAGTACATTTTCATATGCATGATTGGAAACTAATTTGTGGGAGTTTTCACACATCACTGCTTTCCAACTGCGAGAATTTGTATGAAGTACTGTGTGAATCATGCGATTGCGCACCCTGGGAACAATCTCTGTGACAGTATTCCCTTGACTGGTTTTGAATTACTGATGGTGTAGAAAAATAAATTCAAACTGAAACCAACAAACTTGCCAAGATTTCATATGATATTGCTTCAGTGGCCAATGGATGACAGGGATGCATTTAATTAAAAAGTGATGCCTCCAAATACTTTATTGTGAATTGTTACGAATATGTAATTAAATTACTTATGTGTTAGTTTTAAATTCTTTTTCATTTTAGTTTTGTTTCTTTACATTTTATTGTAATGATAATTTTTATGGGATCTGACTATTTTTGAAAAATCATTTCTGTTTTGACCTCATTTGAATGTAAAAGGTATTACATTATCATTACTTTTAGCTCACCTTGGTTGAGATGTTTTGTAAACAATATGCAAAAATGATTGGCTATTACCAAGGTCATGTTTGGCCCATGTGTTAACTGAATTGTAAACAGCCTTTCTTTTTTAATTTATTCCAGTGTTGGAATCTGATTTTTAGATAGGGCTATTCTAGCGTACGTGTAAAATAGCATTTTTTTTTTTACTGCAATGTTCAAATTAGTGATCACGTAGGCTGTCACATGAGCCACCGTGTGATCTAAAATCGCGGCTTTAAACAGATGCTCTCTAATAGATTTATTTAGTCATATTTTAAACTTTGAGGGCTCAAGAGGTTTTTATTGTTGTTGCCAGCTTGTTCTTAAGTTCATCTATTTTTTTTTGAATTTAATAATTTATTCTCTAGAAAAATACACAAGTGCTCTTTTCTATAAAATTTCTTGGACAAAAGATGTTCAGTGGAAATTTATTCTGGAATTCTAAACAGAACATTATAAATTGTGTTCAACGAGGAACTGTTGCCATCAGTACAATGACCTCATCTGATGTCATCGCCTTCCATATTGGAACTTCTTTGAGATTCGAACCTGGATTCAATTAGAACTGTTTAGTGATGGGACTTATATTTTTCAATTCTAGGATTAATTTTTGGACTATTTTCACAAACCGTAAGTCCTATTTCATATTTTTTATCTTGTTTTCAAGGGAAATAAATTATTTTGTTAAAATTTACAAAGCTTGTTGACTTCACTCTTTTCTTTTGTTACATTTGTACGAGCCTACACGTAACAGAAGAAAATTGGGGGGCTCATCCGGGATATATGAATTTTGGCTAAAATATTTCAGAAAATTGTTTTTTGAAATTTAAATTCACCTAGTTTTTAAATTCCAAGTACTATTTTTACATTTTGTTTGAAATCTTTAGTGAAAACAACAGGCTTTTTTTCACAATGTCATCAAAAGTGGAGACTTTCTTTCTAGTCCTACTCAGTAGCAGTTGGATAGTTTGAAAAAAGATGAATTGTTTGAACTTGCCAGAAAATGCAATCTTTCTGAGGCAAAAGCTTCCTTAACGAAGCAAGAAATTAAAAACATTTTGATTCAGTATTTGGTAGAGAAGAATGTTTTCGATAAAAGTGTTTTGGTTTCGGTCAGTAAGTCTGTATCAGACTCTGACATAAAAGTAAAGGAACTAAAAATGAAATACAAGATGGAAATAAAGTTAAGGAAGCTTGAACTTCAGAAAAAAAAGAACAAATGTTATTGGAAAAAGAGGAGAGAGAGAAACAATTGCAGTTGCAATTAGAAGAGAAGCAACTGCAATTTGAAAAAGAGGAGAGAGAGAGACTGGAAAGACAGAATGATAAAGAAATGAAATTATTATTCGAAAAAGAGGAGAGAGAGAGACAGGAAAGAGAGAATGATAAACAAATGAAATTACAATTTGAGAAAGAGGAGAGAGAGAGACAGGAGAGGGAGAAAGATAAACAGTTACAATTAGAAGAGAGGGAGAGAGAGAGACAGACAAATGCAAAAAGAGAAGGATGAAAGGGAATTTCGAATTAGAATGAAAGAAATAGACCTGGCAAGTGAAAAGCACATTTCCACTTCACATACGAATTCAAATTTTGACATTACAAGAAATATCAGGCTAGTACCCCCTTTTAGTGAAAAAGAAGTAGACAAATATTTTATTTATTTTGAAAAAGTTGCTGAAAATTTGAAATGGCCAAGGAAGCATTGGACTCAATTATTGCAATGTGTACTTTTTGGCAAAGCCCGAAATATCTATGCATCCCTGTCAGTACAGCAAAGTTCTGACTATAATTTGGCTAAGGAATGCATCTTAAAGGGTTATGCATTAGTCCCTGAGGCTTATCGGCAAAAATTCAGGAACTATAAAAAAGAAGCTGGACAAACTAATGTCGAATTTGCAAGAGAAAAAGAGCAGTTATTTAAGAGATGGTGCTTAGCCAAGAAACGTGAACATGATTATGAAAGTCTCGAACAACTTGTATTACTTGAACAGTTCAAGAACTGTATTCCTAATGATATTAAAACTCATCTTGAAGAGCATGAGATTGAAACCTTGGAAAATGCTGCTCTTGCTGCTGACAAGTATTCCTTAACTCATTAAGTTCCTGTTGTAAGCAAATCTTTCACTCAGCAGTCTACTGGTAAAAAAGTATTTCAGCCTAATATGACTCTTTCTGAAACTCAATCTGGCACAACTTTTAAAAATCAAGCTTCTGATAAACTTGATTCAAAATCCTTGTCTATTCCTATGTGTACCTATTGCAAGACAAAAGGGCACGTCATTTCTGATTGCTTCAAATTGAAATATAGGCATCAGAATCAAGATAGACCTATCCCAAATGCTCTTATTTCTAAGAGGTCAAGGTCACGGTCATGTATTGAAAACAATACATTTGTTGGGTCTCAGAAACCTCAGTCTGATTTTATTGTGGAGAATTATGAACCATTCATGTCGAAGGGTTCTATATCACTCTTGGGTGATTTGGCCAATCCTATCCCTATTAAAATTTTAAGGAATACAGGAGCTTCTCAGAGTCTTTTATTATCAGGTACTTTGCCTTTTTCTGAGAAGTCTTGTTCTAATGAGAGTGTTCTCATTCAGGGAGTAGAGTGCGGTTTTGTTAATGTTCCTCTCCATTCTGTAAATTTGTCATCAGACTTAGTTTCAGGACCTGTGACAGTCAGTACAGTGTCTTCTTTACCTGTTGAGGGCATTCATTTGTTACTAGGCAACGACCTAGCTGGAGACAAGGTTGTGGTTAATCCACTTGTAACTGACAAGCCTTCTTTGGATCAGAAAGTTGATCCTATTGAAAAAGAATACCCTGCTTTATACCCAGCTTGTGCAGTTACCAGAGCTATGTTAACCCTTTCATCACCATGGACCGGTTTACCAGTCCAGGGAAAGTAAGTCCGTAAACACTGTGGACCGATTTACCAGTCTGGAGCAGTGTTCTTCTCTAACGTTATAGTACCTGACTATATCAATTTCGGGGTACCTCTAATAACTTCCTTCTTGTAATGTAGATATTATATTTGGATTATCTCGTGGGTTTAGCTTGTATACAGCTAGAAATATGGAACAAAGTAGGCACTTTTAACGAGTTTTCTGAAAGGTGAAATTTGTATCCAAAATGGCAGAGTTCGAAGAAAGATCAGATGAGAGTGAAGTGTCAGATTTTGAATTATCTGAGGGTTTTTACCAATTTCGACCTAGTACAGTCGGATGAAAATGAGAGAAGACATCTGGAAAGACAATGGCATGCGCTTGTGGGTGACAGTGATCATGATGAAGAGGATTTTGAAGGTTTTGAACCGGAGGAATTGTACGCTATACGTAATTTTGTTTGGACGAAGTTGGAAAACCAAAGAGATTTGTTACAGTTTTCTGAGAGTTGGACCCACCCGAGTGTTAGATGGCTCCAGGAAAGCTTTGGAATATTTTCAAATATTCTATTCAGATGAAATTTTTGGAAACACTGTCTGTCTAATGAATTTGAATGCGACGATCAAACGTGCCAGAGGCGATACAGGTGTGTGGACAGATCTCACCTTGATGAAAGCTTCTACCTGCCAAATACCTGAAAGAAAGACTTGTGTTGCTACTGGAATTATTTATGAGTACATCTTGGGTCAATTGAACAAGTTTTGGGAACTTTCTAAGTTTTCTAAGAAGTAAATTGATAATTACTTGTATTTTACCTGTTGTGTTACCTGTTTGCACCTGTATTTTAACAGTTATAACAGATATGCACATTTTATCGAATTAGTCATAAAATTTGATTTTTAACCTTGATTTTGACACCTAATCCAGCCAGATATCTTTAAAATTGGCAAAGTTATGTTATTTCAAAGTCAACAAGTCATTTTGCTTTACGACTCCAAAGTTACTTAGTGTTGAGGACTCTGTGCCTACAAAGTTACTTAGTGATGAAAGGGTTAAAGAAAGCTCTTGAGAATGATTTTGACAAGGAAAATATTCCTTTAGCTGACACATGTATTGGTCAGTCTTATGATGAGGTCACTTTCACTCCTAATTTGGATCAATCAAAAGGTATTGATCACAGTGATCCTCTTTTAAATACTCATTCTCTTTTATCTAATCAGGGTGACAGACGACAATCACTTGTCGTCGAACAGGAAAAAGATCCTAAGATCTGTTTGTTTCAGAGGGCCATTAGTGAAACTGAAGTCACTTAAGTACCTGCCTGTTATTTCATTAAAAATGGAATTCTTATCAGAAAATGGAGACCTCCCGAGGTACTTGCTGGTGACGAGTGGTCAGTGAACTATCAGACTGTAGTTCCAAAATCTTACAGACAGGAAATACTTAGTTTGGCCCATGAAACTCCTCTGGCTGGACATTTAGGGATAAATAAAACTTATCACAAGATCCTGACTCACTTTTATTGGCCAAAAATCAAAAGTGATGTTTGTAAATTTTGTAGATCTTGTCATACTTGTCAAATGGTAGGAAAACCCAATCGGAAGATACCTAAGGCTCATCTGCAACCTATTCCTGCATTTGACGAACCATTTAGCAGAATAATGGTAGATTGTGTTGGTCTCTTACCTAAGACCAAGTCAGGTAACCAATATTTGTTGACCATAATGTGTGCATCAACAAGATTCCCAGAGGCAATTCCTTTGAGGAATATTATAACAATAACCATAGTAAAAGCTTTGATAAAGTATTTTACTCAATTTGGCCTTCCTAAATCTGTCCAATCAGATCAAGGGTCAAATTTTATGTCTGGAATTTTCCAGCAAGTTATGTACGAATTTGGCATCCAACAATTAAAATCTTCTGCCTATCACCCTGAGAGCCAAGGGGCTTTAGAAAGATTTCATCAGACTTTGAAAAATATGATTTAATCATACTGTTTTGATACAGGTAATGATTGGGATGAAGGCATTCATTTACTTTTGTTTGCTGTTAGGGAGTCTGTTCAAGAATCTTTAGGATTCAGTCCCTTTGAACTAGTTTTCGGACATACTGTGTGTGGACCATTGAAGTTGTTGAAAGAGAAACTTCTTTCTAATGAAGATACTGAGCTCAATCTTCTTGATTATGTTTCTGACTTTAAGTATAAGTTGTCAATGGATTGTGAGGTCGCAAGAGCAAATCTGCACTCTACTCAGTTAAAAATGAAATCAAAGATATGATAAAAACTCAAGGGATAGGAGTTTTCAGCCTGGTGATAGAGTTCTAGCTCTCTTGCTCATTCCACAAATCCCCTTCAGGCCAAGTCTTATGGTCCATACACGGTTGAAAAGAAAGTAAATGATTTAAATTACATCATAAATACTCCTGGGAGGCGAAAACAGAAACAACTTTGCCACATTAATATGTTAAAGGAGTATATTGAAAGAGATAGCTAGGTAAATTATGCAATTAATTTAGTTGTACCTGTCCCACAAACTGAGGATTTAAGTGAAGAAATTCAATCGGACTCTGTTGATCTTGGAGCAACAAATCTTTAGAATTTGGAAATTATGAAAAATCTGGACCAGAAACTTTTTGCATTTGCAACAAGAAGAAAGGAATGAACTTAAACAGTTATTATTCAAATATGAGCACTTGTTTCCAGATATTCCTACAAGGACAAACAAAATTTTTCATGACGCTGAAATTGTAGATTCAAAACCTGTGAAACAACACCCATACAAGATGAACCCTCTCAAACAGGAATACTTGAAAAAGGAAATTCAGTATTTGTTGGAGAACGATTTCATAGAGCCCAGTAAAAGTGATTGGAGTTCACCATGTATACTTGTTCCGAAAGCAGATAAAACTTTCTGTATGTGCACTGATTATTGGAAGGTGAACAGTGTGACAAAAACAGATTCATTTCCATTACCAAGAATCGATGATTGTATTGATAAAATTGGAAATGCCAAGTACGTCACCAAATTTGAAACGATTTTGGCAAATTCCACTAACAGAAAGGGCAAAGAAAATTTCGGCATTTGTAACTCCAGATGGACTCTATCAACATGAAGTAATGCCATTCGGGATGAAGGATTCCCCAAGTACTTTTCAATGCTTGATGAATATGATTACCACTGGACTAGATAATTGTGATGCTTACATCGATGATGTCATCTTCTACAACAACACCTGGAAAGAAAATCTAGCCACAATTCGGAAATTCTTTGACAGACTCACTGATGCAAATTTGACAATCAATTTATCTAAAAGTGAGTTTTGCCGTGCTTGTGTGACATTTCTAGGACATATTGTGGGACATGGTCAAATTAAACCTATAGATACTAAGGTCAAGGCTATCTCTGAATTCCCTGTGCCTGTCAGTAAAAAGCAACTGATGCGATTTTTGGGTATGGCTGGATACTATAGAAAATTTTGTTCCAATTTTTCTAATATTGCTGAACCCCTGACAATCTTGTTGAGCAAGAAAAACAAGTTTCTTTGGACTGAAAAATGTCAGGAGACTTTTGATAGGTTAAAAGCCATACTCAAAAGTGTGCGGTTGTCACAGCTCCAAATTTCAATCAATCTTTTAAATTATCTGTTGATGCAAGTGA
The DNA here is from genome assembly GCA_016617855.1 of Megalonaias nervosa. Lineage (NCBI taxonomy): Eukaryota > Metazoa > Mollusca > Bivalvia > Unionida > Unionidae > Megalonaias > Megalonaias nervosa. Next base: position 254,950 of record JAECUM010000343.1, on the reverse strand, counting down.
TGTTGGGTTTGGAGCAGTATTGATTCAAGAAGATAGAAATGGTGTTGATCACCCAGTGTGCTATTTCTCTAAGAAATTAAATAAGCACCAAAGAAATTACTCAACAATCGAGAAGGAATGTTTGGCTTTAATATTGGCATTTTGAAGTTTACATTAGTTCAGCTCCTTCTCCAGTTGTTGTGTTAGTGATCACAACCCCTTTACTTTCACTGACAAGATGAAAAATAAAAATCAAAGATTATTAAGGTGGAGTTTGTTTTTACAAGAATATAATCTTGATATCAGGCACATGAAAGGAAAAGACAATTTGACCGCAGATGCACTTTCCCATGTATAGAAATATTATTTCATGTACACTTTGTATAATGCATAAGAATTTTCTTATGTAATTTTATTTTACCTCATGTATAATTTACATATGGTAAAAAGAAAGCTTTATTACATAAATTTTTCTTTTTCTTTATGCGGGGAAGTGTTACGAATATGTAATTAAATTACTTGTGTGTTAGTTTTAAATTCTTTGTTATTTTATTTTTGTTTCATGACATTTTATTGTAATGATAATTTTTATGGGATTTGACTATTTTCGAAAAATCATTCTGTTTTGACCTGATCTGAATGTAAAAGATATTACATTATCATTATTTTTAGCTCACCTTGGTTGAGATGTTTTGTAAACACTAAGCGAAAATGATTGGCTATTACCAAGGTCATGTTTGGCCCACGTGTTAGCTGAATTGTAAACAGCCTTTCTTTTTTAATTTATTCCAGTGTGGCAATCTGATTTTTAGATAGGGCTATTCTAGCGTACGTGTAAAATAACATCTTTTTTTTTACTGCAATGTTCAAATTAGTGATCACATAGGCTGTCATGTGAGCCACCATGTGATCTAAAATCGCGGCTTTAAACAGACGCTCTCTAGTAGACTTATTTAGTTGTATTTTAAACCTTGATGGCTCAAGAGGTTTTTATTGTTGTTGCCAGCTTGTTCTTAAGTTCATCTGTTTTTTTTTTTTAATTTAATAATTTATTCTCTAGAAAAATACACAAGTGCTCTTTTTTATAAAATTTCTGGGACAAAAGATATTCAGTGGAAATTTATTCTGGAATTCTAAACAGAATATTATAAATTGTGTTTCAATGAGGAATTGTTGCCATCAGTACAACGACCTCATCTGATGTCATCGCCTTCCATACTGTAACTTCATCGAGATTCGAACCTGGATTCAATTAGAACTGTTTAGTGATAAGACTTGTATTTTTCAATTCTATGATTAATTTTTGGACTATTTTCACAATCCGTAAGTCCTACTTCATATTTTTTATCTTGTTTTCTAGGGAAATAAATTATTTTGTTAAAATTTATAAAGCTTGTTGACTTCACTCTACAGAATAATACAATCACTTAATTTGTGATATCCAGATAATTTTAACAAGAAAACAACAACAAACCCAAAATGATTTTCAAATGACCTTAGCTATTTGAGTCATTAACAAACTTGTGCTATCAATCTTGAATGGCAATGGTACATTGGGAAGATGATGATGATAAAGAAGAGGAAAAAAGGAGAAAAAGACAATTAAAAAAGGATGATAATGATGATGATGATGAAAAAGAAGAAACCTACTTGTGCTTGAGTGTTGCGATGTATTTCTAGTGATGGTAGGTCGAGTTTCCACTTGCACTGATGGCACAGGTGGTGAATTCTCTTTAACAGCAGTGTTTCCATTGGGTAACTTTCTTGCTTCATGATTCTGAAAAATATAATGTAAGAAAAACGTTAATGCAAGAAGTTTTCTTCCTCAATCATTCACAAAACTAAATGAACAAGTGATTTCACTGAAAGAACCAGGTTTCCATTAATGGATGATCTGGAATATTAAACCATTGTATTTTAATTGGTTTATCAACTGCATGACAATACTGGTTCAATGAAAAGAACATGAAACTCAGAATTATATCTTTGTTCCTAATTATTACATTACTATTTGATAAAATTTGATCATTCCAACTATACCGCATTTCGGCACATACTAGGTTCTCACTATGCTGTGGTCAGTTGATATATACAGACGTATATTCTTTGAGTAAATTCAGTGAGACTTCCAAGCTTGAGGTATAGGACTTTCAGATTTCCAACAAAGGAAGTGGAGGACTTCTGAAAATGAAACATTAATGCTATCCCTGGAAGAATGAGTACAAAAAATATTGCAAAATTTAACACCCTGATACCATAAAAACAGTACAACTTTTAGTACCAAGAAAAGAACTGGACAACAACTGTGAACTGTTTACCCCCAAAATAAATGTATCTCACTGTTTTTCAAATTTGGGGTTAGCTCCATTTTAGAAGCTGATTTAGTTGTAGTTGACAATTTGTGTGTGTGTGTGTGTGTGTTTCTGCCAGATTTATAACAATGAGACATAAAATCACAGAAACTTAACTGCCAGTCTTTATAATATGGTAAAAACAGGTTCAATCAAATTTTATTCTAAATGGACAAAATGTCCATGGCTTGCATGTTAACCCCACCCCTCATACTTTAGATAAATTGTTATTTTAAGTACACATTAAGATCTATCGATTAACCAGACTGTGGTAAACTGTTCTTAAGAAAATGACCACATTACTTAAGTATAAAAACTGATGTTATCTAGGAGGCAGGATGGTTGTATGGATGAAAATATGGCGGTGTGCATGTACACAAACAGATTCCAAGGCAGGCTTGTCAAAAACCAGATCATATTCATTTCTCTCTCAAATGTCTAGGCACTGATCCAACTGAGTAAAACCCATTTTGTACTCACCATACTTGAATGATATAGCAAAAAATAAATCAATGGTGAGGTGATGGATCAAGATGTCATTGTGTACTCTAATGTGTTAATGATACTGTCACATGGCTGATCACCAAAAATCATCCTCTGTGTATGTTAGGTTATGATGGACACATTACAATTAGAGTGGTCCATCACTATGATGTCTTTCTATATGGTGTTGCCCATCTTTTTAAATGGGTATGGTCATGATTAGACTGATTGAACTTCATTATATCATTACTACTTAATTTTCTCTTTAGCTCAAATGAACCAACAGTAACAAGATTCCACATCAAAACATTTTGGGGATGGAATTTTAAAAAAGACTACCAGTATAAAGACATAGCTCTGTAGGAATTATACCTCAGTCCATGGTGCCCGTTAGAAACAGCCTTGTTGGAAACCATACCTCAGTCCATGGTTCCCTTTAGAAATAGCCTTGTTGGAAAACATACTTCAGTCCATGGTTCCCTTTAGAAACAGCCTTGCTGGAAAACATACTTCAGTCCATGGTTCCCTTTAGACATAGCCTTGTTGGAAACCATACTTCAGTCCATGATTCCCTTTAGAAATAGTCTTGCTGGAAAGCATGCCTCAGTCCATGATTCCCTTCAAACACTGCTTTGTTGGAAAACATACCCGCATCCATGGTTCCCTTTAGTCATAGCCTTGTTGGAACATACCCCAGTCCATGGTTCCCTTTAGACATAGCCTTCTTGGAACATGCCTCAGTTGGAAAATACACCTCACTCCATAGTTTCTTTTATAAACAGCCTTGTAGGAAAACATACCTCAGTCCATGGTTCCCGTTATACATAGCCTTGTTGGAAAACACAGCGCAGTCCATGGTTCCTTTTAGACATAGTCTTGTTGGAAAACAAACTTCAGTTCATGGTTCCCTTTAGACATCCTTGTTGGAAAGCATACCTCAGTCCATGGTTCCCTTCACACACTGCCTTGTTGGAAAACATACCTCAGTCCATGGTTCCCTTTAGTCATAACCTTGTTGGAACATACCTCAGTCCATAGTTCCCTTTAGACACAGCCTTGCTGGAACATACCTCAGTTCATGGTTCCCTTTAGACACAGCCTTGTTGGAATGTACCTCAATCCATGTTCCCTTTAGACATAGCCTTGCTGGAACATATTTGGTGCCAGCAACTGACAAATGAAGCACTTTCTCTAATTACTTTCAGTACATTATCTTAAGTAACATGTACATTTCTTAAACTGTTTCCATTCAAGTGCAGATTGAGAGCTATAAACACAAGGTCCAATTTATATCACTCCCTCACTATAAATTCCTTCATTACAACAACGTACCTCTAATAAGGAAGTTATGGTCATGGATTCCATTTCATAAAGTGGCAGTAAAATTTATGTATAATGTACTTCATTACAAGTTAGTCTCATTATAAGGCAGTATATTCCCATTGAAAGAAATATAATGAGGGAGTACAGTATTTCCTTCTGAACATTAACCATAACCTAGAAGAATAATTTTTACACTAGGTGTACAAAGGTCAATGCACAACCCATTACGACATATGTCTCAGCTCACCAACACATATTTATAATGCACAAATCATGCACAATTTTCAATTTTAAATAAAGCTGCATACCTCCCCCCAACAATGAAAGAATTTTCTCTCATGTATGTGAGGCATGTTTTGTGCTAGTAAAAAAGTTGACACAGTTTCTTTCCCCTCTGGTCAGACTTCTACCTGCATACATCTAGAGAAAATTCTTTCTATCTATCTGAAGATGAGAAATACTTACATTTTCTCATTTGCCATTAGCCACCTGCATAATCACATTTTCTCATTTGCCATTAGCCAACTGGCACAGATACTCTACACAGCCACCTGGCATACATACTTTACACATTTTCTCATTTGCCATTAGCCAACTGGCATAGATACTCAACACATTTTTCTCATTTGCCATTAGCCAACTGGCATAGATACTCTACACAGCCACCTGGCATAGATACTTTACACATTTTCTCATTTGCCATTAGCCAACTGGTACAGATACTCTACACAGCCACCTGGCATACATACTTTACACATTTTCTCATTTGTCATTAGCCAACTGGCACAGATACTCTACACAGCCACCTGGCATACATACTTTACACATTTTCTCATTTGCCATTAGCCAACTGGCACAGATACTCTACACAGCCACCTGGCATACATACTTTACACATTTTCTCATTTGCCATTAGCCAACTGGCATAGATACTCTACACAGCCACCTGGCATACATACTTTACACATTTTCTCATTTGCCATTAGTCACCCAGCATAGATACTCACCACATTTTTCTCATTTGCCATTAGCCACCTGGCATAATCACATTTTCTCATTTGCCATTAGCCAACTGGCACAGATACTCTACACAGCCACCTGGCATACATACTTTACACATTTTCTCATTTGCCATTAGCCAACTGGCATAGATACTCTACACAGCCACCTGGCATACATACTTTACACATTTTCTCATTTGCCATTAGTCACCCAGCATAGATACTCAACACATTTTTCTCATTTGCCATTAGTCACCCAGCATAGATACTCACCACATTTTTCTCATTTGCCATTAGTCACCCACCATAGATACTCATCACATTTTTCTCATTTGCCATTAGTCACCCAGCATAGATACTCACCACATTTTTCTCATTTGCCATTAGTCACCCAGCATAGATACTCACCACATTTTTCTCATTTGCCATTAGCCACCCAGCATAGATACTCACCACATTTTTCTCATTTGCCATTAGTCACCCAGCATAGATACTCACCACATTTTTCTCATTTGCCATTAGCCACCTGGCATCTTCTTCAGACTCTTTCTGTTGTTGCCGAAGCCGCTTTTCAATAGTCTCCTCATCCAAGTCATCATTACTTAAAAAGAGTCGCTCACCAACAAAGTCCACCTGCCAAGAATACAAGTACTCTGGAATGCTTTATTTTCCCTTACAAGCTAAGCAATGATTTACATTATATAACTTTTAATTTTAAAAATCTAATAAAACAAACTCTTAACAACAAAAATGATGTCAGTGATTTGTAATTACATTCTCTGCCACTAATTCTTTATGTTTAGTGACTTTAAAAAAATATTCTGAAGTGGGTAAATATCTAAACTGAAATTAAATAAAAGAATGGACTTTATGACTTGGACTCCAAGTTAAAAGGGTAAGTAAGTGAGTTCCAGAATGAATTCTCTTTGCATCATAATGAGATATCTCAAATACTAACAGAGTTACTGAAAGGATTGGGGAAATATAAACACTGTTGTTGTTGTGGGGTTTAACGCCATTTTTTTTTCAGCACACGATAGGCTATACATGGTGGCCAGTATTAATGGTGGAGGAAGAACCCAGAAAACCCCCCGAAAGAACCACCGACCCACGAGAAGCTACTGGCAAGCTTTCTCACACTGGCTGGATCCGAGACTCAAACCCACGCAGACTGAGGTGAGATGGCAGTGATACATAATGGAGAATGCTTTAGACCACTTGGCCACTCGGGGCCCCCAACACTGACAGAGTTGCTGGAAGGGTTAAGGAAAAAATATAAACACTGAAAGGGTTAGGGAAATATAAACACGGAGAAAGTCACTGAATGGGTTAGGGAATTATAAACACTGACAGTTGCTGTAAGGGTTAAGGAAAAAATATAAACACAGAGAGTCACTGAATGGATTAGGGAAATATAAACACTGAGAGTCATAGAAAGGGTTAGGGAAATATAGACACTGACAGGTCACTGAAAGGTTAGGGAAATATAAATAAAAAAAATTCAATAAAACCCAAATTATTTGAGCTTGAGTGCCAATCAAGTTAAAAAGCTTTACAAATCTGGGACCAGATTCAAACAAAGTAAAATATTAATAATGAAAATCAGCCACCACTTGCTACATCAACATGGGCAGCCTGTTTCCCACTCTTTCATACACTGTTCCAGATCTTTCACACACTGTTCCTTATTTTTCATACACTGCTTCCTATCTCTCATATAATGTTCCATATTTCATATCAATACATGCTAAGCAATTACCTTATCAACATATAACTGCCTGATCGATGGCCCTGGGAGTCGAGGCGGAGGCCCAATTACTGGATCTTGGAGGTTCCGCAGAGGTTTTGCTGGACTTGGATATGTCCCAATCCGACTAGTTGTTGGAGTACGAGTGAGTGGGATGCTGGCAGTAGTTGTGGTGGTTGAAGTAGGTACTCCAGTTGAGACAGCAGCATACCCACTTGAGGATGGAAAATAGCGTGAGAGATCAATCTGCAGATGACCCTGAAATAAAAGTACAAGCAGATCATCATATACCCATGGCGAAATCAGGTTATGACCGCATTTAACTTTGAAATGCTTTCAGTACATTAATGAATTGCTTAATACACTGTCCAGAAAACCTACACAATTATTTGCTTTACTAAATATGGAATTAATGTGGTCCACTTTACATATAAAATGGGGTTATTATCTCTCATTCAGACACTGATGTAGAGTACCTTACATAAAATTAGGAGACAAATATGCTAAATAATATTCCATTTGCAAATAGCTATTACTGCCACTTTCCAAAAATCTATTTATGAAAAAAATATATGTGGCTCTTTTTCAAAACATAATGCAGAAGGATGTTGTAGACTGTATACAAAGTGAAAACCAATCCTGGTCTTCATATTTTAGTGTATAACACAATCCAAGTGTACATATTTTGGTGTTCAACACAATCTTTTGAGTCCTTAATCCTTGACTTATGTTTCTATCTACATTAATTAGGTTGAGCTCACTAATCAAAAGGGAAGTAACTCCACTGAGGATTTCATGTGACTTTTGGAAATTATTAGTTCCCAAATTTCTGTATTAGCTCATTATTACTCATGAATAGTTATTCTCCTTAGTGAAATACCATTACATTATTGTTCTTGATATCACATAGTACCTCACTAGGGTACCTGGATTTAACATTTGTAAACTTTGATCATGCACTCTGGTTGTCCTTGACATCTAGATACAGTCCATAACAATGACAGTGCTCTATGCTTATCTGACTGGAATGGTTCCAGTCTTAAATGACACATGAGTATTGTACCCAAAGGAACAGATATTTGTCCTTATGTTTTACATTGGGTAAGGACCCACAGGTATAAATGTAATTCTCAACACTTGCTTGATTTGGTAAGTTGCCTGTAGGGTGTTCTAAGATAAAACTTACCAGGGTGTTTGATATAAACATTTACCTGAGGTGGTCGGTTGGCTGTGGGTTGTTCGGGGCTTGGACCAACAGGGGTGCTCTGGCTGAGGGGAGTGAGAGTGGATGTGCTGTTCCAATGGTGGGGTAGGGACCCTACATTTTGGTTGGCACTGAGATTTGGTGTGGACCCAGCTGGTGATACACTGGGGTAAGTGGGCCGTGCTGGTTTCGGGGGTGGGGGCTCCTCTTCAGACCCGTTTGAGCCTAAATGAAGTAAAGAGTTTATCTAAATCAAACAGAGATTTTATTGCTGGCGGAAATACTATATTTACCTGTGTACAGTACTCTCTCACTATAAGACATGTCAGCATAAAGCAAAGCCCTTTATATGGTAATCATAGTCATGGATCTTATTTCATTATTTAATAGCCATATTATAAATCAAAGTCCTGAGCATATTGATGATGAGGAGGGTTAGGGTAACATATTACATTAAGCACAATTAAAGGGATGAACATAAATTGTGTGATATTGATAATCATGTTAAGCAACAGATATTGTCATTCAAAAAAACTAACCTGAATTTAAATGTTCGAAGTCTCTTTTCTTCCCTTATTCTTAACAGATCATTTGATAAACAAGAAGTCCAAGTGGGCCTGATATTGCTCACGGCTTACATAATTTTAACAGTTGACCATTATACTATGCAGGCCTATGTAGTAGCATAAGAACACATACTATGTAAACAATCTCTCAAACTTTATATAATACTGATTTTCCTAATTTTACTATATCTTCATAAAAATTCTTTCTAAAGATGGAGGCAATATTAACATGCACAGTTTTCTTGCTCATAATTAAAGTCATCCAAGATACTCATGATAATACACCAAGATACTCATGATAATACACCAAGATACTCATGATAATACCCCAAGATACTCATGATAATACACCAAGATACTCATGATAATACACCAAGATACTCATGATAATACCCCAAGATACTCATGATAATACACCAAGATACTCATGATAATACACCAAGATACTCATGATAATACACCAAGATACTCATGATAATACACCAAGATACTCATGATAATACATTCAACTGTCAAAAACAGGACTTCAAGAGTTGTAAGAAGCCTAGCCAATCAGATGCAAGATCACATCATTAATAAGCACTGATCTGGCTCATTAAGGAAACACTCCAAGATCCTGATGATAGAAGTATACATTCCATTCCAGTATTTAAAAGCCCACCCAATCAAATGCAAGATTACATCATTAATATGTATTGATCTTGCTCATTACCAAAATCCTAAATCTTGATGATGTAAGCCAATATTTCAAGTTTGATAAAAATCAGACAATAAATATGGCTTCCAGATCACAAAGTCAGATGTGAGCTATCATTTAGTATGCATGGACCGAGTTCATTACTGAATACATCTGAGATCTTAATGATATGTACATGTTTTCCAAGTTCAATTAAAATCTGATGAAATATATCTCCTCCAGAATGGTAACTAATTTGGCCAATCTGACGTGAGATTTTAAAGACATGAACATATATTCAAAATGTGATCAAAATTTGATCTGAAATTTGGTCTCCAAAAGTGGTAACAAGCTTAGCAAATCCAGTGCAAGCTCACTTCATTATTATGCACGGATCTTGCTTATTATTGGACTCATCTGAGATTTTGAAGAGATGAAACCACAAAGTTTTATTGAAACTGGATCTGAAAAATGAACACCAGAGAGGTAATACGCAATTGTTAATGGATGAATGCAGAGCTATAGTACATGGTACCTTGACTTTATGTGAGCTAAAAATTAATATAAGATTCCGACAAAGCATCTTTAAACAATTACCTTTTTATGAATATTTTCTACTGATATTTTTTGTTTGAACTAATACACAAGTGTCAAACTATAACAAGCAATGTAATCACACTCAGGATAATAATTTCATCTTAGTATTAAAATTTGAGCCGTTGTCCTTCACAAAACATAAACAATGTCCCTTTCAATGTCACCTGTGCAATAGAGCTAAATATAGAAAATTGCCTTTATTTAAAATACAGACTATTTTTAGTAAGAGAGTAGACAGCAAGATAAATCCATCCAAGACAATAAAATACCCCAATATATGGCAACCTCACCTATAAGGCAGTCCATTTTTATTGTAAACATCAATAGTGTTATAGGGTGTGAATACTTGTTTAATACATACTCAAGTATGAAAAACAGACCAAGACATGCTATCACATAAGGTAAAGGCTGGTAAGGATCTATGCCATCTGTTTGATACGACTAAACAACACAGATCCTAATTGTCCAAACTTATCAAATGACCCTTTCTACCTTTGCTCACTGTCAATTACTGGCACATTTGATGATATAAAGGGTGTTCAAAGATAGATTCCTCTGTATTTTTTATCATGTATTTTAAACAATCCCATTTAAAACTTGCATATGCAAAATACTTTCCAGACATAAGGAAATTGTTTCTTTGAAAATTAAAATATTATGAAGATGATTGCATTCATTCTTTAGCCATTGAGCAAAACTTTGAAGGATTCATTTTGTTTTTGGATAGTCTGAAAATATATGAAACAGAGTGTCTAATAATTATTACACAAACAAACAGAAATTATCTGGAATTTTACCAACTTAATAAAAATACTGGTTGGTAAAATTTTATGTGAAAGTTTTGTTTTTAAAGCCATCAAAGTTTGCTAAAATTAGTCAGCTTGTGCAACAGAAAAGTATTTAGTCTATTCACTCTCCTCCAATTTGTTTAATTTCTTATTTCCATTTTCTTCTCAAAGATGGTTCATACAATCTCAATGAAAGTTTGTTAAGTTAAACAATTTGTGCTACCAAATGCCAAATTTAAAAATTGTTCAACATTCAGAAGATTCCAAAACCATAAATCTGCAATATTTAAGATAGCGTAAATTTCCCTTTACATGGAAAATGGAAATATCTGAATGTTTACCAACATTCTAATTTAATGAGACTATGCTATAATTTCTTTTCCACATCAGCAGCTGCTTTAATTGTGGAAAAGATCTGTCAAAATATCCTCTTGATAGTGAAAGTTGTAAACAGTATGTTTTTTATCGTACAATTTCAACAAAAACACTAATGGAACCAGTGTAAAATTCAAAAACATTAATGGAGCTAGTGTAAAATGTAAAATTCAAACACATTAATGAAGCAAGTGTAAAATTCAAAAACATTAATGGAGCTAGTGTAAAGTTCATAAACACTAATGGAACTGTGTAAAATTCAAAATCTCTTCTAATAATGAATGAAGTAAGTCACCCCAGGATATGGCCTGCACTCGTCTGTTGTCTCGCTGCATTTCTTCTTCTTGTCTATGCATCTCCTCATCAACAATTTCACTGGAAAAGAAAAGAGTTTCATTCACAAAAAAGAAATATCTCATGTACTAAAGACAATGTTGAAATGAAAATCTTTTCTCTGCAATATGTTTAAGTACTTTATGAAATAAATGCAAAAATCAACCATTTTGGGGAATAGAAACTGAAATTTGCAACTCTCTCAAGAGACAAAATATTTACAGGATTTGAATAGCAAAGTGGTTCCTTTTCTTTGCACCTCTGAGGTCCCTGTTGCAAGCATAAAGTCACTTGGGAGGAACAAAAACTATCCGATTTTATTTTGTATTGACTTTTATGACAGACAATGCAAATATTTATGATTTATGACTTTCATCATAATTTCATTTATTTACTCTTTATTTTCCTGATATTTCATTGGCCTAATACATGCACAATGAACATTTATCAAGTCCTGTATTTCAGGCCTGATAAGAGATTCCTACATGTATGACAATTTGTACACTTAGTGTTGACTTACTACAACCAAATCTTGAGATCTGCAAAGGAGGGTCTCTTGGAGGGTTCATATGACCAGCATACACACATCAGGTTGTAGAGAGAAGGTGGACAATTTGGGGGCATGGGTAACCTCTCTCCAGCTTCAATCTTTCCGATGACATCGTTGTTCTTCACACCTTGGAAGGGCTTGATTCCATACATAAGTATCTCCCAGATACATACACCTGCAAAGACAGATATGTACATATAAAAATTATTTGCAAGAAAAATTATACAAGATATCGTAAATATGCTACTGTTGTGTGTTGGCAATAAACCCTTTCACAACCTCTTGAAAGAGATGACTTTCTGTGTTGTGGGTAAAGGCTCTGGGTGGCAGAGTGGTCTATAGCACTTGCCTTTACCAATCAATACCATCTCATCTATATCTGCATGTGTACAAATCTCAGGCTTGGGCAATGTGGGTATGTGAGAAAGCTTGTCAGTAGCTTCCCATGGGTCAATGGTTCTTACCAGTATTTTCCTGGGTTCATCCTCCACCAGTTATACTGGCTGCCATGTATAGTTAGTCCATCTTGCACTAAGCAACAGCATTAAACTCAAACAAAATCAACCACTACAGTGGACACATAGATAAAAAGATTTAAAATGTTAAACCACTGTCTTACTGCAGTGCAACACAGAAAATACAGTGGCATGTTATGGGCTGTTTCTTTCATTGAGTTGAACTGTCATTTTTCCTTTTTTTTTTTTAAATAAATGTGTCTGTCAACAAAGTTCAAAATAAAAGTATTTTTCTACCCAACCCCATGCAAATCCTTATATCATACTGGATTTATTTATTATTCCAAGTGAGATTTTATTTAAATTAAGCATATCTTGCTGATATATACATTGCACATTTTACTTCACGGCACAGATTACTTTGTATGATGATCAATCATGAGCGAGGATGCATCCATGACCAGGTTCACACAAATATTGCCAGACATGTAAAAAACAATGATCACTCTGCATTATTCATGCTTTCTCGAGGAAATAAATTTTCCTTGCAAACAATTTAATTTCCAAATACCTTCTTTATTCCATTTAAGTTCAAAGAATTAATAGAAAATGTCAATTTCATTTGGCAACAACGATTTTTTTCTTAACCATATTCCCCTGTCCCTAATTAGCCAAAGACTATTAAAAGCTACAATGAGGACTATATACACAATCTTTCCCTAATACACAATGGCTAATTTTAATCATGAGGATTATGTACATAGCCTTTCCCTAATACACAATGGCTAATGTAAACCATTAGGACTATATACATAGTCTTTCCCTAATAAACAATGGCAAACGTGAACCATGAGGACTATATGTATAACCTTTCCATAATACACAATGGATAGCATGAACCATGAGGACTATATACATAACCTTTCCATAATACACAATGGCTAATGTGAACCATGAGGACTATGTATATAACCTCTCCATAATACAAAATGGCTAACGTGAACCATGAGGACTATATATATAACTTTTCCATAATACACAATGGCTAACATGAATCATGAGGACTATATATATAACCTTTCCATAATACACAACAGCTAATGTGAACCATGAGGACTATATATATATAACCTATCCATAATACACAATGGCTAATTTTAATGATGAGGACTATGTACATAGCCTTTCCCTAATACACAATGGTTAATGTAAACCATGAGGGCTATATACATAGTCTTTCCCTAATAAACAATGGCGAACGTGAACCATCAGGACTATATATATATATATATATATATATAATAATAATAATAATAATAATAATGAGGACTTTGTATAGCACCTGATCTTTAGAAGCTCTAAGCACTTACAACATTTGACAACACTTAAAAAAAACCCAAAAAAACATATATAATGATATGATTACAAAAATAAAAACAAACACCACGAAAGTAGAAACAGAAAATATGCTGTAAATATTTAAGGCAAGGGTACATTATTAGGTCTTTAAGTCTGTTCTTGCAGTTGAAATAGGTGAGTTTTAAGAGCGCTCTTGAATGAGATCACTGTGTCTTTGTGTCTAAGTGCAGTGGGCAATTCGTTCCACGTTGCTGGGCCCTGGTATGCAAAAGAGCGTTGTCCATATGATTTCATCTTCATAGTGGGAATAATGGGAATACGAGTGTCAGAAGAGGAGCGTAAGCATCTTGCAGGTGTGTACACATGGGTGAGGTCAGATAGGTATGTTGGACTGGAGCCCGTCAGTGAAACGTAGCACAGAGAACAAATTTTGTGTTTAATTCTGGATCGTATGGATAGCCAGTGTATGGTACAGAGCAGGGGAGAGGCGTGCTCTGATCGAGGTACTCTAAGGATGATCTGAGCAGCTGTATTTTGAACTTTTTGAAGTTTCTGAAGTAGATATTGAAACGAACCAGACAGAATTGAGTTACAATAGTCCAGTCTTGAAAGTACTAAGGAACACACAAGTGTTTTAGTGGCATCAACTGAAAGATACTTGCGAATGGAGCTGATTCATCTCAGCTCAAGATATGCAGCCTTGCATATGTTCATGACATGTTGATGCAATGAGAGAGTACTGTCAAGAGTGACACCGAGGTTTCGTACTGACTGTGTGAATTTAATGTTGGTGTTGCTGATATTTATTGTCTGAGGTAAAGGATGTGAATGAGAAAGTCTTTGTGTTGTAATCAGGATGGCTTCAGTTTTATCATCATTCATCTGCAGCTTGTTACATGTCATCCATGATTTCACATCGGAAATGCACCTCTCTACGCCTTGGATGGTAGCTTCAACTTCAGCTGGATGGCTAGATTTGTATATTTGGGTGTCATCAGCATACAATTGCTGAGACACTGGATGATGATCTGACACTTGAGAGTGGCTGAGTGTACAGAATGAAGAGAACAGGTCCAAGAACAGACCCCTGTGGAACACCACAGCATAGATCAACTGGGCTGGAGTGTTTTCCATTTGCGGACACAATTTGTGTCCTGTTGACCAAGTAGGACTTGAACCACAGTAAGGCCCTATCATGAATGCCAAATACATGCTGGAGACGGTGAAGTAATATACCATGGTCTATAGTGTCAAATGCTGCAGACAAGTCAAGGAGAGTGAGGACTGTAATCTTTCCGCCATCCAAAGCAGAGAGAAGGTCATTGACTACTTTCAGAAGAGTAGTTTCAGTACTGTGGCAAGGGCGATATGCAGACTGTACATTGCTAAAAAGACTGTTTGAATTCAGATGAGATACAAGTTGGGATAGAACAACTTTTTCTAAGATTTTTGACATGAATGGCAGATTAGAAACTGGGCGGTAGTTCTTTAAATCATTATGGTCGAGTGTTGGTTTCTTCAGCAAAGGCTTTACAATGGCAGTTTTGTAAAATGATGGGAATTCCCCAGATGAGAGAGAGGTATTAATAACATCAGTTAGTGAAGGCAGTATTGGATCTAAGCACTCTAGCAGCAGTGACGTCGGAATCGGATCAAGTTCACATGACTTTGGTGCACTCTTCATCATGATTGTACGTACTAAATCCATAAAGACAGGTTCAAATGCTGCTAACGGTTGCCGCTGAAATTCTGTATCGCAACTGTATGGTGATGACGAGTCAACTGAAATTGTGTTGTCAAGTTTATCTCTGATGGTTTGTACTTTGTCACGGAAGAAATTTGCAAACAGGTCCGGAAGGTCGACTAGAGAGAAGGTAGCTGGAAGTGGTGTACATTTGTTCCTTGACATTAGCTTGTTAGTAATCTCAAATAGCTCTTTGCAGCTGGAACTTTCCATGATCTTAGTACTGTAGTGGGCTGATTTCTCTGCATGGACTATGTTTGTGACATTCTTCTTAGCGGCATCATAGATCTGCTTATGAATAGTGAGTCTGGTGGAAAGCCAAAGCCTCTCAGCTTTACGGCGGTCTCTTTTAGCAGTGCGAAGCTGGTCCCTAACACTGCTATACCACGGAGAACACTTCTGAATTGCTACTCTGCACTTGGTTGCTGGGGCATGTTTGTCAAGCAATGAACACAGGCAGTTATCAAGTTGTTCTGCTGTAGTAGGTAAGCTAGTTGTTAGGTTTGCTTGGATGTCATGCATTAGTTTGGTTCTGTTTATCATATAGAGGTTTCTCTTAGTAGCAAATAAAGGTGGAGGGTTAGGGACTGATACGTCAAGATGGCATATAATGCAGAGGTGATCTGATGAAAGTTCATGGGACACCAGGGAGGACTGAAGAATATTATCATCAGGTCTGTAAAGAATCCAGTCTAATATGTGACCATGTTTATGAGTGGGTTGGCTAACTGACTGTTTGAGGTTGAAAACGTGAATGGAATCTAGGAGTTTCAATGTGCATGGGTTTCCAGGACAGTCAAAGTGAAAGTTGAAATCTCCAAGAATAATCAGGTTGCCACCTATCGAATTTCCATACTCCAGGAGATTCGGAAACTGCTCCAAAAAGAGAGATTCTGTCAGCTTGTTTTTTCTACTAGGAGGAGGGCGGTAGAGGCAGAAAAAATGGACTGACCTTTGTTCCAGTGTTAGTGTAGTTTGGACTAGTTCAAACGATGTGTGGTCAAAATTGAAAGTTGTAGTGTAGTTAAGAAGGTTGATCATGGAGGTCTTTGCGATGACAGCAATTCCACCTTCATATATATATATATATATATAACCTATCCATAATACACAATGGCTAATGTAACAATGAGGACTATATATATAACCTTTCCCTAATACACAATGGCTAACGTGAACCATGAGGACTATATGTATAACCTTTCCATAATACACAATGGCTAACATGATCCATGAGGACTATATGTATAACCTTTCCATAATACACAACAGCTAATGTGAACCAAGAGGACTATATATATAACCTTTCCATAATACACAATGGCTAACATGAATCATGAGGATTATATATATAACCTTTCCATAATACACAATGGTTAATGTAACAATGAGGACTATATATATAACCTTTCCATAATACACAATGGCTAACATGAATCATGAGGACTATATATATAACCTTTCCCTAATACACAATGGCTGATGTGAATGATGAGAACTATATATATATAACCTTTCCATAATACACAATGGCTAACGTGAACCATGAGGACTATATATATAACCTTTCCATAATACAAAATGGCTAACATGAACCATGAGGACTATATATATAACCTTTCTCTAGTGAACAATGGCTAATGTGAACCATGAGAACTATATACATAACCTTTCCCTAATGAACAATGGCTAATGTGAACCATGAGAACTATATATATAACCTTTCCATAATACACAATGGCTAACCTGAACCATAAAGAACTTGCTATCTGATACATATCTTCAACCCTAGAATAGCAATAACAATTCTTTGAATAAGTTCAAACTATATACTTTATAAAAGAAATTTTAAAATTATGAATTTGAAATTTAAATTTTGAAACAAATTTGAAGTAGAGGATTTACTTTGTCTATATAACAATCTCAAAACCATTTATTCCTAGTCACTAAAAAATTAATAGCAGTTTTCTATTCAAGTAGGTCCCTCTGAATTCGAGCAACATTATTCACATCTTCATTATCCAAATTCCCAGATTGTTGGTTTGTAGCTGACCTAATTATTGGCTTGCTGTTTTCCTTTCTAGTATCCTGGAAACTGGTATTGAGGGTGGTCTGAACAGTCAAACTCACTGGAGTTGTTTATTCATTAAAAGTTATTTATCATGCACACAAGTTTGTTGAAACAAATTATGAAAGTGGGTCCATTCATAAATATTGTTACACAAAAACTTGCTCCTTAAAAATTGAAAATAACCACCTTACAAAAATGACAACTGATGGACAGCTGGATCCCTGTAAGGCTTGGACACCTTATACAGTGTTCCCTATTATAACACTGGTCACTGAAGCTATACAAGTAACACATGACTTGTAAGTGAGGGGACATTATAATGAGGCATGTTCCATCAAAACTGTTATAATAATGCATCAAAACATCAAAAATAGGGCCTTTAATGATACAAAAGCACTTAATTAGTTCTTATTAGCAAAGATCTACAATTAAATGAACACAAAATGTAATCAATGTAAGACACAATATGTAATCAATTTAAGGAGAACTATGACCATGTCCAGATTTTCAGAAGGGCAATGGTACAAGAGAAAGAGTGTAAAAATACTTTATACATCCAACATGGTAGGCTGTGCTAGCTTTTGAGCTGGAGATAAAACAGAGACCAAAGGAAACTAACAACTTTGTTGAATGTAGGGAATGGTTTTCTAAACATACAGAAGAACTCGGCTTTAACACGCATCTTTATAGCTCAGATCTGGATATAACACAGTTGTGTCATGGCTGCCAATTTTAATAGATTTTTTTTAGATGACCTTACTCAAACATCAGCCAAGCTGGTAAATATATATTTTACAAAATCAACTAAGTTTCAGAAGCTGATAGCTTACATATAATTTTGTATTAATGTTCTTATACAGCAATGATTAATTTTCACTCAACATGGAACGCTCTTAATTCCGGCTGTTATATAAAATTGGCAGGTAGTAACAGTATTACTATATGTTTGACTGGCATTTTGTGTATTCCCCCTACTGCTCAACACACACATTCACCCTGCCACCCAAAACACACATTCACCCTACAGCCCAACACACACATTCACTGAATACTTATAGTCTCACTGTACTGATGATTAACACGTTTGTCTAATTCCTGATCATTCTCGCTTAAGTTGGGTAATTAAAACATTCATTCAGTTCTTGATCATTCTCATTGTACTTCAGTTTGGTAATTAACACATCTGACCAATTCCTGATCATTCTTACTGTACTGCAGTTTGTTAATTAACCCATTTGTCTAATTCTTGATCATTTTTGTTCTTTAATTTGGTAATTAATACATTCTTCCAATTTTTGATCATTCTTACTGTAAAGCAGTATGGTAATTAATGTATTTGTCTAATTCTTGACTGCACTCACTGTAAAGCAGTATGGTAATGAATATATTCATCTAATTTTTGATCATTCTCGCTGGACTGTAGTTTGGTAATTAACACATTTGTCAAAGTAAAACATACTGCCTTTGGTCAATTGTTATGGACCTCAACTACCACATTCTAGTAGGGCTCATGACAAGGGTATGCTTACAACATAAAGCAGAAAAGAAAGGATGATAAAAATAATTATAACTTGCTGCATTTTGACTCTTCTTGCTGAAAAAAATCACCACAAATAAAATGAGGCATATAGTATGTGCCTGAATAAAACACATCACTATTTTAAAAACATCTTATGAGAAAAAAATGAAACCAGGTAGGGATATAAAACATCCTTTGGAGAAATGAAACCAAGCTGGGATACAAAACATCCTTTGGGAAAATGAAATCAAGTAGGGATATAGAACATCCTTTGGAAAAATGAAACCAAGTAGGGATAGGGCTGGCTAAAATGAGGATAAATTAATTAGAGATCAGGACTTAAACACTTAAAATATCAACAAGGAATAATTTCATGCACTGAAAAAAAAAATTAATCTTGTGCTAACTAATTTCTAAACTTATGAACAATAGTTCATACATGCAGGTAAACCATTTCACACTTACCAAACATCCACACATCACTAGCTGCAGTAAATCTACGGAAGTTAATGGATTCTGGGGCCATCCATTTGATGGGTAGTTTCCCTTTGGAAGCTATTGTTAAAAAGAAAACAAAGTGAAACTAAAGTGAATTGCATAAATTATTAAAGTCACTAGAAATGTGTTCAAAGAACAAGATGCTCCACCACAGTACACAAAAACAGACCTAAAAGCAAAATAATAAGATGCATGGATGGACTTAAAAGGTAAATACTTTATGTCCCAGCTCCATTCATGATGGTGAATAAAAGCTGAAGTTTTTATGGGAAACAATTATGCATGTTAATAACTGGACACTAGAATGACCATACAGACTTTCATGAAATGGACACTTATTTTGTAACTAAACAGGTTCATAATTTTGACTCTGAAATGATGTGATTGACAGGGGGGTGGGTGTACAGTATTTTGATTTACAGAGGGTATTCTCATGATAAACTAGATTTGTGTTGTAAAACACATACCTCCCCACTACAGACCATAAAGTCCCAGTCATTAAATTCAAAAAATTCTTAATTGTTTTTAAAACAATTACTATAATGGTATCAGAATTTTAACAGGTCACCCACATATATATCCAGAGATGCAAATCAAATTTCATTTCTCCATGTCAAGTGGTGTTAGAAAAGCCCATCCTAGGTTCCCCAAACTGGGTGAAGTCACATCTACCTACTGGCAAAACATGGAGAAGTGTGTAACTTTCTAAGATACTTGATAAATTAATCTGTTTTATGAAAACTGTTTACTATTATTATTATAATTTGTTGCAGTTGCTGCTGCCAAAATAAAAAAAAAAAACTGATCTCAGATATCGATGCTTATTTGTATTTTTCATAATGAAAAATGGCAAAATGTCTGATATTGTGTTTTCATTTATTTTTCTGAGTTTCAATTTTCGTGGTTTTGTATATAAAAAAAATTACATTGGTGTGGCTATTTAAATTCATGTATATGCCTGTTCATATTTATATACCTGTAGGTGTTTAACTTCATTGATTAACATCTACAAATACCTAAGTCAATAAAGAAGAACATAACTATGTTACCATGGTGGTAACCTGAAATGGTTAAAATGCTGATGAGCACAAATCAAACAATTTCATGATCAATCACTTGCACCATGTTTTTGTCCCAGAGCTCAACATCAGAGGAAACCCATGCAGCCAACATCACTAAGCCTATCAATGCATATGATCTCCTACTTAAAACACCATCCATAAAACAGGACCAAGGTGTTAACAATGTAGCTTATGAGTGGTAAAATTCAACTTTGATTACCCTCAGTTTGGATAATGCTATCATCCACATGTGAACCAAACAAATGCACAATGCAATCAGCCAGTAGTATCAATATTTTATCAAAGTGCAAAGATGCTAACTAAACTGAAAGACAATGTTATCACTCTTTTGTTTGTGCCTGCCTGCCAACTTCAGCCACTAGACTTTACAACAAATAATGACAACAGAAAAAATTAAATTCACACTTCCAACAGGTCACAGAGACCATCAGGGAAAAGGAATATGTCACTGGTGAAGACTGGAGTACTGTATTAGTGGACCTTAAAACCTCATCAATCAAGCATTTCATCATGATTTTTGCAGATCACCCAAAAATGTGTGAAAGATTTTACCTAATTATCTATGACTTTAATAAAGCTGGACCTGTTTATTTCAGCCATTTCAGGATTATTTACCTGATGAACATTTTGTGTGTACCAGCTGACTTGACTGACATAATGTTGATTCATGGGTTTTGTTTAAAAATCTGGAAAGTGTGAGCTTCAATAATCTGTTGTACTTAGTGTATAGAAACAGTGTTTCATTAGTGGCTGTGCGAGTACTTAGTGTATAGAAATAGTGTTTCATTAGTGGTTGCATGAGTACTTAGTGTACAGAAAAAGTGTTTCATAAGTGGCTGTGAGAGTACTTAGTGTATAGAAAGTGTTTCATTAGTGGTTGTGAGAGTACTTAGTGTAAAGAAATAGTGTTTCATTAGTGGTTGTATGAGTACTTAGTGTATAGAAATAGTGTTTCATTAGTGGTTATGTGACAAGCTCAAGCACTGGAGTTCTGTTGTTCACTTGGATTAAAAACACGTAGATAAAATGTGATGTGCTTTCACAAGGGATTACATTTTTTGACAAAAGTTTCATTTGAATGAAATAATAATCTGAGTAAGTATTAAATCTAATTTTCATCATTTTCAGTACACTAGTATTTGAATACCTTATGCTTTTTCTTGTTCTCTTTATACTTACTTATCTCAAGGTATACTGATTTACCCCGGTGTGTGGAAATTATAGTTAACAGATATTGTGTACATACATGTGCATGGAAACAATATAAAATGCTTTAATTTTTTTCAAAGGGTTAAAATAAAACGAACACATGTTAAAACTAATATTTAATTACCAGATTACAGTAATGAAATTGATTATCAGATCTGTTGATTGTGAGAAACATTTCAACAAAAAAAAGGGTGGGGAGATTTTACATCGCATGTAGCTTAGCTAATTTTTATTGAGTCATTTAGTGGTTTGGGGAAACATCGAAATTCATGAAAATTTGTGAAATCACAGTACCAAGCTTTGGACTTCTTGCACAAAGACAATGTAAACAGGGCCTTCAATCATATTTCATTCAACAGGTACTGTCATTTGGTTCAACCTCAAATTTTGTCCTTGTGCCACTTGCACAACGGCTTTATGGCAGGAATAACAATTGATATTTGTCAATTTGAGGAGAAATAAACCATATCTACTGATGTTCACTGTTACTGAAAGTCTTATTTCTCATCTAAAATGGCACCTAAAGCTCTTACAATCAATTACAATTCAATTCCTGTTGGAGATTTATTTGAAGAATTATCTAAACACTCAGGTATACTTCACAGCCAATGGGTGGCATTATTGTGGAGTAGATCCTTTGTTTCAGCTGAATATGTAATTAGCCATGATCAGGCATCATAAACATTGATTCCTTGTGCTTCTGATCAATTCACTGACAAAATCTAACTGCCAATAAACCCTTTCCCTTTTTTAAATTTAAAGGCAATCAGTTGCTTTCATAATCTGTCAGTTTTCTAGACAAGATTTTGTGTGGTTCAGGGCAACTTCTAAATCACTCTCCTGGTGATTATGAGTGATATTTAAGATCACGTATTTACTTTTTTGCCACAAGTGCTGCTTAAGACAGTCTCTATTTTGTTTAATCATGCTGATGACTTAGGCTTTTGTTTGAAAAGTCCAGCAAGTTACAAAATGTGTAACATAAATGGAAACATTTACCATAAAGGCCCAAAATTAGGCCAGCTACATATGAATATAAACATGTATACTACATTTCATTAATCTACCTTATGTGGTTTTACTCGATTTAGGTTTCTGTCAAAACTAATCTAAATAATTAATGTGTTAAAAAAAAAAAACAACAGAAAATTTGTTTTAATGGATCCAAAAATCTAATCAGATGATCTACATATACATACAATTAAATTTCATTTATCTTCCTCAAGTGAAAATTTTTTTTAAAAATGTGAAGAAAACAATTTGGAAAAGTTGTGGTAATGACCCCAAAATATAATCAGTCATTTACATATGGATACAAATATACTTACCAAACTTCATTTGTCTACATGGAGTAGTGCTTTTTGTAATCTTGTTAACAAGTTTCTTGGACAGAACAAACCAACGGATGGATATATGTATGAGTGATCCATAAAGGTGAGCACTTAAGACCTCTTGGCCACAATATTGTTTAAAAGAGTCACATGGAACTAGATAAGGATTAAAATAATATAATATTTTACTCCATGGATTGGAACTGTTTTAAATGGAGAATTTGTGAACACTGTAAAACACTTACTATCTTTATCGTGTTCATGATACCTTTTTGAATACATCAAACAGCCAAGTGATACAAGGTGTGTTCAATTCTATGGCTCTGTCTGAGTAAGTGTACTCACAGAGAGGAAGTATAGTTATTATAAACATGCATAAACGTCCAGAACATGTATGGACAGCATTGTCTCATACATTTCAAATGAATGCTACTCCTCATAAAGGGGCCCCGAGTGGCCGAGTGGTCTAAAGTGCTGATCGTTATGGATCACTGCCATCTCACCTCTGTCTGCGTGAGTTCGAGTCCAGGCTCGGCTAACGTAGGTACGTGAGAAAGCCTGCCAGTAGCTTCTCGTGGGTCGGTGGTTCTTCCCGGGGTTTTCCAGGGTTCTTCCTCCACCATTAATACTGGCCGCCATATATAGCCTATCTTGTGCTGAAAAATGGCGTTAAACCCTATAACAACAACAACAACAACAATAACAACTCCTCATAAAACTGTAAATATTTTTTTATACTTTGTAAAACTGCTATGTTCTGTTGCTAGATGACTGTTACATACATTTATGCTACAATTTAATAAATCTGAACAACATGTTATACCTTTATAATAGCTTTGTTCTTCCACCCATCTTGACAGGCCAAAGTCTCCTAATTTCACGCAGTCATGTGACGACACAAGGACATTACGGGCTGCTATATCTCTGCAAAATGAGAGGATAAAATACATTATTAACAGGAATATCTTAAATAAAATAAGGGATAAAACATGGATAGCTACTTCAAGTGTATACCAGTAAACAGTGTATATAAGCAGCAAGCATATGGGTTCAAGCTCTGGCCAAAGTTTGATCTTGACAAATCCAGTATCATCGTTAATCGTATTCAATCAATCACTATGCAAATCAATTTTTTAAGAACTTTTGATAATAAAGGAGTCTTCCAAAAACAAATAAAGAAAGCTTCTGTTTCAATCAAAGTGTGTGTGTATGTGTGTGTGTGTGTGTATATGTATATAGGTATACAAGGAAGACTAACTAGTGCCAAGACAAAGGGGGTAAAGTGTCCTGTTCACGAGCACATCAGCACATGGAAGGCTGGTCAGGGCAGGATTCCAACCCAATTGCCAAAGACTGCAAGTCCAGTGGGCTAATAACTAAGCCACTGCTGCTCATAAATGCATCAAATAGCAACTGACCCAACAAGGACTAGCCTTAGTTCCTCATACATATAAAATAATAAAGTTACTAACCTGTGTACAAACTTTTTGCTCTCTAAATAAGAAAGTGCTGTACTAAGCTGGCATGCATACAAAATGAGAGTTGTGAGATCTAGTCGATGTTTGTTGTTCTGCAGGTAGGCCCTCATCTGAAGAAAATAAAATGAGCAAATGAATGCAAAAGTTAGACACACACACCACTGATCTATAAACAGACATTGTTGAAACATCCCCCCCCACAAAGATTTATTAGTCCAATTAAAATTAGCAGTTCAGTGTCATCCATAATAATCTTTCATGTATAACATAGCCCAAGAAAATATCCTGAATGAAATATCAAGCATGTTCATGACTGTTCTGTATATGAATCAGTCAAACTGAATGTGCTGAACATCAAGTTTCTGAATCTTAACCAACCTGCATCTGATATCCTGGTTGATATAACCTTGTCTGTGCTGTAAATGTGTGTCATAATAGAGCTTTGATTTATAAAAGGTCTAGCTAGTGTGGGTATGATAAAAAAAACCCAAGCAAATCGTAATACCTACAAATTTTCCATCATTTTTGGGATGGCCAAGTTTAGTTGCTTCAGCTAACATATCTTCTGACAAATCTTAAGTACTACAGGCAATCTACTGTGAATCAGTTACATTTTTGTAGGTATCATTGTTTTTTAATTTTTTCAAAAAAAAACAACAACATGGTCACTGGCATTTAAAATCAAAAACTGGAGAAGATGTCCCTCTGTATCTTTCAACGGCTCGGAGATAACTGGATTTTAAAATCTGTAGCTTGTAGTGACAGTGAAAGGTTAGTACTCCATGAAAACAGTAAATTAATAGTAAGCAATGTTTATGATGATTCTCTGAAAGTTGACACAACCCATGTGCATAGGATGAAAGTTGACACAACCCATATGCATAGGATGAAAGTTGACACAAACCATGTGCATAGCATGAAAGTTGACACAAACCATGTACATAGGATGAAAGTTGACACAATCCATGTGCATAGGATGAAAGTTGACACAAACCATGTGCATAGGATGAATGTTGACACAATGTATGTACATAGGAATAAAGTCGACACAATGCGTGTGTATAGGATGAAAGTTGACACAACCCATGTGCATATGAGTAAAGCTGACACAAAATATGTGCATAGGAGTAAAATTGACAACCCATGTGCATAGGAGTAAAGTTGACACAACCCATGTTCATAGGAGTAAAGTTGACACAACCTGTGTGCACAGAATGAAAGTTGACACAACCCATGTGCATAGGATGCAAACTAATCTATGAATGGATCTGAAACCTTGATACAAACTATGATGACATCTAGTGATGTGAGATAATGGATTATTTTTCAGAGACATGCATGTAATAGCTCAGCAAGTGGCATATTTTCATCACACATGTACTTGTGTTTCATTCTACTTCCCACTACTGACAAAATATATACAGTCTATGATAATTAACCTAAATAACCAGACATTCCAATTTTCCACAAAGTATATTTTCTAAAACTGGAATGATTTTAAATAGTATATAAAATTTCTGGATATCAAGCAAATTTTTTGTAAGAGTCAACTACAAATAATCTCATTTGGATTAATATCTTGTAGATTCAGTTTAATTCAAGGGCATATTTCCACTTGATAACCTCATTTGGATTAATATCTTGTAGACTCAGTTTAATTCAAGGGCATATTTCCCCTTGATAACCTCATTTGGATTAATATCTTGTAGACTCAGTTTACTTCAAGGGCATATTTCCCCTTGATAACCTCATTTGGATTAATATCTTGTAGACTCAGTTTACTTCAAGGGCATATTTCCCCTCGATAACCTCATTTGGATTAATATCTTGTAGATTCAGTTTAATTCAAGGGCATATTTCCCCTCGACAACCTCATTTGGATTAATATCTTGTAGACTCAGTTTACTTTAAGGGCATATTTCCCCTCGATAACCTCATTTGGATTAATATCTTGTAGACTCAGTTTACTTCAAGGGCATATTTCCCCTTGATAACCTCATTTGGATTAATATCTTGTAGATTCAGTTTAATTCAAGGGCATATTTCCCCTCGATAACCTCATTTGGATTAATATCTTGTAGACTCAGTTTAATTCAAGGGCATATTTCCCCTGGATAACCTCATTTGGATTAATATCTTGTAGACTCAGTTTAATTCAAGGGCATATTTCCCCTTGATAACCTCATTTGGATTAATATCTTGTAGACTCAGTTTAATTCAAGGGCATATTTCCCCTCGATAACCTCATCTGGATTAATATCTTGTAGACTTATAATCAGAATACACATAATTCTGCAATTAAACTCAATTAATTAAAGACACTTTTAATGTGGAACAGTTACCCATAGATGCAATTTGGACTTTGTATCATTCTCATATAAACTCTAGGTGTAATCAGAGTACACTGGCATATATTTTTAACCAAGAGTCATTTGGTCTGTATTGGTCTAATTAAGCAGTTGTTGTTTTTTTTAAAGTGTCAATTACTAAGCAAACAAAATCCTTAACAAGTGAAAACTTATATAAATAAATAAGCGAACAGCAATAGGGTGGCTGAAAAAGATGTGGGCATCCCTTTTTGACCAATTTAAACTGTCAGTCAAAAAGCTTACTTTTGCAACTAAATGAACTGATCGCCTACCTCACCGTGACGTGCCAGTTCCATAACTATCCACACTGGGCTGGTTTCTGAGCAAATCCCAATCAACTTGATGATATGGGGGTGATCAAACTGTTGCATGATATCTGGAACAATATGCAAAATTTGAATCACTGAATAAAAAGAAGCTATAATGTCATAATGACCTTGCTCATTATCAATTCTCAGAAAACTTTCCTACCTGTAATTTAAAGCTTCTCACTTTATACATCTGTCTGTGGACAAAACGAATGGCATTAGAGAATAAATCTATTTTTTGGGTGGTAGGAAAACTAACTTTTATTATACTATACTGATCCAGTGCTAATGCATAGCTACTCTTTTTTGAAGCTGAAAAACCTCATCCATTTGGTGTGAATACGTCTTCCCAATAAGTGAAGAATTGTTAACAAGACTCAGTCCATACTTGCACCTCGCATGCCTATTCACAAAACAGTCATCTTTTTCAAAGAAAACAATTAGGCCAGGACATCAGAGCAGGGTCATAGGAGGGCATTCAGCAATAGCGACAGGTTAAATACTGCAAAATTAAATTTTACCGACCCCTCCCCCAACCCTAAACTTTAATAGCAGCAATACATAACCAGTCACCATTTTTAGAGGTGTGTGGTACTACTGGTTTACCATGGTATTTTCCCGGTGGCATGTACCATGGTATTTTTCCGGGTGGCATGTACCATGGTATGTTTTCATGATTACTTCAGTGTTTCTGCCAGCAAGGAATGTAACGAAATTACTGAACAATCTTATTACGAATTTAATGATGGTAAGAGCATATTTTATTCTTATGGCAAAATAGTTACGAAAATTATTATATTTTTACAAAACAGATGTATTTGTCAAATTTAATTTTGAGTATTAGAAATATAATTATATTTATGATCCTTTAATCATATGTTTGACATGTGCCATGTATGCCAGCATCATGGTCAAATGGGATGTTGAGAAAGAAATTCAAGCAAAATCCAATATTTGGACAACTTTTGGATTTAAAAAAAAAACATTATTTTTTTTAGTTATTTAATAGTGTATTATAGCGCATTAATGTGTTAAGTATTCCTTTGTAACACTGTGAATCATCCTATGATATGTAGGGGAGTTGTTTTCTGTGTGAATTTTATGTTATTTCTCTAACCCACTAAATAGTTTTTCATTTGTTGAGTAAGTGTGTTTGTTTACTGGCCCTGTCTGATGAATATCATGCCTAGGTGTTGGCATCCCACTCAAAGTTTCCCTGCCTATTATATCAATAGTGTAGTGAATAAACTGTAAGCTAAAGTGTCAAAACTTCCTATTGGTATCAACAAGCTCTCTAATTTCAGCATAATGTCTTTTACAGGGTGTCAGATATAGTGTAAGCTTAACCACCCTACTTTTTATCAGTTTTTAAATTACAATTTATGGAAAAATTAACATACACCTACTATAAGGTACTGATCATTTAATTTTGGAAGGGGACAGCAATTTTCTTCTGCATTATTTTATTTTGTTTGATCTCAAGAAAATAATTTTTTCAAATAATATACTGATATAATATGGTGTCATTTTGCCATAAATCAGAGCTTGATCTTTTTTCCAGTGACTGGCAGATGGAAGAATGAGGTCACTACCTCAGAACATTAAATTGCTGGTCCCTGATATAATTGTGGTATACCATGGTCCCTGATATAATTGTGGTATACCATGGTCCCTGATATAATTGTGGTATACCATGGTCCCTGATATAATTGTGGTATACCATGGTTCAAACTGCAATATGTTCAGAAATACAGCAGTTAAAAAATTATCATTGTGCCCAGTTCTTGTCACTATTGTGTACCTGCATTTGTCAGTTAGGTGGGCTGGGTGTGTTGAAAGTGATCAAAAACAAAAATAGGATGTACTCACCATCTGCATGAATAAGAGATTAACTTATTGAATGTTGGTGTCTCTCTGAACCAATGCTATGCCACAAATGTGTCTGGGAGAAAAAAATGCCTGCACTTTGTTGTGCTATAGAGAAGGAGGAGAAGGTAATATGTGATCACCAGAATACTGCCTTTATGATGTCCTCTAAGGAAGAATGATTATAAATGGCAGCGATAGTCCTAACCTCATGGGCTTTAAGTTTCATCAAAAAATAGGTCTCTATTAGTTAGAAACCAATATGCTCTTTTTTGACAGTAGTGACAATCCACCATTCGTTGGTACAGGCCAAGGTATCAATGAATATATTAAGAGGAAGGAAAATATGTTTCCTACCCCTCCATTACCCTTTGGAGCCATGAGGATAGAAATGCAGTGTCCCAACAGTGCATAAAAACCTATCTTGATCATTACAAGCACAGACTAAATGAGACTTGAGGGGGGGTCAGGGTCTCAATAATACAGAAGATACAGGTAACAGACTTTTGCTAAAAAAAATCCTGGATCACAAAGCAAAGAAACAGATTCAGATGCCAAGGATGTAAAAAAGTTTTTAGAGTTAGGCCCTAAAAGGAAGCCTCACTCAATGGTTCCTAGGAAGCTTTGGTTAAAGATCATAAAACAGAAGATTAATTGCATCTAGGTATAAGAGAGCTGGAATCAGGTGTCTCAAAATATTTAATGAGATCAGCAAGGTGCAAATCCAAACCAACTGTCATACCCATAGAGAACTGAGAATTGTGTGTGTTGGAAATGGCAGCTCTATAGCCCTTGATAGTCTATACTGAACATCTTCTGTTCTCAAAAGAGAGATGGACAGATAGAATCAATATCTCGGAAGTGTTAGGTACAGTACAGCTCCTCCCTCATGGCAGGGGACAACACCCTCCCTTACTGCTGGGTGCAACATCGTCTCTCATGGTAGGGGGCAACATCCTCCCTCATGGCAGGGGACAACACCCTCCCTCACTGCTGGGTGCAACATCATCTCTCATGGCATGGTGCAACATCCTCTCTCATGGCATGGTGCAACATCCTCCCTCATGGCATGGTGCAACATCCTCCCTCATGACATGGTGCAACATCCTCCCTCATGGCATGATGCAACATCCTTCCTCATGGAATGGTGCAACATCCTCCCTCATGGCATGGTGCAACATCGTCTCTCATGGCATGGTGCAACATCCTCTCTCATGGTAGGGGGCAACATCCTCCCTCATGGCATGGTGCAACATCCTCTCTCATGGTAGGGGGCAACATCCTCCCTCATGGCATGGTGCAACATCCTTTCTCATGGCATAGTGCAACATTGTCTCTCATGGCATGGTGCAACATCCTCTCTCATGGTAGCGGGCAACATCCTTCCTCATGGCATGGTGCAACATCCTTCCTCATGGCATGGTGCAACATTGTCTCTCATGGCATGGTGCAACATCCTCTCTCATGGTAGGGGGCAACATCCTTCCTCATGGCATGGTGCAACATCCTTCCTCATGGCATGGTGCAACATCCTCTCTCATGGTAGGGCGCAACATGCTACCCAGGATGTGAGGCACCTCTCCTGTTTCTAAAGAGACTGGTTCCATGATCTCCTGATACCTGGGATTAGTCCCATAATCTCCTGGGACATGGGATTAGTAGCATAATCTCCTGGGACATGGGAATATTCCCATAATCTCCTGGAAGTGCTCTTCCAACCTAAAAAGCTAATCATCTTGCAGTGAGACCTTACAGCTCTTTCAAAGAGAAACCTGAAATTTCTGAAGATGAGTAGGAGAGACGTTTCTTCTGCCCTCTATCTGTGTGTCTGGAACCAGTTCAATTCCTAATTTCGATTGACCACGATTTTAAACAAATGCACAATGATTATTTTCATCTGTGTTCTGAACTTGTTAGGCAATTTGGGTGAGTGTCTCAAGGGCCCTTCTTGTGACCACACTTCTCCAGAACATCCCCACATTTTTCTCAGAAATATAAATTTCCTGAAAGAAAACAATGAATAATATGTCAAACATGAACTCACCTGTTATTTATATGGTGTATGCTTTATATATCCCAGTGCATGCATGAGGTAAACAATGGGAACTTCCCAGTGCTTTCTTTATAGTAAAGTAAGACATTCAATTATTAAACTTCTGTAATTGCAAACACATGCACATTAATAATGTGATGCGAGTCATCAGAACAATCATCAATATACCAAGATGAAAAAAACACCGAATTTGATGTTTAGATGACTAAGAAATGGAATATGTCATTCTTGCTATGTCAGGGTAGGGATTTGCTGTGTTGATTTTCCTTAACACGAAAGACTTACCTGTAACCAGTTGTAATTGATAATGAATACGGGTGTACCCTAACCCCTAAGTGGTGGGATACAATGTAGTAACCTAAGAGGTTCCTTAATGAACCAAATTCTGAAAGGGAGCAGGGGTTACCAGATTGTCAATTGAATATGGAGAGGACAAATGTAACACTGAGATACAATATTTGCTGAATTAAGACCGCAATGCAGTGAAGCACAAGCAACAAGCAACTGTTCCCTGATCAGAGATCTGACACATGTCCATTAACATAGTGTCTCTCAAAAAGATGACTGTTCTGCACTTGGGCATGTGAGGTGCATTAGTGGGCCATGCCTTATTGACAATTCTTCACTTGGGAGGGGGTAAATGTATCCACCGAGGTTTCTCTGCATGAAAAAAAGAGGACTTATGCAAATGCAATGGGTTTTGTATTGTTGCTACTAAAAAGAGATTTTGAGATCCTGAGATTGTCACATAAAAGGGATTTTAAAATTTCAATATAAGATTAAATTTTGACAATTTTATGAAACTGAAGTCTTTCCCAATGTGTCACCTTGTCTACTGTGAAGATTTCATCAACTTACAAGCCTCCTCCAGGAATTTTTCTGTCATGGACTCCTCATTATCTTCCTTACAAGTCTTGATGGCGACCGGAATCTGATTCCCATCCTGATGAAAAAAGTGTTTCTATACAGACAAAAAGTAGTTATAATGGGTTCTATAATACAATATACAATTTTTTTTTGCGGAGTTTTCATAAATACATAAAACTGAGTCAATGTATTAATGTCTCATTCAAGAATTTGCTAAAAATGCTCACTGATGACTGATACTACATTAGACAGACTCATGTCACCTTTTTGCCTTTTATGACATGACATCAAACATGTACAGTATTAGTACAACCTGTCTTGAAAAACCACCCCTTCAGCCAAAAAATCATGGTTTCTCAAGATGGTGGTTTCTCGTGTCAGGTCATGACACTACAGAATATAAAAGATGTATGCTTTAAGAATCTGGTCTCTCAAAACAGGTGGTCTTTCACAGCAGTGGTTTTTCAAGAAAGGTTTACTGTATTATAAAAAAATGCAATGGCTTTACTGACCATCATACAGAATAAAACAAGATAACATAAAACCTGGAGAAAAAAAGCATACTTTGTTTTTCCTTTGTACAAAGTTTTCATGGCTGCTGGCAATGACGGTTATATTACATAATCAACATCAAGTGACTGGTATTTAAGTTATCAAGGTTTCATATAATCAACATCAAGTAACTGATATTAAAGTTATCAAGGTTTTACTGTAATCAACAAGTTATCAAGGTTTTTCTGAAACTAATATCAAGTGATAAGTCTGAAATATAAAATTCAAACTTTAAAAATTTTATTAATTGACAATTTATTTTTTCATATTCAGTTGTGCATATCTGATAAAATATAAGTAAAAACAAAATGCAATAATGAGATTATAATATTCCATCTCATCAAAATATGTGTAACGTTACCTGGAGAAATATTCTGTACAAAATTAGATTCAAATTTATATATGCTTTATTTTTTCTTCCCTAAAATTAAACGTGAAAAAGCAAGTTCTGTGAATTTTGGTTCCAATCCTATCATGGTGATGTCACCGACAGAAAGCAATGATGAAGTTTGACCATTATCACAAAAGCTATAGAATTACTAGATAGACACAAAGTGCATTGTAGTAATTAGGTGCAAACAGAGGTACAAAAAAATCGGATCAGTGACCTTGACCTTTGAGATACAACTTTGACTGTACTATCTGACATGCCACTGTGTCAAGTGTACTAAGTTTCATCTGTGTACCTCATGCACTTTTGAGTTATAAAAGTAGAAACAAAACAAAATTAAAATATTGCCCTATTACTTTCACCTTGAAGACTGGATCCTGACATTGAAAGACAGCACTTCTTCTGGATGACAATATGCCTACCAAGTTTCATCCAATTACCTCAAACAATTCCAAAGTTATCTCAAACAACTCCCAAGTTATATAGGAGAAGGGAAAATGTGGCAGAATCTCAAATATATTGACCTCTGACCTCATTCATGAAGACAGGGACTTGGGGTCATGTGACATACTTCATTAAGAAGATCAAGTTTCAAGCATTTATCTCAAATGATTCCAAATGAAAGTGTGATGGAAAACTTAAAATAACAAAATCAGATTGTGACCCACCCCCTTAATGTGACATACAGCACATTTTCTATTAATGATATATAAGAATACCCCATCTTATCCTTTTACATTTAAAAGTCTCTAAAATTATAGAGTGGAGGCAAGTGTGAATATTGAGCTGCAAAGACAAGACCCCCAATATGGATCTTGTCATTATGATATACAGGTATATCAAGATTCATTCATTTATTGCAAATAATGTTTAAATTACAGGGTGGAAAGGAAAGTGTGATAAAAAATTTAAAATATTTATCCATAACTCTGACCTTGAAGACAGTACCCCAAATGCAACCCATTCTAGTAATGATATATAAGCTTACACACTTACATCCCTTTGTCTCAAATGGATCTCAAGTTATCAAGCAGAAGGGATGATGTGATGGAGGAGTTAAATACATGGGTGTGACCTTGACCTCAAATGGCTGTTAAGTCATTCAGCTGAAATGAAAGTGTACTGGGGAGAAACATGAATGATATATCCCAGGTATTTTGCCAAAAGTTAAAGGACAAAAACGGAGACTTAAAATACAAGCCTGATGGAACTTTGAACTGTCAAATGCTGCAATATTTGTCACATGTTTGTTTTCAAACCTGATGCTTGTAGTGAGTAACAGATACTGCAGTCACAAGGTGTGGGCAGACAAACCTTATCATTATAAATTCCTTTGTGGACATCACCAAACTGCCCTTCTCCAAGAATCTCCAATAGTCTGAACCGATCACGGGTTATCTCATAGTCATGGGCTGAAATATATGTAACCATAGCAACATAAGTTACTGCATTTCCCTCTTTTGATTGTTGCTCATTGGAGCCATGAAAATGACGTTATATTTTTCTGTCTCTTGACTGGCCATAAAATTAAAATTTTCTCCAAATTTTAAAATATCTACATGATATTGGACCTCACTCGCTTTCAAAATTGTTCTTGGACATACTGTGGCGTTATTAATTTTCATGTGGTATCAATTGTCATTGATTTTATTGTTGCCCAACAACGAATTTATAAACCCAATGAAAAATTTGCCACATATGATAAAGAAATCCCCCCTTCCCCTTGTTTTATTCCTGGAGATCAACAAAGTTACTGGATAACTCAACATCATTTCTGCAATCTGGTAAATAATTATTAGCTTTTACAAGTATTTATTTTATTTAACCCTTTCTTAAAAAAGAAATTTTATATTGTTGCATATGGTATCCAGTTACTGTAATTTCCAGTATGTCTTAAATCGATATGTTGTAAAATAAGTACAGGTAGAGGAAAACGAGAAAAATCACAATTTATTCAAACAATGTTATTACTGAAAATAAAAAAAGAATATAAATGATGCTATAAATGAAAATTAGATTTAATACTTATTCAAATAATTTTCTAATAAAGTGAAACAGTTGTTGTAAAATATAAAATATTTGTGACACCATGTTACGTTTTATCCAGCATGCTTAATCCCAATGAACAACGTGACTGTAAAATACTAGAACTATTGCTGGAGGAACAATTAGTAATTGAACACCGTATATACACTAATTACCACAGAGTTAATGGAACACCATATATATGCTAATTATGGCAGAGTAGTGAAGCTCACATTTCACTGATTTTTGCACAAAACCCTGAATCAACATCATGCTAATCAAGTCGGCTGTTAAACACAAATGTTTGTCAGGTAAATAATTCTGAAATTATTAATTAAACAGGTCCAGCATTCCAAAATTCAGGGATAATTAGGTTTGATTTGTCACAAATTTTCATTTGAGTTGCAATTATCCATTCAGCATGAATCAGCTTCACTGATGAGGTTTTAAGTAAAGTCTAGTGGCTGAAGTTGGTTTGTACATGAGGCAGGCTCAAACACAGGAGTGATTCCATTGTTTTTCAATTTAGTTAGCATCTTCGTACTTTAATGGGCACATCAGCACATCAGATGTTGACACTACTTGCTGAATGCATTGAGCAAGAGGGAAGCTGGTCATGTGGTTGGTTCTCATATGGAATGATGACATTATGCAAACATAATTTTGTTCTTCTGTATTCTTTATTTTGGGGTATTGGTTGTGGTTTATCCATAAAATTAAATATGCAAACTCTGACGGGCAAGTCATGAATTGAAGTATCCATGAAAATGTCTTATTTTCTCCCAACCATGAAAATCTAGTCCTGCAAAAATTATACAACAGTACTCCAGTATTTTTTTAAGAAATGGTAATGTGTTGTAAATTTTTGCCCTATACATCAATAATTCACAAATAAGTTTTTTGGAAGAAATACCACACAGGTACTACTCTGCAGATATAACAGCACAAGGGCAGGATGTGATTGCCACCCGTAGTGAATGAGTTAAGACACAAGACTAGTGCTGGCCATAGCTGATGCACCAATTCCCCCACAGAAAGCACATGGTTACTATTATTAGACTGGGTAATCCCTGGTATTAGCTGTTCCTATTGTAGAGACAAACAGTTGAAATCAGATTGCATATGAAAATGATAACAAAAAAAAGCAAGATTTTCAAATCTGAAATTGAAAAATGTGAAAAATGTACTTACCTATGTCTTTACAATTCAACTTGAGTAAACTTTATTATATTTATATTTGTCCTGTACTTTTCACATGTGTTCAATTTTATGGGCAGTCAAGATGCATGAAACTGACTATATATTCTGTCAAAACTGTCATAATACATGTAGTAGACAATAAACAGTCAATGTGCATGAAAAAGACTATATTCCAACAAGACTGTGTCATAATAGTACACAATATTAAAAAGGGAATGTAATGATGGGAAACCATATCATAATTGATTATCAACAGCTAAGAACAATCAAGTGAAATTTAACCAATGGAACAAGATCAGCTTGCATTGTATGAGAGGCTGTGGCACACTGAGGGACTTGTCTAAATGTCCATTTTTCTAATGACAATGGACACTGTTCAACAATTTGTAAGGATTGGACCTCATGTACTAGTTGGCAGTAGCTGTTCTTGCACAAGCTTTATTGTACACATTTTTCAATAAAATTGTTAACCAAATTTTATCACAGGAAAACGAGCAATCCTCCACGAGTTCAGTTTACGACCAGTAAAGCTAATAAAATTTTTTTTTAACCAAGGGTGTGACACACATACAAACAATCATGCTGGGACATGAAGTAAGTAAATAATACAACAAAATATTAACAATATCTGTACATGTATTTCTTTTATGCCAAACCTTCTTTGCTGATTAGATACACAAGTACTACAAGTACCTGATTAAGTCATGTACTATATATACCATGGCATATAAGTGGAACTTCTTGCACTCAGTGTGACCTTGACCTTTGAATCTGAAATCAATGGGCATCTTCCCTAAGTAATTCTGCATTGAAAAATTTCTTCTTTCAGTCTCAGTGACTAAAACTTGGAGTTCTGAATCCCAAATTCAATAGATGTCTCCCATGCATGTCATTTACAAAGTTTACTCATGGTATCTGATCAAGAAGTCAAGTTATTGTGTGGAAATAGTTTTCCCTTCTTCGAGTCCCTATGACTATGACCAATAACCTCTTGAACCCAAAATTTGTAGATTTCATCCTTACCCAAAAAGCAATCTACTCTCAAAGTTTGGTAATGGTGGATAGTGGAGAACTCTAATTATTGTGTGGAAATGAACTATGGAATGGATGGACATAAATGGATGTAAATAACATGATATGCTCTGCTTTACGATGCATGTGTAAAAATTAGTTTGATCTCTCCCATATTACTGAATTTATTTGATATTAACCACAGAATTCAAGATTTTATGATTGGACATCACTTTATCCATTCTCTCCATCTTTCTATCCATCTACTAGTTAATGGGTCTGTTCAGTTGTCTGCCTGAGCAGACAATGAGAAAGAGGGAAAGACTGCCTGGCAATTTGGGCATTGTTCCAGATATACCCAAATGCATTTCATTTCTACATAGGTCTAATTGTTTTAAAATGTGTAATTTTAAAAAAAAAATGGAAGTGTGTAAGAACAAATGGACACATAACAGGTGACTTCAAGCATCCTGATCAGCAACTTGTCAAACCTAATCCTTCCAATTCCATTTTAGTAGCCTATCATATATGGATGACTGAAGGAACTATTTTCACAATAAGAAAAATAAATTCTGTCAAGGTTCGTAACTTTTCATGTTTATCTGAACACTGTAATAAAAATATTTTTACTATACAGTAAAAATTGAAAAACTTCTTTATGATAAAGATGGGTAAATCACAATTTTTATTTTGTGTTTGTGTGTGTCATGTGACTGTCGCCATGCAGTGCAAGTTTTTATAGCAATCCTTTAATGGTTTTGTATGCAATTTCTCAGTCAATATGCTTTCATTATACTATAAATTGCACACACATACACCCCTTAAAAATGAATGCAAAACAAAATATTTTAACCATCTACCGCTACAACAGGTGTGTATGTGATAATATTAGCATGCTAACAAAAACGGTAATAAAGATGATGATGACAATGTTGGCAATGATGATGACAATGATGAAGTTGATAAAGATTGGTGGTGGTGGTGGTGGTGGTGGTGGCAGTGCCGCTGCTTTTGTCTTCAACATCTTTGTAATCATCATGAGGACAGGTGCTGTACATGAAAAATATATCACACTGTCTCATTACCATGAGTGACTAAGGCTGACACTGACAACATTCCAAACCATTCAACAATATCTGTAGGTAGGTTTACAATATGTGTAGGGCTTGTGCAGCCTGTGGGTGATTTTGTGTAGGGCTTGTGCAGCCTGTGGGTGATTTTGTGTCGGGCTTGTGCAGCCTGTGGGTGATTTTGTGTAGGGCTTGTGCAACCTGTGGATGATTTTGTGTAGGGCTTGTGCAACCTGTGGATGATTTTGTGTAGGGCTTGTACAACCTGTGGATGATTTTGTGTGTTGTTTACAACCACTTGTAACTTACATATGTATTATGGGCAGTTTTACTTATTTATAGTTTACATGCGATGGATGCAAAATATTCAAGAAAGCTGACTGGATTTATTTCTGTGCATGCTAATATTTCAAGACAGTCAATTACTTCTGAACAAAATGACCACCAAGAAAAAAAATTATTTTGAAAATTTTTTAATTAGAAAGGAAATTTGGTAATCCTTCAATCATTTAATACCACAGCATGCTTTAGTGTTTACTGAAGAAACTAATTCAGATACTAGGTCCGATTTTAGTACAGACAGTTGACTAGAATATACTGTAGTAAAAGTACACATATATTCATGCATACATAATCAAAACAATACAGCATATAGTCTAAGGTTTTCTTTCAGCAGATTCTATCGTGAGTAAATGTTGGTAAAGCAAATTTTAAGATAGGGATGGGTAAGAGTACATACAATAATACCGTAAAATATACATTAAGCATTAATATCACTAGATGTGTTTACAATAATTTATGTTAAAAAAAAGCAATGGAAGACAAGTATGATATATTAGCTATTATACTGTGTAACTTTGACAGATATGCCCATGCTTTTCCAACATTTCACAATCATTTTCAGTCATGGAGATTGCAATCAAGAGGCATGGATTAAGCTTTATAAGGTGGTCACGAAATGTCCTAATCTAAGTTCATGCCTACCGTATATACTCACTTATAAGTCAGGTCCAACTGCAAACAATATAGACCCTGATTTGCTGTCACTTCAATGTGCTGGCAGATCAAGGTCTATGCTATTTGTTCTACTGATTACTCACAAAAAAACTGCACAGACCCAGATCTGCCATTGAATTATTTGATGGCAGATCTGGGTCTATGCAGTTTGCAGTTGGATCCAATTTCTAAGTGAGTACATATGGTATTTTGCAATGCTTAATGAACTCACTCTTTTTTCTTTTTCCTTTCCGTGGAGGACCTATACAGTTACAGGGCATAATGAGTTGAGATGAATATGACAATTTTAGTCTAGTCATGTGTATATTTCACCATCCATGATGGAGTCCATTGAATTTGATATTTTCATGGGTATCTATTATCAAAAGATTTGCAAAAAAATTACATTTTTGGTTGGCACTTACTTTCATGGATTGGTTAAGAATCCCTATTGTTTCCACAAAAGGATCACTATTTAATGGTTGTTTAAATCTGTGGTTATAATGACCACAAACCCCATAGTATTTAGGAAAGGATGGACCTTCTTAATATTTAGTAAAATAAGTTTGTGTGCTGGTAAGCAAGAATCTCTTTTGACTTATTAAAAATCTGCTCTTACAAAATTTAGATATTCAAAATTTGCAAAATTTGAAAAACATAAAGTCCTGTATTTGAAACAAATATTCCTTGATATTGCCTGCAAAATGTTATGACAGAATGAATTAAATGAAAATGATTTGATGATACTAAACTGAATTTGGGCAAAAAATTTTAGCCTTGCTCCAGAAATTTACTCAGTATTAATCTCTGGAAGATATCTTGGCTACTGTGATTGCAGTATCAATGAGGCTAGAAGGGGATATCTACTGGATTCCTACTAGGTTTAAGCAGAATGTGCACAAGTACTGACCATCTGGTGAGCTGTAATCCCCTTCATCTTCTACAATCTCTGCATAGTCTGAAATTCCTACAAATCAGAAAGGATGTCAAGGTCACTTATCTAAACATCCTACTGTGTCTATAGATATAGTACCTGCAGACAAGGTTAAAAAAACCCAGAAACATTGCCTACATCCATTAGTAGGGTCAATACAGTACCTTCAGATGGAGTAAAAAGTGTAAGACCAACATCCACTGGTATGGTCAATAAATGGCTTGAAATGGTGATTAAAAATTTCTGGCAGTCAAGTAGACCTTTCAATCACTTGCCCAATCAGGACTGACCAGTGTTACTCTTTAATGTTCTGTTGAAAATACATGTATTTGCTCAATGAAAGTTAATACCTTCCACCAGAAGTTTGTTTTCATTTACTTTGATAAGCTCTTACAAATGTTTTGCTCTGAGGGAGAGCAGATTGGTCAAAATTTTTAAATATTTACAAATTATGTTAGTAGGGTCACAAAATGACTTATAACTGATGTTAGATGGATCACAGAATAAGTTCTAGAAAACAACCTTTCACAAGATCAAATTCAGCTCATAAACAATTTCAAATTGTTTACTTCTGCAACAGCTGGTCTACTGTGTTGTGAGACAACTGTGCATGCAATTTATTTTTATATGCTCTTTCAAGATATCATGACACTTTATGTTGTAAACTTGAGGGTATTTTTTTCCCTTCATCAAAATACAATACCAATCAATGCATTATTTTCAAAAGAATTATGTCCAATCCACTTCCAATCTGGAAACTGATATTTTTTGTGCTGATTAAAGTTTCAAAAGTAGCATCTTTCATACAAAGAAAAACATTTTGATGAAGACTAATTAAAATTGGGCCAGTAGATTTAGAGATGCTGATACTAAATTTTGCTTTTGTTTACCATGGAAGTCAATTGGCTGTGTGGGAAACAACTTTAATTGTCAAAAATCAAGAAATTTTGCTAAAAACTGGTTCAGCAATTTTGCTGAAGGTGCCTAAAATCTGGTAAATGATGATGGACAAATGACATTCACATGGCTAGGTAAGCTAAACATTCATTGCTTTCATTCATTTGAATGGATAGGTAGCCAATGTTAGTCATGGAAAAAGTGCTGGGTACCATATATAAATTATAAATATACATCATACACAAATTTATGATATTTTGAAAGAGCTGAGCTTAAGCAGATAGTGTGAAAGATAATTTTCACTCATACACCCAACAAACAAATGACAGCCAAAATATAGCACAATTATATATTAACTTTATACACTTTATCAACAGCCATACCAAAAAGTACCAAGCCAAATGTAAGCCATACCAAGAGATACCATATCAACCCATTTGTAAGCCACACCAAAAGATATATCAACCCGTATGTAAGCCATATCAAAGGATATCAACCCATATGTAAGCCATACCAAAAAATACCAACCCATGTGTAAGCCATACCAAAAAATACCAACCTAAATATAAGCCATACCAAAAGATATCAACTTATATGCAAGTAAACTCTCTCAAAGGACAAAGTTAAGCTCTGAATGCCTAATCACTTTCAAGTTACTTTAAAGACCTTGATAAATATAATATTTATCTATGTATGACATTCAACCAAGTGAAGACCCAGATCTGCCAATGCATAATTTATTGGTAAATCTGGGTCTACACTGTCAACATGAAATTATAAACAGAACAAATAGCATAGAACCTGGCCTGAAATCATAAAATTACTTAGAGTTAAAGGTTGAGATTTAAATTTACATATCTGCACACTTGTGCTAACGTCGAAGAGTCTGCACACCTGTACTTATATCAAATGAGTCTTTTGGTGTGATCTCAGGTCCTGGAGTCTTCAGTCTGCTTTTAACATTTGCTCAGAAAATGTTGCACAAACAACAAAAGGCCAAAGTTGACCTGAGACTGCTCACCTGGCCAACACCTGCCTAACAGCTAATGCACAAGCAGTTGACCAATAAACTGGGCTCAGTAGAATGCTTTCTGTAGATATTTCTTTCACTGTTGTTGATTGCATATGTTATGAATGCAGTTGTTTTGAAGTTTCTACAGTTATAATACAATAATCCATATCTGATGGCACATTATCATTTGTTAAATACTGAAAGGCTTCTATGCCACTATTTGATGGCAAATTATCATTTGTAAAACAGTGAAAGGCTTCTATGCCACTATTTGATGGCAAATTATCATTTGTAAAACAGTGAAAGGCTTCTATGCCACTATTTGATGGCAAATTATCATTTGTAAAACAGTGAAAGGCTTCTATGCCACTATTTGATGGCAAATTATCATTTGTAAAACAGTGAAAGGCTTCTATGCCACTATTTGATGGCAAATTATCATTTGTAAAACAGTGAAAGGCTTCTATGCCACTATTTGATGGCAAATTATCATTTGTAAAACAGTGAAAGGCTTCTATGCCACTATTTGATGGCAAATTATCATTTGTTTGATGGCAAATTATCATTTGTAAAACAGTGAAAGGCTTCTATGCCACTATTTGATGGTCAAATTATCATTTGTGTGAAATGTTGGCATGTATGTTAGTGGATTGATATCATTCCTATGAATGTGAAAGGCCTTTAAGCTGTGATGCTTTCTGTCAAATCTGGTCAAATTCTGTTTGTTGGTGGATTGGCATCATTCCTATAAATGTGAAAGGCCTTTAAGTTTGGTCAAATTCTGTTTGTTAGTGGACTGGTATCATTCCAAGAAATGTGAAAGGCCTTCAGCTGTGATGCTTTCTGTCAAGTTTGGTCAAATTCTGTTAAGTAGGGGAGTGATAATAACCCAGTTGGTAGAGCTCTGTACTCGTAATTCAATGGTTGTGTATTTGGCTGCCTCAGTGTGTCCTTGAGAAAGGCCCTTAGCTCCCATTTCCTTGAGAAAGGCCCTTAACTCCCATTTCCTCTGCATGATAAAGCCAATAATGTGCTGAAAGTGCCATTAAAACCAACAACAAAAAATCCTTTCAGCTGCATTTTTTAGAGGAAGTTGTTATAAGTTTTTGCTTTTAGTACTAGAAGGCATGTCTGATGGCATACTGGCATCATTTGTACAAAGCCCTTCATGCTAAGATGCTTTCTGTCAAATTTGATCAAATTCTTAAGAGAGGTTTTAGCAAAGCCATTACAAGGAGTTTCTTTTCTTAGTAACAGTGGCCATACATAATGGTAAATCAGCATCATTTGTATAAATTTGGAAGACCTTCATGCAAGATTGTTTTCTCGGCAAATGTTTTCAAATTTCTGATGAGCAGTTTCATAGATGT
The DNA here is from genome assembly GCA_016617855.1 of Megalonaias nervosa. Lineage (NCBI taxonomy): Eukaryota > Metazoa > Mollusca > Bivalvia > Unionida > Unionidae > Megalonaias > Megalonaias nervosa. The sequence goes on along the minus strand of JAECUM010000343.1, from coordinate 211,310 downwards.
CCTTCAGTAACTATAACCATATTTAATGGCAGATTTCTATAATTAATATAAATGTAAATGGCCTTTATTTTAAGGTGCTTTTTGTCAATTTGATTGATTTTGAGAAGTAATTTTCAAGGTTTTTCTGTTTTTAGCAATGGCAGCCATATCTAATAGCCATATATAATGGCAAATTATTACCATTTGAAAAGTCTGAAAGAGCTTCGTTCCAAGAGTCTTTCTGTCAAATCTGGTTAAATTCTGTTCAATTTTTTTTTAGGAGTTGCAAACAGCAACTCTGAATAGCTGACACACATGACGGACAAAGGATCAAATTTATGACCTTATGGCCATGTGACCTAAAACATTTTTTTAACTATGACTAAAAAAATCTATGATTAGAAACCATATTTCCAAAACTAAATATGATGTGCAATAAAATGTACCCATTTAAAAATTTTATAATTTCATTCTGAAGAAAGCCCCTGAAATTCCAATTTTTAAATAATGAGTCCCAAGTTTAAAAATTGTCTTAAGATGTTGCATGACTATGAGGTCTAGCCACATATTCTCAAATAATTTTGAACCTGAAAATTCTAACTGATGCTCAAAGTCTGATAATTTTTACAGTCTGCTACTTCCGTTAGAATCATGTTAGAAAACCTTCTAGATTTTCTCACCTTGAGCTGATCTACTGTCTAATTTTGGGTGTTTGGGCATACGCTTTAGTCATATGATCAGAGAGTTTCAAGACTTCAAGACGTGAACTTACATAAGGGCTAACTTGATAGCTGCATTTATCAATAAAGCTGAACAACGTAAGGAGGATATGAAAAAGAATACAGTTTTCATGCCATTACATTTGCTAAATTTCACCCATGATATGAACATGCACAAGTACACAAATAATTTTCCTGATAAATTTATCATCTATCCATTCACAAAGTATACCACAATGAATACAAATGGTCTGAAACGCACAGTAAAGGGTAATTTTGGTGACATGAAAAAAATAGCTTGTACCTGTGCATGTACAATGTTGACATGGTTACACAATGTAGACTTACGCTCATTTGGACCCGACAGTTCCCCTGTTTTCCCTGCTGCTTCCTTTTTTGATGAACTGTAATAATAACAGATTCATGGATTAAATCTAATCTTTGATATAAGATATATACCAGATACTCAGAATAAAACAATATCTTAGGTTTTTTCTTCTTAACTGGAACCTGATTTTTGTACAAACTGAAAACACGACAAACTTACAATGGGCTCTGCATGCCACCAATACTGCCATTAATGGAAAAGTTACTCTATATTCTGAGGCAAGACAATATATTTTAACAACTAGAACTAAATGGGGACACAACTCTGTAAGAAAGAAAAGCAATGAAAGAAAACATCAAATAGGTGTATGCATGTTCAACAATGAAGGAATGGGCATACGATTCATGTTATATAAGAAAGGTAGGTCATGCCTGAAACAGAAAATAGGTCCAATTATTTTGTTGAGGTATCATGTGTACCAACAGTAGATGTGAAACAGAACTTAATAGATCAAAGGCTAAAACTCTGCCAAATAGTACACACAAGTGAAGAAAACCCCCAAAAGGCACATATATACATATCATGTAAAGATGAACCATTGAATGTGAAACTGTGGGGCTTAGTCACTCATATCATACTTCTAATCACCAATTTCCCCCTGTGTTCAATATCTTACAGGACTGATGGAGGCACTAACAGCCTTCTGACAAATTTTGTTTTGAATGAAGATAGCTGTAACATCTCAATCATTAGATCTTGACCATACTGCTCCGGTGGCCTAGTGGTTAGAGTGTCTGACTTGGATGCGGGAGGTCATGGGTTTGAACCCTGGCTGAGTTATAACAAAGACTTATAAAAATGGTACTAACAGCTGCCTCGCTAGGCGCTCAGCATTAAGAGGTTAGTGTTAGGACTAGTCAACCTGATGTCAGGATAATGTGACTGGGTGGGAGATGATGCTATACATCTGCGGCATTATACCCCAGTGCTAGACATCACTATAAACTGTCACACTGCAGACAATGTAGTGATGTGACGGAAAATTTTTAAAGCTACGTTAAAAATCCAAACTACACACACATAAGCTCTTGACCTATGTCCCCATTTCCTTGATGCCTGACTCAAAGTGAGTAGGAGGATGTGTTCACATTTAACCAACAAGGATTTTCTGCATGAAAATGTAAAAGCTACACAATAGCAATGGTTAAGATATTGGTCACAATCTATAACACACACAATTAACTTTGTGTCCTTCAAAAAGATGACTGTTCTATGCATGGGTATGTAAGTGGACTATGTCTTATTGACAATTCACTGTGGGAAGATGTATTCACATTGAACCAACAAGGCTTTTCTGCTGGAAAAAGAAATATCTATGCAACAGCAATGGGGAAGATATTGCATGTAATAAAGTGAATTTTTAGTGAAGCAATTAATAAATCCACAACTGAAATGCCTGCCATCATCTTCACATCACAAGCTTTCTGTATTGAGATTTAATTCCACATGCTTGAGTAACCATTCTCTTCAAGAATTTACTTTGAACAACTGAGTCTAAGTTCTATTCTATAAGCTTGGGATGCACTTGATTCAGTTAGTTTACAATCAATCAAAACAATTTTCTGTCTTTATTTTCTTGTGTCATAATGTCTTATGGGTGCCACAGAGGCAATCTGATTAAAATCTAATCTCCACTCTCCTGGGTGAAGATCTTACAGCGACCGCTTAGGGGTCAGGTTCTTGTGACCTTGAAGTTAGCCAATGGAAATGCAGCTTTCAGAAATTTGAAAGAGAATCAAATCAATAGATACACACTGATACTCTTCAGCTATACTGCTCAATCTCCCAAACACGAAGATATAGGGCTTCATCTGACAGGCTGGTAAAATTACAATTATGAAAATAACATAGCTCACCAGAACATGACCCCTAAGCATTCACTGTCAGATCTTCACATAGGACAGTGGAGATCTGATTTTAATCAGATTGACCACTCTTTCTTGCACCAAAGATGGAAAAAATGCACCATTGGTGCAATGGTGCAACCTAAAATTTACTCTTTACAATAAATAAACTAACTGAAATACAACAGTTATCAAACCTGAAACACATTTTAAGACAGATTTCTGTGTAGAGTTTTTTGAGGAATAATTTAACAAATATGACCAACTTAACAAATATAGGACCTATGACAGAAAGTGACTTGAATTTTGGTAAGCACTCAGTATGAGGACTTTTACGAGACTGGTTACAATGAAAACTGACTGATGGTCATGTGGACAGATTGATGCATGGACACATAGATGGACAAACATGACAAATCACAATATATCCAAAACAGTGCAGAGATAATCATGTAGCCAAAATATTGTCATTACATTTCTCACAATGTGGTTTATGTGTTAAGCACAAATGGTAATGTCCTTTGTTGGTTAATTGTTAAACTGAGGCTTAAGGTGGAAAGTACAAGTAATAAATAACTTATACAATGGCTTCCTACAAGCAGGCAGGATTATTTTGTGCATATCTTGTATATGCAATGGACTGAAAACATAACTTTCAGCACAAAAATTATAGCATTCCAAGAAAATCTCTGAAATCTTTGTAAAACTTCTGCATTCAGCAATTTTTGAAACATGATATGAAAGTTGTTACTATGACAATAGTAAATTCTAATTATAACATACAATAGTTTTTAATACCCTAATCTTAACCAGACTTTTCCTCTTTTTTCTTAAAACTCTTTTAAAAAGATTTTATGGTAAATAATAAATAAAACACTTTAAGTCCACTTCTATTCCACAATCTGATTTATTGACTATATTTCTAAATGTTATTTCTTATTTACTTGTGTGCAAAGTCTATAATGTCTTGCTTGAAATTAGCATAGATACTAACATGCCAGAATTTTACTCCATGCAATCTGGTTACAAGCTGTTTGTTGTTGGGTTTGTGTTATACATAAATAAATCAGATACCAATTAAAAGTTATGAATCATTATTAGAAGGTTTTTTTACCTATTACAATAGGTGAAATACCAAGAGTTGTGTCCTACCTGACTCTTCTATTAGCTTTGGTTACCAATCAGTAGTCTGCATCATACAATAACAAGGTTAACAAGGTGTGTTGTTGGCTGCCTTTTTGAGAGTTGCATTTAGGAAGGAAAAATGTCTCCTTTATTTAATGCAAGCAAAACACTTATGAACTCCTGCTTGACATTTTTTACAATAATGTTTAGCATTGTTTATGTATTTGTCTAACTTGGTGACCAGTTGAGTACATCTGCCTCTTGCCTCTTTGTAATCTCTGCTAATGTTCAAAGGCCAGATGAAATGAAGGGACTGGCACTAAAATGAAATTTGTTCCTCAGCAAAATTTTTGAAAGATGTTTGATCCATCTCTTTCTTTACTGGAGATGGGCAGAATGCCTCTAATTCCTCTCCACCATATTCCTTGCCTGTACCCCTCCAAACTTGCAAAAAGTTGCCCATGGTACTGCATAAGGGTGTTGTTACATATCGGATCGTTCAAAGTAACACAAAGAAAGAGTGAAGACAACAAGCTTTGTAAATTTTAACAAAAATAATTTATTTCCCTAGAAAACACAGTGAAAAGGTAAATAGGCGAAACAAGACTTACGATTTACGAAGAAGATCCAAAAATATGTTCTAAATTTGTGAAAACACATAAGTCCTGTGAATAAACAGTTCTAATTTGATACAGTCTGAATCTCAGTTCCGTTCCAAGATGGCGGATGATGACGTCAGACGAAGGCTAACACAAAATGTCCAGAATTTTCACTGTAAAGCACAATTTGTATTGTTCTGTTCCGATTTAGAAATAATTTCATCAAATGTCTTTGTCCAGAGCCAGTAGTGTTGTTCTCCAGGAAAAATAATTATTTAGAAAGTAGATGAAATACAGCTACCACCACTAACAACACACATGTTGTTCCTCGTACAAATGCGCAACTCTTTCCAGCACAGAAATACCTTTCTTAAGGTATTATAAACTCTGTAAGATGTTATGTGACTCTGAACCATGACTGACTACGATTACGACTCTGACTAAACATTTCTTACAAGTAACTGAGCATTTAAAACAAGCTAATGCGTCATTACATGTACACATGCATGAAGGACACGTGTGATTTCGAAATCCATCTGGACATTACAAAAGCGTAAACAAGTAATAACGTGGTCACAGCCAATCATTTACATAGCTCTCTCTCACTGTTTACTTGATACGAAAAACCGTCATGCAAAAATCGTGCTTACACGAGTCACATTTACGTTTTAAATAAATACGATGTTTCTAACATACTATTAGACCCATGCAAACAACTACATTTAATGATGTAAAAATGAAATAAAAATGAAACAAAGAATTAGAAGAATTTAAATTTTAACACAAATGTAATTTAACTACAGGGTCGTAACAGTGTTTAAATAAGAAGTACAAGTGATCTGATAAAATGTGATACATGAATTATTTTTAATCAACATATAAACATAAATGATAACATCTATCGATAATGACCTTCCTAATCAAGATCGTAGAATTAACTGGACTGATAGGAAAACAGCTGATGTGATTCCCTATTGCAATGTTAGAGGTGAAAAGTAGAGTTGTCATTCCTGATTAAAAAAGGCTGAGAGGTCAATGGTGAATTGCCCAAAGAAGTATAGCAGCAGGGAGAGTGAACCCTACAAAGGTTAGAAGGGTCTGTTTGCAAAAATAAAGCTTCCTACGAAAAAATGAAAATACAAGGTCAATAATGCCAAACCAAAGTCTCTAACTGATTGAGATTTTCTCTAATTGGGTTAGCTCATTTTGTTACTTTATTTTTGATGTTTGTGTTTTCAAATTTTTATGTGTGTTTGTTTACCCACCTGCCCACTCAATTTTTGTCATCACCCTCCCTGCTGCTGTGTGGGTGTGGTGTAATTAAATCATTATTATATCAATAATGGAATTTCACACAGCTAGATTAACTCAAGAGCAACTACAGTCATTTAAAAAATATATCCCAGTTCGTTATTCAAGCAAAAATTACAAGAACGTCAACAAACACAAGAAGAATTCGCTGAAGAAACAAAACAGTTATTTAAGCCAGTTACGAAGACTACCAAAGGTCTTTTTCCCACATTGGCGCAAACCGCTAAAGCAACTGGAAAAATAGCAGAAAGAACTAAAAAAACAAGAAAGATTCTACCAGAACTTCCAGGCGAAATAACTGCTGTTCAACCACAATTACATTAAGAAACACAAGTACTTGAGAGTACTGACAAAATTCATGAGGAGGTCGGCAATGTTAGAGATACCTAAAGTGATCAGAGATAACTGCAATCTTTTAGTTGTGTTTAATGGAGTTGATACACATACTCTGCAAAACATTCATCAGACTTAGTGTTCAAGGGATATAGATATGATTCAATTCAAAAACTTCTTTTCAAAACCACAAGCTACCCCACACAGATTTATCACAATAAATTTACATGATCCTTGGTTGCGATATCGTGTAGTTCTTGATAAAATTTTCAGTCAAGACACAGCAGCAGGGAGGGTGACGACAAAAAGTGAGTGGGCGGGTGGGTAAACAAACATGCATAAAAATTTGAAAACACAAACATCAAAACTAAAGTAACAAAATGAGCTAACCCAATTAGAGAAAATCGTCAGTCGGTTAGAGACTTCAGTTTGACGTTATTGACCTTGTATTTTCATTTTTTCGTAGGAAGCTTTATTTTCGCTAATGGACCCTCCTAACCTTTGTAGGGTTCACCCTCCCTGCTGCTAGTATTATGGAAAATGTATCTTACCTAGTCTTTGGTAATGGCGGAATGTTTTCTCCTGTAAAGAAAATAACATCCTGTGAAATATTCTGCCTTTGCAGTATTGATATTATTAATTCAATCTGTATACATCCAAGTGTAAATCTGTATATACCGTCTACAAGTTTAATGGGGCTCTTTACGTCATTTTTGTCAAGGAGAATTTTTGATGGAAAACATTGGACAGGTCACATAAATTTAAAATTTTGTTACTTACAATGTGTACATTATAAAGGAATTTAAAATTAACTCAACAAGCAACTAACTTGTCTCTTCCAGAATATAAATTTGGGTGTATATGAACCTATATCTACTCTGAGGGCGATCAGAAATAAATTTAAAAATAGACCCAGCCAGATCATGTGCTGCTTTGAAAACAGGATGCAGTTAGCATTTTTTATACACTAATAATACACAAAAAGTCTATTATAAGTCTGTTATCCTGATTACCAGTCATCAGTACATGTAGTTATTATATTCTGCTTGAGGTGGTAAACTATCAAAATTATTCCTTTCTATGTAATAAAATTTTTTGCCCAAATGCTTAATTTTACAGATAAACAATAATCACTCGCGTTCAGTGCTGTACGTTTCTGCATACTGGTCAATTCTTACTCCCCTGTAATGAGCGTCTAGGTGCCATTACTTGGTAGACAGATATTTTCAGCATATTCTGTATTGTACCTTGAGTGTATGACTGCAAATTTCCCATACTTTTTAGTCCTAGTCTTGACTCCTGTGTGCCCCCTTGAGCACATATTTGTCAAGTGTGTTCATATATACTCCATTTCACTTAAAACCATGTTATGTCTCATGTGACTACCCAAAACAAGTCAAATGTAATGTTCCAAAATCACAAGTACAAGAAACCAATTATGTTTTCCTTTCATCATAAGCAAAAATAACCACAGAAATTATTTTTTAAAAAAAAACAGAGTTATAACTTTAAGCAGAGAATTGCTAAAAATAACATCTGTCAGGAGTTTTTGTGAAATATAGAAGACTAACTGAACATGGTGGGGGGAAAGATGTAACAAGACATACTGGGTTTTTTTTCTGGAAATGCATGTATGCAAATACAGCTTTCCCTTAATATGTGATTCCAGATATAGTGTCAAACTACTACAGACACGGCGACCAAAATTATAAATGAGAAAAAATTATATTTTAAAAAATCCCTTAGCTTACAAATTTAGGTAAAACCCATGTTTATCAAATGTGGGTTAAACGAAAACAGCACAAAGTTTAGTATTACCATATGTCCCCTAATTAAAGCCCCCTCCCCTTTTTTTAAGAACAGAAAATTTTAAAGATGCAGTGTAAGACCTGTGCTTTTCAATAACCCTCTGCTTCAGATCCATGATTACAACAAAATGCTGCAGCAGTCACAGTTGATCCCACTGTCACGATGGATAAATTACTAAAATCAAAGGCACACATAAAGTGTTAAACATGATGCAATAGCTGGGCTCCAAGTTCAAAGACTTACCAGTCCTACTTCAAACCAGCTGTAGAGTGGGAAAGTGTTTATCAAATGATCATTTTAACTAGGCTGATATTTATAATGACTGAATTCAGTGGCAGAAGGACCCCCATGATGTATGTATGGTAATTATAAGAGTACATCAAAAGAACTACTTTAGCTTTCATTATTGTACTCTAATATCACACCCCAATTTGGCAAAATGTAAATACCCAGGTGCGTGAACAAGGGAGTATATGGTATATCTTTATTTCCTTTTAAAAACTACTAATTGAGATAATAAAATGCACAAATAACATGAACTGGAACATATATATATTAACTGCATTTAATTTGTGTAGACCAACAATCATTACTGTATGTTTGACCTATGTTTTGCTTATTCAAACACATCCATAACTGAATTTTTCAATCTTTCTCACCTTATCAGTTTGGTATATATTGTTGTTGGCAGTTTAGACTGGTGTTTTGTTCATATTCCACCAACCAACCCTGATGCACATACATGTACTCATACTGATAGAATTTTTTTCATTTTCACCACAGAATGGTTTGGTAAATAATGCAGTGGGCAGTTATTTATCCCAACTACTGCTATATAACAATGGACAGCTGTATTGCGATCAGTCTGGCATAATTACAAGGTTTTGTGGAATAAAAAATGGGTGTAAGTAAAATGTGTGCAAGTAAAATGTGTGCAAATAAAATGTGCAATTAAAATGTGTACAACAAAAATGTGTGCAATTAAAATGTGTGCAAGTAAAATGTGTGCAAATAAAATGTGTACAAATAAAATGTGCACATGTAAACTATTTTACGGGTAAAATGTATACAAGTAAAATGTGTGCAAGTAAACTGTTTAGAAGAAAAATATGCAAGAAAATGTGTACAAGTAAAATATGTACAGGTAAAATGTGTACAAGTAAATAATGTACAGGTAAAATGTGTACAAGTAAACAATGTACAGGTAAAATGTGTACAAGTAAACAATGTACAGGTAAAATGTGTACAAGTAAATAATGTATAGGTAAAATGTGTACAAGTAAACAATGTATAGGTAAAATGTGTACAAGTAAATAATGTACAGGTAAAATGTGTACAAGTAAAATGTCAGCGATAAGAATATTTACTATTATACCCCAAGAAAAAATAATATCATTTAATAGGCTGACTACAAGTATGAATATTTTTTGTTGATTTTCACTGATTTTATTGTCATGGCTGCAGAAATACATATGTACAAAACAAAAGCACCAATTGTTTCCAAGACTGAAATTTAGCTACTTCAACTTACCATTTCTTTTAAATTCTTTCACCTATTGCTTTAGTTTCTGTTTAAAATGTATCTGGTATTCCCCACCTCCCAAAAAAAAACTGCAAGCTGAAGGAATGAAATTACACAGAAGTAGTATAAAGTGATAGATATCTTGATTTTCTTTGCAATACATCCATTAACTTCCTATTAATTACCTTTAAATGCAATTTTTTCCTTTATTGCAGTAATTCTCAGCTTTCCAATTGGCCATTAAAGCAACAACAATAACAACAAGAACAATAATAATAATAATAATAATAATAATAATAATAATAGTAATAAACTGCTATTAACAAGTATTCACATTTTACGCAAACATTTTGTATATTATAATGGATGGCCAAAAAAATTAATTTGTTCAAACTACTGTGTAATTTTTAAAAAAATTTCACTTCCTTCCATTATACAAGGCTAAATCATGTAAAACCTTCAGCTCACAAAATAAAAAATGAGGATCAATTCAAAATAATGGCTGCAAAAGCACAATTTTTAAAAGATTTGGCGTGTTTGCTTTCTTAATTTCGTGTCGCTAATTATCAAAACTCAATTAAGATTTAAAGCAAACACATCCATTTCACGAGAAAGTTAACTATCATGAACCTAGTCATACCCATATTACATACAGTGATACATGGTGAAATTCCCCTTGCCTGTTTTTTTAAACAGTCTCATGAGATGCATGATTTGGTTTTACACATACTGATAAAGTTGGTATCTGAAGGAAAAGTCAAAACCTCCTACAATATTTTTAAAATGTATATCTTGGTTACGTGAGCGAGAACTTGCACATATCAACTTCCATGCACATGTTGGCACTGGAAATCACAAACTTTGCCAGTGTATCATTTTTCAAATGGTGAAAATAAAATACTTCAGAAACTTCACTATTTTTCATTAGACACCAATTTCTGTGGATTTTGCAGTTGCTACAAATGATGAATTAAGGAATCTGTAGAAAGAATAGTGCCCCATTCCCGAATCTGTGGAAACAATAGTACTCCTTCCTAGATCTGTGGAAACAATAGTACCCCTTCCCAGAGCTGTGGAAACAATAGTACCCCTTCCCAGATCTTTGGAAACAATAGTAACCCTTCCTAGATCTGTGGAAACAATAGTACCACTTCCTAGATCTGTGGAAACAATAGTACCCATTTCCAGATCTGTGGAAACAACAGTACCCCTTCCCAGATCTGTGGAAACAACAGTACCCCTTCCTAGATCTGTGGAAACAATAGTACCCCTTTCCAGATCTGTGGAAACAATAGTACCCCTTCCCAGATCTGTGGAAACAATAGTACCCCACTTGCAAGCTACTTACAAAGTCTGGTAAGTGTACATGGTAGAGAACTGAGTTATTGTGCAGAACAAAATAGAAAACAGAAGATGGATGAATGGATGGATATCATCACATGATATGCCCCATTTTACTGTGGAAATATACAGATTTAAAGTTATTTTCTTGTTGTTGTTGTTTTGGCACTTAATGCCCTTTTTCAGCACAAGATAGGCTATCATAGCAGTCAGTATAACTGGTGGAGGAAGAACCAAGTAAAACCCCAGAAAGAACCACCAGCCCACGGAAAGCTACTTGCAATCTTTCTCACGTACCTACACTGGCTGAGCCTGAGACTCTATCCCACACAGGCAAAGGTGAGATGGCAGTGATCCATTAAGGTAAGTGCTTTAGACCACTCTGGGCCCCGATTCAAAATTAGATTTACCAAAGAATACAAACAAATTAGTAAAGACATTATTTTCAAAAAGCTTATCATGGAAAAGTGACAAAACAACACTACATTCATGCAAAGGATGTGAAACAAGAAAATACTGAAGGCACGTAATCTGTTTCTGTGAAACAAGAAAATATGAAAGGCAAATACTGGATTTGGAAATAATCACATTTACTTGCTCATTTATTTAACCAAGGCAACCATGGTGCAAACAGGTTCACCTATGCTGATATTTTTCTGGCAAAAAGTCTTGTTTCACATGAAAGCCTAGAAGATGAACCACTGTAACAGTGAAAGCCTTCATAGTACCATCACCATGAAGCCAATGTGCCTAATAGTCCATGTCAAAAGGCCTGGATTTACATTCTAACAGTGAAAGCCTTCACAGTACCATCACCATGAAGCCAATGTGCTAATAGTCCATGTCAAAAGGCCTGGATTTACATTCTAACAGTGAAGGCCTTTATAGTACCATCACCATGAAGCCAATGTGCCTAATGGTCCATGTTGAAAGGCCTGGATTTACATTCTGTAAGTGAAAACCTTCACAGTACCATCACCATGAAGCCAATGTGCCTAATAGTCCATGTCAAAAGGCCTGGATTTACATTTTAACAGTGAAAGCCTTCATAGTACCATCACCATGAAGCCAATGTGCCTAATGGTCCATGTCGAAAGGCCTGGATTTACATTTTACTTGTGAAATCTTTGAGTATTTAAGTTTTTGAAAAGCAGATATTTTTACATAGCTAGGGTGAAGGCAATCCTAAATGACTTAAAAATGTATAGGATTGTGTGCCTCCTCTTGTGCTACTACCAAGTAAAGGTAAAGATTATTTCAGTGGAAAAAGTATAGTGTCACCCCCTGTCATAAAATGGTATTTTTCTTTTAATTATTAATAAAACAGAAATTTCAATGATATCACTTTACGTCAAATCTGTCGCGAGTTCATAGTGCTACGATACACTTCAGTAACAAGTGACATCCTGATGACATCACAATGTCATCATGATGTGATTTATAGTTGTGCAGTAAACATCGATTTTACAAAACCAGACATCCTGAACTGATTATCTTGATAAATCATATCTCATTATTTCAGTCATCTTAATGAACTTTGCAATGTTACTATTCTGTAGAGGATTACCTAGATTAGACTATTATATTTCAATATGTTATACAATAGAAGAACAATTATTATCCATACATCAATAATCCAGACTTTTGACTTCTCAAAACAGACAATATTGTCCTCTAGACTTTTTTTTTCATTTGAAAATATCATTATCATTTATCTTAAAGAATATGTGACTAGGCAGGAGTCAGGACACGCACACACATGCACACACATGTCCCACAATGTTTTGTTCGATGGGACACAACTAACTGAATCTACTTGATGGAGTCGACACAGTATTAATAGGTGAAATTTGATTTGTATTACTGATACAGGACTAGGCCTTGACAATGTTATAAGGCTATAATGTAAATTGTATTGTGTAAGTATGTACATCCAAACCCTCCTTGAAAACAAAAAAGTGCCCAATTCTTCTCAATGAACCATTTCAAAAATGAACATTTAGAAGAAAAAAAATAACAAATGACTTGCATGCAAACTCTACAGCATGCATCACGTCACATGGACAAACCTGCAGGAATAAAGGCTCCTTCCTTAGATGGGGATTGCAAATCCTGCATAGCTAGTTCAGAAAACAAATTTATTGTTATCAGACCTAGATACATCATATGTGCTTCTGTGAATTCTTTTTTTGTGTGGCTATCCCAGGTTGGATTTTAGAAATAGAACAGCTTCAATTTGCACTCAAATTCAAGATGCCTCTTCAAGGATTGGCATTTATTGCAAAGACATTTGTAATTCATTATTTCAATCTGAGGTCTGTAGAAAAAAATTCCTCAAAGCCACAAGAAAAAAAATGAATTCACAGTATTTAGTGGCACCTGCTTATGACATTTTCAAAATACAAAATATTTCTGTCTGATTGTAGCTACATGTATCATCCATGAACTTATGTCTGCTTTCCAGGACATATATCAAGGATGTAATTAACGTGTGCTAATCCCAGGCATCAAGACATGGTAAAAGTTGGATATTGGTACACCCTTCTGAAACTCTGCCTATGCCATGCTATGCAGCTAAATTATAACAGGCATCGTCTAAAGATGATATATCCCCTGGGTCCCATGCTTATGTAAAGACTCCCAGTGAAAGTAACTGCTGGTTCTTAATTCTTTCTGGCTGTACCCACTGTCAATATATATACTTCTTATGTTTGTAACCTGTGGTCCATCAGTCAATTTATAATACTACTCATACTAGTACTCAATGGTCCATCACTGTCAATGTATAATACCATTTATACTAGTACCAAATGGTCCAACACTGTCAATTTATAATACTTCTTATGCTTGTACCCAGTGGTCCATCAAGTCAGTTTATAATACTACTTATACTAGTACCAAATGGTCTGTAACTGTCAATGTATAATACTTCTTATACTAGTACCAAATGGTCCATCAATGTCAATTTATAATACTACTTATGCTTGTACCAAATGGTCCGACAATTCAATTTATAATACTACTTATGCTTGTACCCAATGGTCCATCAATTCAATTTATAATACTACTTATGATTGTACCCAATGGTCCATCACTGTCAATGTATAATACTTCTTATACTAGTACCCAATGGTCCATCACAGTCAATTTATAATACTACTTATGCTTGTACCCAATGGTCCATCAATTCAATTTAAAACACTACTTATGATTATACCCAATGGTCCATTTCTGTCAATTTAAATAATACCACTTACACTAGTTTATGATCAGCAGCTTCTGGTTGTTGAAGTTTGATGCACAGCAGCACGGAGGAGCATTTTATTCTTTGCATATCAAAATTAGGCATTCTGAAGCTTATGACATATGTTAAAATGGCAACACCACTTGCAATGGGACAAATGATGACTCAGTCTCAAAAGTACCTAGCAGTTTTAAACATTCCAACTAGTGTGATCATATACCAATGCTGATGCAGAAAGATCACATTCTATTCGGGGATGTTGGAAAACAGTACCATCCAGTCTCTGATGACTGCAAAGATGAACTCTAATATCTGCATCACCTTCAAACTTCACACTGAACTACAGAGAGCAGCAAAGACTGAATCTGATGAAGTCTATTTTGTCCAACAGATTTTAAAGACAGAAACTTGGTTTTATTTCTTTTATTTAATGTATATGTGGTTGTGATTATGTATTTAATGTATATGTGGTTGTGATTATGTATTTAATGTATACGTGGTTGTGATTATGTACATTTATGTTTGTGATGATGATACTGAAAATGCTAAGTGTATCTACTATTCTTTTCTTTGAAAGTGTACTATATGCTTCAAAGAAAAAACACACACATATAAATAAAATTCAAATTTTAATTTCCAGTCATTTTCTATAAACTTATGTGAGTATATAACTTATATTGAATTGTACAATGTCACCCTTTACTTGGCTGCATGCACTGACCCACTTAGGACAACAAAACACATTTTTCGAGTCTCTAAAAAACTGTGATTCTGCCTGGAGGTTGGCAGCTATGTATCTACCTATGGTGTAATAATATTAAAATGAAAAAGCCCCATGATGCTACAACCATCCACTAAGACATGAAGAGGACTTTCAAAATGGCTGTAAAGGCAACCATTCTGAGTGCTAGTGCAATATTACTTTGATATATGACTACATACAACATAAAGAGTTTTAGTGAGAACTCCATGTTGACAAAGCCATCTGCTCTTGAGGAAAAGACATAAGATTCTCATGATGATAGTTACTCGTCATATCAGCACAATTTTCATTCAGGACCCGACACCTTTCCTGGTTCCCACAACAGGAAGGAGTCTAAATTATAGACTCTTTCAATGTAAACTACCTCCCAAACTTTGTATCATGCTAATTGGACCTATTTTACAATATCCTGATACAAATTCTTCTAAGATGAAGCCATAATCAATATGTACAGTCTCTTGCTCATAATTCAAGTCGTCCAAAATTTAGATGACACTAAACCCAAAAGATCAAAAATATGGCTAAAAGAGTGATAAGAAGCCTAGTCAAGTGATGGAAGATCACCTCATTGCCGGTGATATGTACTGATCTCACTCATTACTGAAATAGTCCAAGATCTTGATGACAGAAGCAAATATTCCAATTTTGATAATAATACAAACGAAAGAATGGCTTGCAGGTGATAACAAGCTCAGCTAATCAGATGCAAGATTACATCAGTAATATGCACAAATCCCACCATTATCAAACCCATCCAAGATCTTGATGACATAAGAAAATATTTCAAGTCTGATCAAAATCAGATCTGATATATAGCTTCCAGAGGGCAGTAAGCTCAGCCAATCAGCTGCAAAATCATCTCATTAATATGTGCACATCTCAATTATTATTTAACTTGTGCAAAATCCTAATATAAGCACATATTGCAAGTTAAATCAAAACTGTATCAGAAATATGACCTTTAGCATTGTAACAAGCTCTGCCAGTCAGATGTGAGATCACCTCATTAATGTGTGGATCTCACTCATTATTGAACTCATCCAAGATCCTGATGATATACGCAGAAATTCCAAGTACAACCAAAATAGGCTTCCAAGTGGTAATGAGGTCAGCTAATCAGATAAAATTATATCATTAATCTCCATGGATATTTCTCATTATTGAGCCTATCTTGATGGCGTAAGCTTATATTTCAACTGGATCAGAAATATGACTTTAAAAGGATAACACACTTGTCCAATCAAATGCAAGATCACCTCATTAGTATGCATAGATCTTACTCATTAACAATACCAGTTATGATTTACTAAAGAAATCAGAATTTTCAAGTGAACTTGCTGTATTGACACATTATATTTTCTACATTACATAACAGTCACTAAAGCAGACACATATAAAAGCTAGTGGCATCATGCCA
Source organism: Megalonaias nervosa (assembly GCA_016617855.1). Classification (NCBI taxonomy): domain Eukaryota; kingdom Metazoa; phylum Mollusca; class Bivalvia; order Unionida; family Unionidae; genus Megalonaias; species Megalonaias nervosa. The sequence goes on along the minus strand of JAECUM010000343.1, from coordinate 194,916 downwards.
AGTTGCAGAAAGCAATTTCAGTACTCCCTTGCTTTAATGGGCCTGATTATTACAAGTTCCAGATGTCTATCACAAATCCCACAAAGATAGATTATGCAAACATTTAACTAAAGCAACTACAGTGTCTGCAATCAATACAATCACAAATCCTCACTCTTTGTATTACATAGTGCCTGTTTTAGAAAATGATTATTTCATACCTGCTACATTCCCAGTGTTGCGGGAGGGGGTGGTGGTAGTGAAAAGGTAGTGTTTTGAGGTCCCAAGAGAGATAAATGCATGTGACATAAAAAGCAACATTGTCCAACTGGGAATAAGTTATCTTTTCATAAAAGCCTATATAAAATTACTGGAAATTAAAATTTGATAAAATGAATTGAAAATCATTTTTTTTTTGGTAAAGCATTTAATATATGCATAAACCAAAAACAGTTGGTAGACTCAGATTCAATATCACCACAAATGTGCCCACTCACATAAACACAACCACACAGACATTAAATAAAAACAAAAATATATCCCAAGTTTCTGCCTTTAAAATCCACTGGACAGTGGAATATTTTCTTGATTATATACAGTCTTTGCTGCTCTCAATAGTTGGGGTGGGTGGGTGGGTCAAGGTAATACAAAAGTCTTTTGTGTTTATCTTGATACTCATTTATTGTTAAAACTTTCCAAATGATTTTGTTGACATTTTCAAACAAAGAAAATGATCTTTCTGTATCTGCAGTGGTGTGATGGAATGGCAAACATACTTAGTGGTGTTGCTATGGAGATGGATGTCATGCACACCAAAATGACTAATGTTGACATAGTGCTTGCAAAGATCAAAATGCTTCCCTTTGTTGCTGCACTTCACAAAGTTGAACTCATTCAGAGTCCTGAAATTCAGCTTTGTTGGATTTAGCTCATTTTGCTCATCTTTTCCTAACTCAGATCTAGAATTCGTCGTTTTACCACACTTGTTCTCTATTCTGACTGCCACAATAATGGTTACTGCATCTATATGGTTGAACCAACAAATTCAGTTGTGTATTTTACCTAACCCTAATCAGCTCTCCCACAACAGTGTTTAAAGGACTTGACAATCCGTCATTGTAACTATTTTCAGCTCTCCACAGCAGTGTTTAAAGAACTTGACAATCCATCATTGTAACTATTTTCAGCTCTCCCACAGCAGTGTTTAAAGGACTTGACAATCCATCATTGTAACTACCGGTATTTTCAGCTCTCCCACAGCCATATTTAAAGGACTTGACAATCCGTCATTGTAACTATTTTCAGCTCTCCCACAGCAGTGTTTAAAGGACTTGACAATCCATCATTGTAACTACCGGCATTTTCAGCTCTCCCACAGCCATATTTAAAGGACTTGACAATCCGTCATTACAACTATTTTCAGCTCTCCCACTGCAGTGTTTAAAGGACTTGACAATCCGTCATTGTAACTATTTTCAGCTAGTTAAGTTTAAAGGACTTGACAATCTGCCATTGTAACTATTTTCAGCTAGTTAAGTTTAAAAGACTTGACAATCCGTCATTGTAACTATTTTCAGCTCATTAAGCAGTATGTGTGATGTTCGTTGCTTGTCTCTGACCGTCAGTACTTTTTAATTGCCTCCTAATACTCAGCTGTACAAACTGCCCACAGGATAGTTTTACATGGGCGCTAAGCAGGACTGTTTACTGTTTATACAGACAACATGCTTCAGACATGTATAGTTCTGGTCAAAAAAAACTATTTTCTGGAAAATTTTTTTCCTTCCAAAGATTATTGAAAATTGTGTTTTTCACAGCATGACTATATAAGCAGATTTGGGAGGAAGCAATTGTGTTTTTTGCATGACATGTCACATTATGCCATTGGTTGCTTCCCCATCATCACCCTTGAAAGTAACCCAGGGAAAATAACCTTAAATCAATCAAATATAAATTATGAGTCTTCCTGCTTTGACTGCATATTCAATATTTGCTCAAAACTATTTTAAATGTCACTGTAATTAAAATGTTTGTATTGATGTTCTCTGACCCTGCTAAGAAAGGGAGCCAAAAAAACACCTCTTGCACATAGTTACCTGAAGGCCAAGAAAAACACCTGGTGATGATTTCCCAACAGTTGTTTAAGAGGAGATGGATTTATAGACAGGTGGACAGGTGTACAATTTCCACAACTGAATTTGCACATGAACCTGTGCATATTTAAACAACAACAAAAACTTTATATGGACCAAAAACTGTTTGCTAAAACAAAGGTGTAGCAAATGGCATAATGGTAACAAACTAGCTTCAATGTATTTACCTTTCTTGCTCCAGAATGACCCCTGACAATCATGAACCAGTCTACAATAACCATCAATGAGGTCAGCCATGTCCTCTGCCTCTGAGAGTGAAGCACAGGTGATGGTGAGAGGTTCTGATGCTCCAGCTATCCTTAATTGTAACACCCCCTTCCCATCTTCCAATTTCAATGTCTGTATCGCTTGAACTTGGGAAAAGTCTGCCATATGTGTGGGCTGAAATGCAGGAGCTTACATCAATATTTATTTCATGCAAAATTTATGAAAAAAATTTAATAAATCTTATCTTGTGTTAGCCTTGGCAATGAAAATATCACAATTTTTTGAATGAGTTTAAATTTCACAAGGAATCAGTATTAAATGTAAAACTCTGATTATCAATGAAACTAAGAATAGATGAATTTCAACATCATTTCCATCAAGTCTCATGGTACACACAAATGCTTGTCAGGTAAAATATCCCAAAACTTGCAGAATAAAACAAGTTCACCTGTCTCAAAGCCACTGAGGACTGTTCCAGTAAAACATATAACCCCCCTCCCTCCGTGGGGAAGGCACTTTCAAATTCAACCAACCCACAACAGAAGCAATTTTAAAAAATTGTGATCCACCGTCAGATATGTTTTAATCGAAAAACACTGTCCCCTTCAGGAGCATATTTTTTTTACATAATTTCTGGCTACGGGTTAGTGGGCGGTAGAAGCGATTTTTAATATTGTGTTGGGGACAGAAGCGATTTAAATGCCAGCTGACTGGAGGTAATCTACTGAATTCTTATAGATCATATAATCTACTGCATATTTTTATTTGTATTCATTCATTATAATCAATCTTTTGTCCTTTTTGTTTGTTTGTCTGTCAGCCATGTATGTCTCTGATACTGTGAAATCACAAATTTTCTTGGTGGCTTATTATCTGTATACGTCACTGCTCATTCCCTTAATATCTACTAATTTAATGTCCATGAATATAGATTTTATAATAGGGATTTCTATTCTAATACAGAAATCATGAATTTATATCCTTAATAACTGTGTGTTCACTAAAGTGATTGCTAATTTTTTATGTTCTGAGGCATTCTGCTTTTGATTTGATTAATAGTAACATCATGTATTGCTTTAAATGTATAGCCAGATGCTACGATTCCCTTGTTATTATTTTTGTCAATAAATATTTTGGTAATTTTATAATACATGATTTGTCAGAAAAAATCACTAATGCCTGTGGAAGTGATATCACATTCTTTCTGCCTACTTTTACGCTATATCATTTCTTGTAAGAACATACCTATATTTCAGTTACTAACGTCTTATTTTTATGCCTTGTTGCAAGACTAATATAAAGTTATAAATAAAAAAAATATAACAAATCAAACATTTTTATATCATAAATTAGATTTTTAAAAATAGATGAAAGTCAAGGAATTGTTTTTTTCCAGAGTATGCTCCTATGGTCTGAGGGGCTTCCATGGCAGAGTGGTACAAGATGCCTGTCATGTGATTACTTGCCTCCAATGTGTACATGAGAATGTTGCCAATTACTTGTGGAAGGTGAGTGGTTCTACATAACTGGTGTTTAGTGTCTCAAAAGTACTTGGATTTTCTTCAGCAGTAAAACTGGCTGCCATATATTGATTCTCTTGATCTGAAAATGGTGTAAACGCCATAATGATCTACCAAAACCTGAGGTCTCATGTCTAAATGACTTAGGCTGTTGGAGATAAACATCAAATCAACAGAGGCTCCATGTGTCCAAGTGTACTTATCTGCTTGCTTTTATAGATCACTTGCACATCTCACAGAGTGAGTTTTTGTCACAGATCAACCAGTTTGAGTTGATGGTCTTTTGGGGTTCTTCCGCGACCTAATATATTGGTTGCCATGTATCATGTGCTGAAACATGGCATTAAACCCACCTCCAAAAACAAACCAAACTAAAGCAACCAACTAATCAACAGTCACAACAGCAGCAAAGGTACTAGTCCATCATTTTTGCCACAGCTGTATGAGTTTATCAATTTTGACTAGTAATTTTTGTAGACCTTTGAATATCGTCAATATCGCCTTTCTGACAGTTACCTAAAAGTCATCATCAGTTAGTACAAATGGATTTTTCATGGTGAGCATATGAGATGGAAAAGTCTTGAGCAATCCTGCATCACACGCTGCTGAAAAGTTTACATTTTAGCTCACTTAAAGTTTCTCTAACAATGTCCCCTGTTCCAACCAGAACTATTATAACTTATTCAAGCTATATTCACCAATAACTGAAGATGTGCATGTGTAATAAATATTTTTAACAAAGTATGACAATACATCAGTTTTTTAAAGACGCATTTGAATTGAGCAACAACCAGAATCAACAACCCAAGAAATGAAATTATTCACATCTCTCTGGCAGAAACAGAGTATAATCATAATCTGCCAAAATATTTTTCAATCTTTAAATTTGTGAAAATTTTTTCCAACCATACTGATTCAGTGGACATAATCACCAGAATGGACAGGAACAGTTCAGAACAGATATAACCAGAAGGTTAAAATCGATTTGATTCAGCCTTTAAGTAATTAAATTCACATTGGTTTAGCTAACTGTACACCCTTTATTGTCTTCAATTTGATGTAATTTCTTACTTAAACTAAGAAAATAATGTTGCACACATCAAAAAAGAGGCACACTTCTACTCATTATTGCTGTTATTAAACTTCTCCATTCCAGCCTGTTCTTATGATCTTATCCCCCCACATACTATTTGTCTTGTTTATAATATGTATCTAAATTTGTCACTCACTTTTCCTACTACTATGCTAATTGTTTGTGAATATGTATATCAATGTGGAATGCAACGGGAAAACTATATCCAAGATAGAAAACCTCTACATTTCTGGCTGTATTCTGCTTCGATTCCATGTTTCTGCACAAAACTCAAGAGTCCAGCCCAAACCAAAATGCATGCTTATGACAAGCTTGCAGCAAGCTTGCTGCAAGCTTACGACAAGCTGGTGAGCTTGTGCAAGCTAGTAAGGGTGCTCGCACAAGCTCGCGCAAGCTTGCAAAAGGAAATTTTCCAAGTCAACAAGCTTGCAAGCTTGCAAAATTTAAAGTTCAAGCTTGCAAAAGGAATTCTTCCAAGTCTGCAAGCTTACAAGCTTGCAAATTCTAAAGTTCAAGCTTGCGCAAGCTTGCAAAAGGAATTTTTCCAAGTCTGTAAGCTTGTAAAATCTAAAGTACTTGATGTAAGCTTGCGCAAGCTTGCAATAATCAGTCGTGAAAGGGCAGTTCTGCATGAGATCAGTACTTCCTGAAATGTTGAATATATGTTGTGACTAGATCATACTCAGTATAAGAAACTACACTATCAAATTAAAAGATGTTACTGGTAATCTAGTTTTTATTTATAGCATCTGATAATGCACTAGAGTTAAATAATATACATTTTCAGTGTTGCAAAATGCTAAGAACTTGAATTACTTGTACTTAGCTGATACATAAATAAAATATATTATTCCAACATTTCTCTATATTTAAATTAACTATGAACATCATTAATATATTTCAAAACAAACTGAATTATTTCTTGACCAAGGCAAAATATGATATATTACTTTTCTACAAATGTCTTTTTTCTCATTTTCAAATATTATACATGTTAGAGAAAAAAATTGAGCTTTTTTGTATAAAGGAAATGCTTTAAGTGATTGTACACTCAATTAGCTATGCAGTCATTTTGTAAGGGAATGGAAGAATGGGTAAAGAATTCCATTTATTAAAATCCTGTAAAACAGTAATTGCCGATTGCAAAGTTGTTTATAGACTAACTTAATACAGCAAGATATTTGATGGCAAGTACTTGTAAATCCTATTTACCGATAATGTATGCACCATCAAATATAAATCTTGTAATATTAACTTCCGGCATTAAGTTTATGAAAGAACTGTCAAATATTTGTTTCAATGACAATCTGCTTCCAGGAGGGAAAAAAAAAATAATTGTCAGTTATTTACTTACTAAATAAAATTAAAAAATATATAGTTTTTGTTTTTCTTTGAGAGAGAGAGAGATGCATCCCATTCTGCCAACATTCTATAAAGATTTGAGCTTTGTGAATTTTGATTGTTTAAAAAGAAATCAAATAAAAGTATACAAGTTGAAGTGTGGTTTTCCACGACAGAGATTTATTTCGGTATCGAGTCATCAAAGGTGGTTACTTCCGCCTGTTTACAGTCAGCAGACTGGTTTAGGAACTCTAAATGTACACGTAACATATTGGAGTCGAAAGAACACAAAACAATCATTGTAGCATCACGTTCAAACATTAGGCGCAATTTTCAAGGTTGAACCGTCACAATTTACCTCGTTAATTCAGTAAATTTCATTGCCCGCTGAACCAATATATGTGCAGTAACCGATCCTATAACCTGAGAGATAATCTGAAATCACGGCGTTATAATGTTGGTGAGTCAACTTAAGACTGTGTTGTATTTTGCCAATTTTCGCAACTTTCGTTTGGTGGTACTGTAGTAGCATTCTGTTTCACTTTTACGATTTAAATATGTCAAAAAATGACTTTGTAATGTTGCTTCGCCCAATGATTGAGATGACAACTCTGCAGATCATTATTATTTATTGCTGCACTTGCCAAACTGCAGTAATCAATGCAGTGCTGTCAGTTATCGACAATAGAGTTATGAGATTATAAAGTTAAACGCATGCTTGTGAATCTCATTTCTGTTATTCTTAGGGTCTTTTTTCCCTCTTGCATATCAAATTCAACAATTGTTCAGAGGTTGTTACATTTAATTCTTTTCATCCTCAAAGAAGATTGCCGTTATTTTATTTCAAAATGTCTTAAGGTACATCATCAGTTTCATCGGATTTTTGTTGTTGTATAAAACTCTTTAAGTGCCATTCGTTTGACATGTGTCATAGCCCTTTCAAAATGAATAGTAAAACTAAAATTTAGGGCTCATTAAAGGATGATCTTGAATAACACTTACTGATATTTCTTGGACTTGATAAGTGATTTTGGAATGATGAACAAAAAATGAAATGCTTTTGCCAATGAGGTAAATACTCGTTTTTTTCTTCCTGATTACATAGTACATGTTGCTGTAATCCATTTCAGTGGATGATACCTGGATCACACCAGAAGCAGAGGAGGATGCAGAATTTTATTCTGAGGATTTTGTTTAACAGAGGTGATTCAAAGTAATTCAAATGGCAAACATTCTTGTTTTCACCCAATAGTTTATCTTTGTGACAGATGAGAGGGAACCTAACTATTTGACACCATCCTCCCCCAAATGGATTTCTACATGGAAGTAAATTAGTATAACATTTCCAAAGCAATACATAACAAAAGTATAAAGAGTTTGCTCACACAGATCCCATTCATATGCTCTTATTTTTATCTGATTAAATATTATTAAATGATCTGATGACTTCATTCTATCTTTTACTGTGACAGTAAGATCTCATTCTAATTGATGTTCACCATATATTAACATTTTCATTTTAATATTTGATATTACATACTTTTCGCACATCAAGAGCTAGAAAAATGGAGGTATGTGACCATGTATAGAATAATTCAATCGATGCCATATGAGTTCTTCTGATGCAACTAGTTAGGTCAGCTTTGTTTGCAAGCTTGCGCAAGCTTCTAATCAGTAAGCTTGCGCAAACTTGTAATTGGTAAGCTTGTAATTGGTAAGCTTGCAGGGTTTCAACTCTAAGCTTGCCGCAAGCTTACATAGCAAGCTCGCGCAAACTTGCCAATTACAACCTTACCATTTACAAGCTTCCCTATTACAAGCTTGCGGCAAGCTTAGATTTGAAACCGCAGCTAGCTTGCGCAAGCTTACCAATAGCAAGCTTCCCTACTACTAGCTTGCACAAGCTAGTAATAGGGAAGCTTGCGCAAGCTTGCAATTGGTAAGCTTAAGCAAGCTAGCCGCAGTTTCAAATCTAAGCTTGCCGCAAGCTTATATAACAAGCTTGCAGCAAGCTTGCCGCAACCTTAAAAATAAGCTTGTGATTTTGGTTTGGGAGGACTCACTGTACTAATTCAGTTCCCATTGTAAACCTGTGCAAACACCATATTAAAATTCAATATCTTGAACTTTCTGAGTGCTCTTGATCAAATTTGTATCAGTATAGACACATCTATGATGACAGCTTTTGTGAAAAGAAAACCATAACAGCCGTACCATTTTCTGGATCTACACAAGTTTTGAAATGTGTACTTTCAATACTACACCAAAGAGTCAGGTGCTGATTTCAGTAACGAGTCTTCCAGACTCAGGTCTGTAAAGGGACGGAAATTATGTTACTAAAACAATGTCCCTGACTTTTTTCAGTTACAAGTAGGACAATCTCTCAAAAGATTCTTTTTACTAAAATCTTACTTTCATTATCAACCAATCTGGCACAGTCAAACCCATATACACTACTCCATCGATAACTTGCACACAACGGGGTCCACAAACATAGACCGCGCTATAAGCAAGGGCGCGAGTTACCGAGGGACCGCCAAAAAATTGAAAAAAAAAATCGCTTGGACATCGAGAAAACAGTGGTGAGGGGTTTGTTGGGGTTAGGGAACATCGCTGTTTAACTACTGAATCCTCATTTTACATTCACGTCGATAATAATTTTTAATAATGCACTTTTTCTAATGAAACTGTTCGTTATTCTGTTTAAATAACATTAATTTCAAAATGTCCAACATGTGAAAGATCGTTCCAACTGGTTTCAACAACCATTACATTTACACGAAAACGTGTGTATTACGTCACTGCTTTTTGTTTTCTTGATGAGTCTGGTTTCCGGAGTGGTATGTCATTTTATCCTACCAAATTGGGAGTGAAAAGAGCAGGGAACTAGACTAACTGTTGTTACACCACTAAACAAGATTCCTTTTGTTCAAAAAGCAAACGAAATTTTCGTGAGACAATTGTCTACGTCGAATCTCAATTTTTGTGCTGTTCAGTTAGTACAGTATTGATATCGTGATTTCGTTGGAAGTAATAATGAAACTTTTTATCATTCTTGAGGATATCTCAAAGTGCCAGTTCAAGAATTCTCTGAAACTCGCTTGCCCACAATGGTCTGTATCTGTGAAACCAAGTTCTTATTTTATGAAGTATAGTATTCGTTTCACTTGGTTGCCGTGCTATCTTTGATCACAGTTACCAATGAGTTGGTTAATTTAAGGTAGTTTATGTTACATACACAATAACATTTATAACAGTGTTCAATCGATCAAATGAAGTGAGTTCACCCGACATACGACCGGGGCAGCTAGATTTTAAGTTTGTAGGATTTTCGTGCCTTTAACTTTTCTTTTATTTCACCTCCATTGATTCAAAAGACATAATTAACGTGATAATACAAAGGAGGCCAGCTTTTAATTCAGTGCAACAATGCAACAAATACTTCTGCAAGTCAGTTATCAAAACACGGTCAGCACCTAAACACGTTCTCAGAGAAATGCTTGCGGACATAGCTGTTACGGTAGATTGACACATTTTACGTTTAATTACAAGAGGACACATTGCATTTATGATGATTACACTTAACAGGAACTAGAAGATAGAACTAGAACACAAATTTCAATTGATAAAAAAATTATTTAATTTGTATTTATTTATTAAAGTACTGCCTCCACTTGGCGTGAGTGACATTTTCATTGATCTAAATTTCCTTACATATCGTTAATTGCGGTGTGCTAGGAATGTCACTTGGAAAGAAAATGTAAAAAAATTGTACGACTTATTTTTAAATTTGGTATTTCATAATGTTGATTAAAATTTCCAGGTCCTATCTACCGTTTTCGACGATAAAATGAGCGATATATCAAAGTTTTTGTAGCTAATTTTGATCGTGATTTCCATAAAGTTCATAAAATAGGGATCTATTTTTGGGGTAATTTCTGGTTTTAAAAAATGGGATCCACGCCTGACCCCGCGTTATAAGTGGGTTCGCAAGTTATCAGGGCGCGAGTTATCGAGGGAGTGGTGTATACTCCATTTTATCTTCACTGATTTATAGAATGGTTCTCATTCTTTTATATCTGTAGTAACGTGAGTCCTTCAACAACTCTCAATGATTGTATGCCTTTTTTGACCATGCTGACTGGACACATTGTAAGATAATGTTCAAGTAACAGAAACACCATGGGATAACCAGAGACCAATAAAATCAAATAAAATGGTCAAGTTATCTCCCCTGCAGTGATGCTGCCAGGATTTCAGGATTTAATCTAAGTTTTGTGTGTATGTGATCCCCGATGAAGAGATGGTGGTGGGACGAATAGCCATTGTTCAATATCTCCCTAACACTTAAATATCTGTCACTCTTTCTTACTGTTCCACTCTGTTATGGCTCTAATGAAATCAAAATACTCAAAGAGATGTCATCTCTAGTTGTATAGTGATTATTACTGTGATGTCATTGGGCATGGTCACGTGGTTGTGGTGGGGTCTTGGTCAGGATGGCAGAAAGACCATAGGCTTACTCTATATTTGACAGCTAATTATGATGTCAAAAGAATTAAAACTTTTCTAACAATTCAGTTGGACTCGGATTATATACTTCATTCATAGTCAATGAAAAGTGAAAAGGTTCTAAAATTGATGTGTTTATTTTGGAGCCATGTTCCGCCATCACATTCAAGATTTGAATATACCAAAGGTGAAATTAGTACAGTTGCATCCTAAATTACTATCATGGCTACTTCAAATGTTATTTAATGTGAGACTTTAAGACCAGAACTCGTAGCTTCAGTGATTTTTGGGTTAAAAAATGAATTGCTTCTCAGAGACAAACAATTCAATTTGGCGCAGATTACATTGTTTTTTAATGATACTGTGAGAATTCTTGATATGTAAAAATTGCACAAGAAACAAACATCAGATCAGAAACTTAACACGACTAGGAAAATACTGATAGGAATATGCAGAAATAATGGTATTATTATTTAAATGGAATATGTGGTGATAATACAAGTGCTGGTTCTACAACTTTGCAAAATATGTCATGTACAACTATTCTGTTGTTTCTAACAACACTGTAATATGGCAATAACTTCTGCACACATGAAGCTGACTCGCTTTTTTACATTAGTCCCTTGTTAATTAATAGTTTTAGATTTTACAACAAAACTAAGCACATTTTACATGTTGACAATAATACATGATCAAAAATACTGAGATTTCAAGAAAATAGAAGTTACAATTTTATTAAAAGTATTGGTACCAGTAAAACAAAAGGAGATGGTAAAAACGAATCAGGACAAACAGATTAGTACTGTAGTAAAGAATGCGTATCAGAATGACATCAAGTCTTTTTTCATCAATTTCATAATTAGTTAATGACACTGCTTCAAAATGTTGTGTACTAGGTAATAGTAATCCAATCTGAAATACAAATACCAAATGATGGCTTGGAATTAACTGCCAAAAGGTCTGCAGAAAATATCAGCATGACCAAAATATACATAGGAATAACCGAACACAAACAGGACAAATTTTATCCATCTTGCTTTGAGTTTACACAGATCAGCCAGTCCCTAATGTTTAATGTCATTTAATTTTTGCACATAGAGAGCATGTACTTCATTTGGTAATACATCTGCATGATATATGAAGGTTAGTCTGGTCATTCTTTTGTTACCATAGTGGTTCTGCCAACTAGAGATCTATACACACTTAATTATGTTGTATGGGGATTCTCTGATAATCCCTATGAGCATTAATCTGTTGATTGTTTCTGAATTTAATATGATCCTCCTCCTCTGTGTACAAATATTATTCTGTGCTGAGAACTCCCATTCATTGTCTGCTGTCTGAAAAGGCATACATAAATAGCTTGAACAAGTTACTGTTCTTACTGGTTGTGCAATTTTCAACATCTCACAGGTATTCTCTTGGATATCTCTGTTCCAAAAAAGAAAAGTTTTCACTAACATGAACTCTGCCAAAGTTTCACTTCCTTAAATCAGTGCTTTGCTGCCTCTTATGCCAGATTTTTTCTCTTCCATAATGCTGTATTAGGGTTTTAAGTCCAACATTCCCATCGTCTGCTTGTTCAGACATGGGTATCTTGAATATGCTCTTTTTAATTTAGTAAATCCCTATTTATTCAGTTTATCTGAACGCTCATCTTAAATTGGCACAGAATCTCTCAGTGCAGAATGTCTGGAGAAAAAAAAAATAAAATTGCACTGAACTTTTAAATTGCCTGTATTTAGGATTGGTAGTTTCGAAATAATGTTGCATAGTACTAGGTTTGGCTTAACCGACATCCTGTCCATCCAACGCGCACATCTGACTCACACTCAGCATCAATTTTTGGCTCAAAATCACACACCGGTATTTCCAGTAACATTTTCCCAATGTTAAACATACTGATATACATGAAATTCATTGTCATCATAGCTCTCACCATCCAGTATTTGCCGACTGAAAACGTCGTCTGAAGACAAACGCTGTCATGATTCAGCCATTTTAGTTTCCTGTGTGGCTTTATTTGAACCACGCATCTGTAAAACTTCCATGTTGAAAGTAAGGTTAAAACCACCATAAAATGCGTGTTTCAGGGCCAAATGAACTAATCAAATTTAGTTTAACAGCCATTCATTACAAACAGAAGCATCTATCTATTTAAGTTAACGTTTGCCTTCTTGAAACTGGATACTGAATCAAGTGCTGCGCAACCCGATGCTGGCAGCATGAATTACGTCGTGGCATGCACTTTTAAAGTTAAAAGTTGAATAAAAATTGCATACTGTGCAAAGCACTTGTTTTATATCCGCGACATTGATGTAATTTGCAGAACGCGCATCACTGCTTTAGAAGTACGTGAATTTGTACAAATTTGGTGCACTCACGTGTACTGACATCATTTCTGATCCAACATTTTATTCACGTGAGTTAGACCGCTAGGAGGGGGTTAGAAGCAATTTTAAATATATATTGGGTTTTTTCTGACAACCCCACCAGCGATTTCTCGTTTTGCTTACACAATCCACAACAGAAGTGATTTTCCTAACCAACCTTCCACTGTCAGAATCAAAATAGTTTGAAACACAACCTCCTACAGAAGTTTTTTTGAAGTGCCGTCCCTGGGGAGGATATATGTTTTACTGGAACAGCCCTGATATATAGGTCCAATCTTCTGCTCATTGTTGCATGAGCTGAAATTATCGATTCAGTGTTAACTGGCTTGATTAATGAAGTTGCAAGGCTGACTAATACAGTCCAAAGAATGTCAAAAGTAGCATTGTCTTACGTTATGGCCTCCATGACCTGTTTAGCAAACCAGCTGTGCAAGTATGATTTTATTTCTTCATTGTACTCTTTATTTATTGTCAAGTCAAGTGGTTTGTGTTGGTCTGTACATGAGGCCAGCACAAACAAACAGGTATTCCGCTGTCTTTTAACATAGCTGGCATCTTCACATTTTGGTGGTTTCGGTTTCCTTTGATGCCGAGCACTTACATGAAACCATGGTGTAAGTGATTATCTTGACAGGTGTTTTATTTGTGCTCACAGAGGTAGCAGTATTGCCTTAGTGTTGCTGGCTGCATCAGTTTCCACTCATGTTATTGACTTGGATGAAAACATGGGTGTAAATATTGAACTTGTCAGGTCTTTGATTTGTGCTGATGCATGTGGTAGTGTTTTAACATTCAAGTGACTACCATTTGTATCGGCATAGTTTTATTCTTTTGTATTCTTTATTTTGGTTATTTTTAGAGGTTAAACCACTCCAAGTTTCCCTGTATCAATAGCGTAGCTAGAAAATAATAGGCTTCAATATCAACATTTCATCAACACTTCCTATTTTTATCAATCAGCTCTTTAATGACAGCACGATGTCTTTCACAGTATTAGCTATAGTGTAACTTTAGTTACATTTATTTGACTGCAGCTTATGCAACACTTAACATCCACACTGCAAATTCATCTACTCCAAGATACTGGCCATTTATGGGGGGAGGGGGCAGCACTGGCTGTGATTTTCTTAATGAGCTGAAATATTTTCTTTCCTTTTATCTCCAGATAAATTTTTTTCCTTATAGCATGGATATAAGGTAGTCTTATTCTGACTATAAATCAAAGCAAAGCTCCTTTTTTGCAGCTACTCACAGACAGAAAATAAGCAAAAAAGTGTAAGGCCAATTTCCACCCCAACCCCCAAACAATGAATTGTTGGTCCTTTATATATATATATATATATATATATATATATATATATATATATATATATATATATATATATATATAACACTGCTAGATACACCTGTAATCATTATTCTAAAAACTTAACTTGAAATATTTTCCACAGTGAACAAAAAACAAAAATGAAATTCCAGTAAATTATAAACTTGTCATAATCATCAACATCATCACTTTATCATGGTTATACCTTCACACATTCTGGACTTATAAAATCTGGCTCTTTCTAAACCTGGCCTGAAATCCTCTTTAACAAGAATAAAACTAAGGCTTTACAGAAATCTGTTCATGCATAGAAGTTGCAATAATAAATAAAACAGCAATCATATGTTGTAAGTTCCACCATAGAGTTCATCATTTATATGTTCATGCTTAAGTTTTCAAACAGGAATCAATGTCTGAACTTTGCTGTCACATTAAAATACAAGTGAAATGAAGAATCTCCAAAAATAAGTTAACAAACTTGTGCTTTGAAATTATAACAAGGAGTTGGGAGTCAACATAGAGCTGAACATCACGAGTGATGCTCCAGCATTATTATCATAATGAACATAACTTTCATTTGTGTCTACACTGATCATTCAAATTCAACACTACAGGTGATGCTCACTTTACACCAATTAAACTTACACGCTTTCATTCTAACAACATTCATAATGAAGACAAAATGTTAATTTGTGCCATGTGCTCAATTTTATGCCATTATTGGTGCCATGTGCTGTGGCTTGCGTGCAGCTCATGTACGTATTTTATGTATTAATTTGTTCGAGAACTATGTAAAAATACTCTTCAAACCATTTGCCCAAGAACTTCCTTAAAATTACTTTCAATTTACACCATAACCACAGGAATGCAAATATGACATAAATTGAATGTCACCTGTAGAACAAAATAGCATTAAGATTTGCCATGACATAATATGGTATTATTCTGACAATACATGATGCTGACCCTGATTATATATATAACAAATATCTAAACGTATGAACCAACATAGATCAGACACAAAAAATTATAACAATCAATCATTTACATCTCATGTTGCCGCACATTTTAACAAGAGTTCCCATACTTTGCAAGATTTCTCCTTTCAACCTATTGTTATAGCCGATTCTGAGATGGAGCGTCTGCTAAAGGAAATCTATCGGATTCAACGTCTTAATACGGTATATCCAAAAGGAAATCTATCGGATTCACCGTCTTATACGGTATATCCAAAAGGAAATCTATCGGATTCACCATCTTATACGGTATATCCAAAAGGAAATCTATCGGATTCACCGTCTTAATACGGTATATCCAAAAGGAAATCTATCGGATTCACCGTCTTAATATGGTATATCCAAAAGGTTTAAATTCCAAAACACTATACAACATTCATTAATCAAACTTCTTATTTTTTTTCATTATGTCCCCTGTTTACAATTAATTAAGAATATTTTTATATTATTTTTATTTACAGAATAACTTAACTAGTGAAAGTATAAACTAATATAAAATTAAGTTTACTAATTCTTTAAAAATGAAAGGGCATTTTAAAATTAATCCTCAATATATTATGATTAATTATTTATAAAATACTTATTTATTTTGAGATTATAAGTATTATGCACACCATAATTTTTTATTATATAATTTGAGTTCTGATGAAATACTGAACAGTCATCAATAATATATCAGGAGATGTTTTTTTCTTAAAAATGTGCATTGTACATAATAAAAATATTAATAAAACTGTTTATCTCTATTTATTCATAAATTTTATATATATATATATATATATATATATATATATATATATATATGTAGAGTGGAGCTCTGTTCTGACAACAACAATAGGAAAACTGGAGACCAAATTTTCAAGAATATCTCACATGGCTGACAGCCCATATTGACACATGACGGTCTAATTGCTTTATTCAGACTGTAAGGGTCTAATTGCTTTATTCAGACTGCAGTTAAACAATTCATTCATCAAGCAAATCCTGGCACAATCTAGAGCTTGTATTTTTCAAATTCTGTTGACTGCCACTCAGCTCTTTGAAAAGCAATGATATCCAAAGAATGCCTGAGTCAAATGAATTAGGGATGTAATCTTTTTAACAAATCAAACATGTCTAATCACATTTAGCCTAATGTTATTGAACATTTTGGTTTTCTTGAGAGAAAAAATGTCACCGATAGTTCAACCAAATTCCTTGACTGCCATCCATCTGCAACCAACTGAAAAATATCCATCCACAATAACCACAATTTACATGAGCAAAACGTAATTTCTGTATTTCTTCGAAATAAAATGCACAGAATTCATCAAAATTTGCGTAGTTTCAAAAATTGTATGCAGAATTTTCAATTTTAGCAAATTTTCAAAATCACACATCCTAGATACAACTCTGAATGCATAATTATTTAAAATAATGGAACCTAACATAACTAATCTTTACATACATCTGGCTGCTACATACAGATGGTTATCGTTGTGAATTTGACAGCATATGTTGTTAAATCTAAAAACATATCCTCATTCCTTATAAAATGGAGAGAGAGAGAGAGAGAGAGAGAGAGAGAGAGAGAGAGAGAGAGAGAGAGGGGGGGGCCGTACTGTGGAAGCTTTTTCTGTGAGGTAGCTAATCCCAACATCTGGTCCTATTACAAGCTCCATTGATATGCTCCAACCAGACTGAAATCAAAGTTACAAACATCCTGTTATTATATCTCATTAATACAATGGCTGATTTATCATCATATATTAAACATCAACTGTTGCATGCATTAAGTGTAAGTTAGCATTGTAATAGACATTCAACGGATGATATTAGTGTTGCATTCATATACTCAACATGGCTTAAGTTTGGATATGCCTCAAAAAGTAAACTGCCTTCGTTAAATTGGAAATAAGTTAATTGTGTAAATTGATGTGATATTTTATGGCCTTTCTATAATTATGTTTGATACAAATATTGTACTGGTTAGACTGAGGAAGTAACAATACAAGCAACTGCATCCCTGAGACTTAATGGCACCAATTTAGGAAATTTAGTTTTGGAGAATGTAAACATGCAAATTTAGTGTTGTTTCAACAGTATGTAAATTTTCAACCAGCACCAAACATGACCACATTTTCACCAAGTATATTAGGACCCAGAAGACAAACATACTGAAACATTTGTTGCTGATAAAACTAAAGTGGCATTTTCTGTAAATATACAAACTATGGGAAAACTGCATGAATTTGCCCTTGGAAGATTTGAACTTGTCCTGAAATATGACAATAAAATACCACACCTTAAAGTAAAAAACTAAGATAAAATAAAATGTACCAAATTTTAGGAAAATTACACCATATTTATTTTTACTAATAAAGAACTTTTGATTCTTTTAATATGTCATTGTATATTATAATTTTATGCAGATAATTTATAAGTACTCAATAAGTATGTATGTATATTTTTCAAGTTTGTTACTAAAATCTGACTTCTGACTTCCTAATCCATTTGTCTCCGTACATATTATGTCAAGGTCCCGTGCACAATGACCCTGGAAAAATCCCAACTTACTCATACATGTTGCTAATTAGTCTACTGAATGCCTGACTGACAAAACAATCACTTTGAACACATGAATGCCAAATACAATCACACTGTACCACTGAAGTTATCATCAATAAAAATCATTAATATAATGTGAAAAGTACAAGTGGCACCAAGTAACAAGGCCAGGACCTTCATGTATAGCCCACAATCAAAGCTTTTCGGTAAGGTGAGTGGCACCAAGTAACAATGCCGTGACCTACATTTTACTTTGACCACAAGTTGAAAGGGCTGAGTGGAATGTTGCAAAATGATCTCCCTTAGCTTCATAATGATTCATTCCAAGTAGGAACAAAACCCATTAAGGATTTAGGAAGTACAGTCAAATCAAAACTTTAACCAAAACCTTAATCCAAATTTTCAATTACTGTGACCTTCACCCTAATGCCAAATGGCCAAGCAACATAATGCAGACTTAATTGTCTCAGCTTCATAATATTTAATTGCAAGAATACAAAGAATCCATTAAGACTGTTAAGAAATATAAAGTGAAAAAGCTTAATCAAAACCTCAAAGCCAATTTTCTATGAAGGCAACCTTAACCTCAGGGTCAATGGGGCAAGCGAGTGTGTTACAGAATGAACTGTGTTAGCATCATGATGATTCATGACAAGTATGATGAGAATCGATCATAGGTTTGAAAAATATTTGCAAATGGCCAGTTTTAAGCACAATCTTAACTGTTGACTATGCTAGCACCAGAAAAGCAACTGCTACATCTTACTTTCCCACTAACCAGGTCTAGACAAAATCACTAACTAGAAAACTCAATTACCACTGATGATGTAATTACTCATGTACTATATATACATGTGACTAAACACAGTATAGACTGAGATCTGCCATTGTACCAGCTGATCTGGTTCTACCATACTCATTTTATGTCATAAGAAGAATGAGCAGTGTATACCCTGATCTTACGGTGCATTAAGTAATGGCAGATCTGGGCCTATGGTGTTCTCAGGTGTGCATAATATGTGGGTAAATATGGGACTAATCAACTAATCCAAATTATGAAAACAGACCTCTGACAAAGAAAGCCTGTAACAATCTTCTGGCATACTATGAGGCTGAAAATACTTTGTCTGTTTAATGTCATTTTTCAGCACATAATAGGCTATACGGCAGCCAGTATATTTAGTGGAGGGAGAACATGGGAAAGCCCCTGGAAGAACCACCACCAAACAGGAAGCTATTGGCAAGCTTTCTCACATACCCATGCTGGCTGAGTGGAGACTTGAACCCATGCAAGCCAATGAGAGATGTGCAAGTGATGTGCAAAGGTAAGTGCCTTAGTCCACCCACCCACCCAGGACACCAGGCTAACAGCAGAGTTATAAAGTCTTAAAAGCTAGGTAGAAGAAGACAATGCTAATGTAACCTTTTCAACAAAATAATAAAAACAATGGCAAATATCTTCTGCAATTAACATTTCCCACCCTGATATATACTGTGATTGTTCTTCCAGGAATAGGCAGTACTCTCTCATCCTGATGCTGTCCATGGGAGCATTAGAAGACTGCCTTATAGTAAGTCTATTTTATAATGAAGTACATGATAGATATAATTTTCCCCAACACCTGATGAAAAGGGACCTATATCCATACTTGCCTTATAAAAGAAACTGTGTTATATTTAAAGGCCTTATTTGAGGGTGCTGTATCATTGACTATACAGTAAAAACCATAACAATGTCCAAACAAGATATAATGAAGATGATTTTACCTCATTCCTTGATAAAACTAACTTACCTCTTTCTTCCCACCAGTCTATTAAATTATTTTGTTATTGCTGAAGCAGTACACTTGATGATGGAGAAAAACAAGTGGCCATATCCTGTGAGGGGTGAGCAGAAAAGATTTCCTTAGCTAAGACCAGGATAAACCCCGAGACCAATTGCACAGATTAAAATCCATTCTAATCTCTTATAGTGACCATGAAGCAAAGATATCTGGTACAAAGCTAAAAAGTCAAATCCAAGTTAATTTTAAAAAAAAAACATGAATACAGTCATTCCTTTCACCGTATCTGACGGTAGTACAGCCAAAACAATAGGATGGAAGACACCAATGCGTATGTGTCAGAGCTGAATGACTAACAAAAACGCATTTATAGTGTCAGTCAATGAAAGGAAATTTCCGAAACAGACCAAATCATAATCATATTTTAAAATGACTCATGACCAAGGAACATCAAGATAAATGTACTGACTTAAGACCAAGCAGCATAAAGATAAAGTGTACTGACTTATGACCAAACAACATATGGATGTGTGTGCCGACTTATGAACAAACAACATCAGGATAAAGTGTACTGACTTATGACCAAACAACATCAGGATACAGTGTACTGACTTATGACCAAACAATATCAGGATGTGTGTACTGACTTGTCAACAAACATCAGAATAAAGTGTACTGACTTATGACCAAGCAACATCAAGATAAAGTGTACCGAATAATGACCAAACAATATCATGATAAAGTGTACAGACTTATGACCAAGCAACATCCGGATAAAGTGTACTGACTTATGACCAAACAAAATCAGGATAAAGTGTACGGACTTAAGACCAAACAGTGTCAGGATGTGTGTACTGACTTATTATGTTACGTATATGTAATTTAATTACTTGTGTTAGTTTTAAAATTCTTTTCTATTTTATTTTGTTTCATTATATTTTATTGTAATGATAATGTTTACTGGATTTGGTATTTTCCCAGTAAATTTAATCTCTGTTTTGACCTGAATAGAACGTAAAAGGTATTATATTAGCACTATTATTAGCTCACCCTGGTTCATAGATCTTGTAAACATCGAGTTAAAACAATTGGCTGTTACCAAGGTCATTACCTGATTTCGTGATGGCTCTAATTTACAAACAACTTTTTTGTATTGAATTTTATAATAAGATTCGCTAAGTTCTTCCATGGCGGACGTGCCTACCGGTTGTGCGCTTCTACTGTGATGTTCAAATTAGTGTCACATAAGCCAATCATGTGAGCTACCATGTGATCTAAAATTGAGGCTTAAAACAGTCAATTGGTGTTAAAATATTTCAATCGTATTCTTAACACCTTGAGGGAACAAGGTGTTTCTATTGTTGTTGCCAAATTGTTTTGAAGTTCATCTATTTTTTGGAATTTAATAATTTATTCTCTAGAAAACTAAACAAGTGTACTTTTTTATAAAAAGTTCTGGGACAAAGAAATTCAGTGGAAATTTATTCTGGAATTCTACATGGAAACATTATAAACTGTGATTCAATCGAGGACCTGTTGCCACCAGTACAATGACCTAATCTGACATCATCACCTCCATATTGGAATTTCATCGAGATTTGAACCTGGATTCAATTAGAACTGTTTAGTGATAGGACTTATATTTTTTCAATCTTAGGATTAAATTTTGGATTATATTCACAAACCATAAGTCCTATTTCCAATTTTTACATTGTTTTCTAGGGAAATAAATTATTTTGTTAAAATTTACAAAGCTTGTTGGCTTCACTCTTTTCTCTTGTTACTTTTGTATAAGCCTACATGTAACAACTAACAAACAACATCAGAATAAAGTGAGACCGCTCCGGTGGCCTAGTGGTTAGAGCGTCCACCTCAAATGTGGGAGGTCATGGGTTTGATCCCCGGCCGAGTCATACCAAAGACTTATAAAAATGGTACTAACAGCTGCCTCGCCTGGCACTCAGCATTAAGAGTTCAGTGTTAGGACTGGTTGGCCTGGTGTCAGGATAATGTGACTGGGTGGGACATCATGCTACATGTCTGCGGCATTATGCCCCAGTGCTAGATATCACTATAAACTGCCACACTGCAGACATCGTAGCGATATGACTGAAAAACTGTTAAAGCTATGTTAAAAATCCAAATCACACACACACACACACACAGAATAAAGTGTACTGACATATGACAGAGCAACATCAAGATAAAGCGAACTGACTTGTGACCAAACAACATCAAGATAAAGTGTACTGACTTATGACCAAACAACATCAAGATAAAGTGTACTGACTTATGACCAAACAACATCAGGATGTGTGTACTGACTTATCAACAGCCAACATCAGAATAAAGTGTACTGACTTATGACCAAGCAACATCAAGATAAAGTGTACTGAATTATGACCAAGCTACATCAGGATAAAGTGTACTGACTTATGACCAAACAGCAGGATAGAGTGTACTGACTTAAGACCAAACAACATCAGGATAAATTGTTCCGATTCATGACCAAACAACATCAGGAGGATAAAGTGTACTGACTTTTGACCAAACAACATCAGGATAGAGTGTACTGACTTAAGACCAAACAACATCAGGATAAATTGTTCTGATTCATGACCAAACAACATCAGGAGGATAAAGTGTACTGACTTATGACTAAACAACATCAAGATAAAGTGTACTGACTTATGGCCAAGCAACATCAGGATCAAGTGTACTGACTTGTGACCAAACAACATCAGGATAAAGTGTACTGACTTATGACCAAACCATATCAGGATAAAGTGTTATGATTCATGACCAAAGAACATCTGGATAAAATGTACTGACTTGTGACCAAACAACATCAGGATAAAGTGTTATGATTCATGACCAAAGAACATCTGGATAAAATGTACTGACTTATGACCAAACAACATCAGGATAAAGTGTACTGACTTGTGACCAAACAACATCAAGATAAAGTGTACTGACTTATGACCAAACATATCAGGATAAAGTGTACTGATTTATGACCAAACCATATCAGGATAAAGTGTTATGATTCATGACCAAAGAACATCTGGATAAAATGTACTGACTTGTGACCAAACAACATCAGGATAAAGTGTTATGATTCATGACCAAAGAACATCTGGATAAAATGTACTGACTTATGACCAAACAACATCAGGATAAAGTGTACTGACTTGTGACCAAACAACATCAGGATAAAGTGTACTGACTTGTGACCAAACAACATCAGAATAAAGTATACTGATTCATGTTTTGAGGTTATACCTTCTCATTTATACAAATATAATCCAAATTAATCCAAGATGAGATAAATTATATTGATCACCCATTACCCCATATCCTCATTTTTACCAACAAATTGTAATGGTTATTTACATACCAACATTTTCCTGAATTTAACATGCACTAATATCCACTAGGAAATCACCAATCTTAAAAGGTCATCATGGTGTCCTCTATGATGTGCATGTTTGATTGTATAATTGTGTCCTCTATTACATGCATGATTGGTTGTATAATGGTATCTCAATGATATGCATGATTGACTGTATAATGGTGTCCTCTAAGACATGCATGACTGACTGTATAATGGTGTCCTTTATGATGTGCATGACTAAATAATGGTGTCTTCTACAATACGTGCGAATGATTCTATAAATGATTGTATAATGGTGTCCTCTATAATATGCAGGTTTGATTGTACGATGGTGTCCTCAATGACATGTATGTTTGATTGTGTTATGGTGTTCTCTAAGATGTGCATGTTTGATTGTATAATGATGTCCTCACTGATATGTTTGATTTATAATGATGTCCTCACTGATATGTTTGATTGTATAATGATGTTCTCACTTCACTGATGACTGTATAATGATGTTCTCACTGATATGTTTGACTGTATAATGATATTCTCACTGATATATTTGATTGTATAATGATGTCCTCACTGATGTGTTTAATTGTCTAATGATGTTCTCACTTCACTGATATGTTTGACTGTATAATGATGTTCTCACTGATATGTTTGATTGTATAATGATGTTCTCACTTCATTGATATGTTTGACTGTATAATGATGTTCTCACTTCACTGATATGTTTGATTGTATAATGTTCTCACTTCAGTGATATGTTTGACTGTATAATGATGTTCTCACTGATATGTTTGACTGTATAAAAATGTTCTCACTGATAGGTTTGATTGTATAATGATGTTCTCACTGATATGTTTGACTGTATAATGATGTTCTCACTGATATGTTTGACTGTATAATGATGTTCTCACTGATATGTTTGACTGTATAAAAATGTTCTCACTGATATGTTTGATTGTATAATGATGTTCTCACTGATATGTTTGACTGTATAATGATGTTCTCACTTCACTGATATGTTTGACTGTATAATGATGTTCTCACTTCACTGTTATGTTTGACTGTATAATGATGTTCTCACTTCACTGATATGTTTGACTGTATAATGATGTTCTCACTGATATGTTTGACTGTATAATGATGTTCTCACTTCACTGATATGTTTGACTGTATAATGATGTTCTCACTGATATGTCTGACTGTATAATGATGTCCTCACTGATATGTTTGACTGTATAATGATGTTCTCACTGATACATCTGACTGTATAATGATGTTCTTACTGATACATTTAACTGTATAATAATGTTCTCGCTGATATGTTTGATTGTATAATGATGTCCTCACTGATGTTTGATTGTATAATGATGTCCTCACTGATATGTTTGATTGTATAATGATGTCCTCACTGATATGATTGACTGTATAATGATATCCTCACTGATATGTTTGATTGTATAATAATGTTCTCACTGAAATGTGCCATTGTATAATTGTGTCCTGATATGTTTGTATAATGATGTCCTCATTGATGTTTGATTGTATACTGATGTCTTCACTGATATGTTTGATTGTATGATGATGTTCTCACTGATATGTTTGACTGTATAATGATGTTCTCACTGATACATCTGACTGTATAATGATGTTCTTACTGATACATTTAACTGTATAATAATGTTCTCGCTGATATGTTTGATTGTATAATGATGTCCTCACTGATGTTTGATTGTATAATGATGTCCTCACTGATATGTTTGATTGTATAATGATGTCCTCACTGATATGATTGACTGTATAATGATATCCTCACTGATATGTTTGATTGTATAATAATGTTCTCACTGAAATGTGCCATTGTATAATTGTGTCCTGATATGTTTGTATAATGATGTCCTCATTGATGTTTGATTGTATACTGATGTCTTCACTGATATGTTTGATTGTATGATGATGTTCTCACTGATATGTTTGACTGTATAATGATGTCCTCACTGATGTTTGATTGTATGATGATGTTCTCACTGATATGTTTGACTGTATAATGATGTTCTCACTGATATGTTTGTATAATGATGTCCTCACTGATATGTTTGACTGTATAATGATGTCCTCACTGATATGTTTGACTATAATGTTTTCACTGATATGTTTGACTGTATAATGATGTCTTCACTGATACATTTGATTGTATAATGAGGTTAGTGTTAGTGTCAGGATAATGTGACTGGTTGGGACATAATGCTAAATGTCCGCAGCATGATGTCCCAGTGTTAGACATTACTATAAACTGCCACACTGAAGACATCATAACAATATGATTAAAACTGTTAACGCTACGTTAAAACCTTAAGAACAAAAAAGAACAACACTTGTACAATCAAAAGGCTGCTGAAATGTAAATATGATATAAATAGAAAACCAAACACTTTCATCTTCTTCAAATCAGTGCACATCTGATTTACCTCACTGAAAATCATCATCTTTGTACCGTCATTAAAATTTGGCCAAATCAGTGAATGAGCCATAATAACCATGATAAAAATTTTGAACAAATAATGACTGATTTGATGCACAATTCTTTGCATTTTAGTCTCTACAAAGAAAGACAATGAAGCCATTTAGGTTCCTTGCATTTTAGTCTATACAAAGAAAAACAATGAAGCTATTTAGGTTCCTTGCATTTTAGTCTCTACAAAGAAAAACAATGAAGTTATTTAGGTTCCTTGCTAAATTTCCCACACCTTTATACAAACTACATTTCTGGATTTACAGCATTTAAAAAAAGTAAATGCATATTGTGTTTTTTTTTAATAAAAATAAGAAATCCTGATTTGATGTGAACAAATTAAATGAGGTCAATCTTGGACTGCAGTTTATTTCACTATGTTTAAACTGGAATGGGTGTCTGACAGAGACAGTCAGAAAGACAGACAATCAGAAAAACTAATGTCAAAAGGGATTGAAAGTCTTACCCCTAGGGCACACTTGAACCTCTCTTGGCTAAACCGGAACACAATGGACAATGTTTCAAAAAACTTGTAAACACACTCTGATTCACTCAGCTGAGCATGCTGTTTGAAGTGTTGGTGTATCAACTTCCGTAGAGTTTTGGACTGAAATAGCAACATCATATAACCGTATTAGCCCATATGTAATGCGCATTCAGCTGTGAACTGCATAGAGCTGGAGATGCTGTTGCATAATGTGCCTACAGGGAAGGGTTTTGTGTACTGTTTACTGACATCATAAACATGACCTTTTAATGTTAGAGCATTCTGCAACAGCTGATCGGAAACAAAACTGTTCTGCAGTTGGCTATGCCTTAAACATGGTAAGTAACACAGCACTAATGGTCAAAATGATATTCATACTTTAAAACTGTAAGCAATCTAAAGGTATCGTATTATACTAAATGTAACTAATGGTCAAAATGATATTTGTACTTTAAAACTGTAAGCAATCTAAAGGTATCGTATTATACTAAATGTAACTAATGGTCAAAATGATATTCATACTTTAAAACTGTAAGCAATCTAAAGGTATCGTATTATACTAAACGTAACTAATGGTCAAAATAATATTCATACTTTAAAACTGTAAGCAATCTAAAGGTATGGCATTATACTAAATTTAACTATTGGTCAAAATGATATTCATACTTTAAAACTGTAAGCAATCTAAAGGTATGGCTTGTTACCAAATGTATGGTACAAATGAAGTACAAAATTAACTCTCTTAAATTAGATCTATGGGAACCAATGCCATAGAGATCAAGCACAAAAAAATCTGAATTCTTCTTCTTCTTCTTCTTATTATTATTATTGTTATTATTATTATTTAAGAAAATGTACTCATAAAGCATATTTATATCTCCTATATGTAGGTGGATAAACAATTGCTCAGTGGTTAGTCTGCCAGACTTTCTTACAGACGGGTACAGGTTTGCATCCTGCCCAGACCAGACTCATTGCTCCAAATGCTTGGCATGACATAACCTGTTGTATGCTGATGTGCTTTAAAATGCCTATCAAACAAAACAAACTCCTTGAAACTGAGGTATACTTTGGAAAAGCATTCAGAAAGTTTTCCTGAATATTTACAATAATTAAAAGAAGTGAATAGGTATAAATTTATTCATTTTAATTCTTCTTAATTTTTAATCATAACCTGGGCATACTTGCAAAGTACCGTCAGAACCACTTTTTAAAATATAAGGACTATAAATGAAAAGGTCAAAATTCCTTGTACTTTACCTTCATAGAATCAATAACACTTTTGGGAAGAAATCTTTTCAAACCAACATCTTTCTCTAAGCATTCAAAATTTGATTTCTTATCTAATGCTACTTGAGGCATGTCCTTGAAGAAACGCCTGCAAAGATAAGTTGAAAATGTTGCAATAATTGATTGCTTACACTTTCCATTAATAACAGACTTGAAATGAATTCAAAACTCAAATAATTTATGAAAGAAAATAATACATTTTCATTTTAATTATGCAACCTCAAGATTCTTCTTAAATTACTGACAAGTTTAAACTGTTTTATTTAGACAAGTAATACGTCCATATGACATGAATGCCCCTCCATTATGATGCAACTGAGGTAAGCTTGGTTCAACAAGCATTGACCAAGCTTTAATTTAAACAGGGATCAAAAGTAAAATATTTTCAGAAAATTGTGAAGGTAAAACCAGACTCGGGTCTTCTTAATGTCAAGCATCATACTAAATTTGTTTTTAACCTATGAAAACAAAATTATCGAATGAAAACATAATTTGTTATGGAAGGATGAACAGAATTGGATAAATAAATAGACACGGTTAACATGGCCTCTCCATAGATATTGCAGCAGCATAACAAACTTGTGACGGCAATATGAACCCATAAAACAATACAGTAGTCACCCTCTTTAACTTCCCCTCAGACCAGCAGCCACCCACTTTATATATTTGGCCAAAGTGCCTTGGTATTGATGAACTTTTGTTCAAAAGTATCCCTCTAGGACAGTCACCCTTCTAACATGGCCAGTGGCAAGCACATTAATACAAAAACTGTCTTTACTCCATGTGAGTAGCCACATAATGGGTTTACGGATGCAAGTCTCAAATATTTATTGATTTTTCAATTCAACAAATTGACATTTGCTCCAACCTGCCTATAATAAAACTAACTCTAATCCATACAAAGTGGGAAGTAATCTGACTATTCTCATTGCTATGTGTTCTGTTGATGTTAGGTTTGATATTTTGATAACTACTGGCTATTATTACCACTGATAATATGACGATGACTAAAGCTAACTACTGAGAAAAACAGTATTGTTCATCTCAGGCCAACATGATATCCTGTTGTTATAAAGTAAAAATGGCATATTAGTCATTGTGGCTTTCCCCTCATAGATTATGAAATGTAACTGAAAGGTGACCAGACTAAACCCAGTCAACTGTGTGAGAAGCTCACTTCTTTTGTAAACACTGAGTATTTCATATAATAACTGCAAACGAAGCATCAACTTGTTGCATAAAGTGCAAAACATTCTCAGTTTAAAAGTGAAAGCACTTCGACTAAACAAAAAGCGGTAGAGTTCTTTGATCACTACTGGGAAAGATTCAAATAAACATTGTCCATTATACATTCTAAAGCAGTGGGAAAATGTAATGGAGGAACAATGACAGTTATAGCCAGATACTTGTGCCCTAATTTTATAGACAAGGTGGTTTTGTAATATGACTGATGATTATAATTATTCTAAATAATAATGACTCAAGTTAATCTCATTGCTTCCATTACATGCCTGTGATTTTTAAATCAAAATATTAAATATTTAAAAATTATTTACTATCTCATACTTTATATGTAATTATTACTCAAATCTGTATGATCACCTTCTAGAAAACCCAACCCTCTTATAAGGCCACTTCTCCTGATGCAGAAGGGTGCCCTTATAAGAGTGGGACCACCGTAACACCACAAGTCATGACATTTTTCATACCCTCTAATTTTCTTTATACCATCCAAATGTAAATTCATAATGAATAAAATATATTATATTCTTTGGTCATGTTTGGTAAACAGAACTTTGTACTTTTATTAAATTGTTTACATTTCTGCATAAAAAAGTTCTAAGGTTAAGATTTACATCTGCGAGAAAAGAGTTTGAAAATACTGCTGATTTTTTGTCCAAAAAAAGAATATGATATTAAAATCATAAATAATTAAAGCATTATGATCTCATTTTTTTATCTCTGTATTATTTTTAACCTTATATTTTAATATTTTACATTTGTCTCAAGAAGTTTCATTTCAAATGAACCTGAAAAATGACCAATATAATGTTGTATGTTTCTTCAAGTCACATATGAAAACATAAATATTTGTTAACTTTGATATTTCATTGATGGCCTTTACAGCACATAATCCTGAAACAATATCTTTAATAAGCGTCCTTTATTAAGTTGCTTACTGTTTTATTATACAATAAAAATTATAGTATATGTCAAGAGAAGACCATACACCATTAGTCTTATAGTAGAAAAACTGAAATATTTAAAAAATAAAATGTTTATTTTGTTACTGAAAACCACACTAATATTATCCCATCTGTGGGCCTCATGCATCTCTTGACTAGAATTACCTGGATAGTAAATTTCCCAACAAATCCACTGATATAATTCTTGGTTTCAGTCATTCAACGATACCATTAATGAGTACCATTGACTAAATCCATCAGTCACCAAGCATCATATTATAGCTCATGCATTTTAAAACAATAAAGTTTTGAAGTCATTTGATGCTTTCTTGTCATATAAAATTTTATTGAGAATTTACCCTTATTCTATGATCCACTCTTCTATTATCTTTATTGGCAAGAACAAAGAATGAGTGATGTATTTGATTGCTTGACATTACAATTCTAAAATATCTACGGCTGTTCATGAGCATGCATGTAACAGAACAGAGAAATCAGCTTCGGATAAATTGGGAGATTTGCAAAAGAGGAAGGATTTTTAACAAGAATGGCAAATTGTTCATTGTGGCACATGACTTTTCATCCCATGGAGGACCCAAAGCTATGGGTCACTACATGAGCAGTTTTTGTTTTTGTATGAGAACTGTGCAATTTCAAAGTCAGGGAACATTATTTTGCTTCACAATTAATGTACTGACAATAATGATTTAGACAGGTTCCTGTCTTCTCAGTTCAGTTGGGATTTATAAAGGTTGAATTCTAATAAATCCTGTGTATGTTTAAGTTCTCACCTCATTTCTATACATCCTAGTCTAATTGCCATGTCTGAATCTATATGTTCTGCCATGTCCCTCATATAATCATTACGCACCTGTAAAATAAACATGTCCCTCATATAATCATTATACACCTGTAAAATAAACACGTCCCTCATATAATCATTACACATCTGTAAAATAAACATGTCCCTCATATAGTCATTATGCACCTGTAAAAAAGACATGTCCCTCATACAGTCATTATGCACCTGTAAAATAGACATGTCCCTCATATAGTCATTATGCACCTGTTGAACCCACGACCTCCCGCATCTGAGGTGGATGCTTTAGCCACTTAGGCGACCGGAGCAGTCAGTGTCATCATAAAACATCACATGTGCTTACAGCAAAGCCATATGCTCACAGCTTTGTAATAAATGCTAACAATAAAATATTTTTGCATGACATGAATGCATCAAAAAAAAATTTCCTAAAATACTGTTAATCAATTCAGTTTAAATTGTTATGGCAGACTCAACCAAAAATTTGCATCAAAGGTGGAAATCCTACACTCAAATTTGTTTTAAACTAAAGGCAGTGAAACAATCTTCATCCCTACAAAGATATCTGGTTCACACAGACTCTTATTTACTGTTTCAACTTCCCTACTAACCATAGATTAAGCCATGATAGGTGAATACACAGTCAAAGAAATAATCATTTTATCAGACAGCAATAAATGAATCGATGATACAGGTGTGGTAACTTGTAAGGAATAACCTGGTAAACACTAAACAGCAGACTCCTCAATGACTTTCCAAAAGATCAATAACTTGTTCCTGATTTAGACAGGCTATGCCAGCATGCTGTTTCCAGCTTTGCATCAGACAATGTTGCAAGGAGTGATGGTAATTTCAGTCTACAGTCATTACACTTTTATGAAAGTTTATATTTTAAAAGCAAAAGATTTCCCTAATTATCTAATAAACAGTGACACCATTCTTGAGACCAGTTTGTCAAGGCAGGTAGTCACACCGCAAAAGTCTTCATACTGAAAAACAAATTTGATGAAAGCACAAAGAATGAAGTTACACCATTCATTCATTAATCCACACTTAGCTTAAAACACAATAAGATTATAGATCACATAAAGCTGGTATCAAAACTAATGAAACTGACAATTACAAAATCTGTTTTTCAAAAGTCCAAACATACTGACTACCGAATATTTACACATTTTAAACTGTCCAATTATCATTGGTATTACTGGGGAACAAAAGATAAATATATCAACATATCAGTAAATAATTGTTTACACAGCATTCTTCTTATAATAACAAAATGTAACGTGTCTAGGCTCATACAAAAGTAACAAGAGTGAAGACAACAAGCTTTGTAAAATTTAACAAATAATTTATTTCCCTTGAAAAACAAGGTAAAAATGAGAAAAAGGACTTACGGTTTATGAATCAAATCCGAAATTAATCCAAGAATTAAAAAAAATACAAGTCCTATCAATAAAAAGTCCTAAGTGAATCACAGTTCAAATCCCAATGAAATTCCAAGATGGAAGGCGATGACATCTTCAATAACCTTCAAAGTGTTGCCGTGTCAACAGTTCCTTGTTGAATCACAAAGAATAATATTCCAGTCTGGAATTCTGAATAATTTCAATCAATGCCTTTGTCCATGAATTTTTTAAGCAGCACTTGTACATTTCTCCAGGGAAATGAATCACTAATTCCATAAAATAAAAAAATTCAACTCAAACTGGTCACAACAAAACACCTTTGAGCTTCAAAGGTTTAAAGCACAACTGGCTGTTTATTCTTATAACACTGAGTTATAAGACTATCTAAAATGCAATACAGATTCCTGTATGAGGGTCACGTGATCTTTTTCCCAGTACAACGTAAAAAGATTTATATGCCTAATATCACATACTCTAGTATGGCCTTAGCTAAAATCATTGGTTCTTACTCTGGGAAAAAAAATAAAATAAAAAAATTGCTGTTTACCAGAATTCTGATTTCTGAAATGAGGTCAGCAATTAGATACAATGTTTCAAACTACTGGCTGTTTATCAAGTCATACAGAACTGAATTGAATTTTTAAAAAAATATCAATCCAGTAGACAAAATTATCATTACAATAACATGGAATAAAACAAAAATAAAAAAATATTTAAAACTTACAAACAAACAATTTAATTACATATACATAACAAGAAGCACTGAGAACACTGTGAAATCAAACATATAAAAAAAATCCACACAAGTGCTGATATTTAAAATCATTATTGTGAGGAATTAAACAGTGCAAACATACTTATTGATTCCACTCCAGTGGTTTATTAGTGTTAACTCTATACATGAAGCTTTAATTCATTTGTGTTTGCTTACAATGGATACATGAGTTCAGACTATATAAGGGAAGTAACTCCAACTTTAATAATACTGTACTGGAATATGAGAGTAATTCATGTCAACCTGATCTATATTAAAACTCTGCCATTAATTTACTGATTTTAATGGACTTCTTCAGATTTAATATCCATACATATTAAGGAATCAGCAGTTTTCATGCAAGACTCTTGACTGAAGTGGTCCGGGTTTGAATCCTACCATTGGATCAACCCAGGTTGGCACTAAATAACCTAGTTATGTTACTGTGTAGGTAATGGATATTATTATTATCACAAATCAATGAAAGCTGCTAGCAACACACCCCACTTTCCCCAACTATCAACCAAAATTTGAGTCTATCTCACACCCTCACCTAGGCTGCCATCAATGTTTCTGGACCCATCCCTCACATGCTATCAAGGAAGGTGTATACATGGGAGAAACAGGTCTTTCAAAACATATATTAATGCTATAATCCACCCAGCCTTCCCATTATCAACATGCTCATCAGCTAAATTACTGTCTACTTTTACAAATTTGCCATCAGCTTTTAGAACACATTTTTTTGTTGTACTGTTGCACTGACTTAGCCTTGTACTTTTAAATTCTGAGTTGGCTACTTCAAAATGATAATGAGAAAAAGCACACCTGTGAAAAGTGTCATGGTGCATATGGTATGACTTTCAAATCTTAAAACTGTTGATGCCACCATTAGAGATGTTATGTCTCACTTTGTTAGTACAGGAAACACAAAAATTAACTCAGTTCCCAGAACTACTGTACTATTGTCCACTTTGCTAATACAGGAAAGGCAAAAATTAACTCAGTTCCCTGAACTATTGTCCACTTTGCTAATACAAGACAGACAAAAATTAACTCAGTTCCCAGGACTACTGTACTATTGTCCACTTTGCTAATACAGGAAAGACAAAAATTAACTCAGTTCCCAGGATTACTGTACTCTTGTCCACTTTGCTAATACAGGAAAGACAAAAATTAAGTCAGTTCCCTGGACTACTGTACTATTGTCTACTTTGCTAATACAGGAAAGACAAAAATTAACTCAGTTCCCTGACTCCTGTACTATTGTCATAACAATTCTGGGTTACTGAGCCTTGAATTTCACTGTGCATACATGCTCTTAGAATACCCCAAAAAGCTGGTGCTTCGCATAAACAAGCTGGCACTTCAATGTAATCACACTGTGTGATGAGTCTGTAACAACTAATGATATTGCAACTGACAAAACAAGAGACTGTTTGGTTACTCAGCCCTAGTGATGATAGTACAGGGATCAAAAATGATTTCCTACTAAAATCAAGCACTCCCTTACAATAAGGACCTTCATTATAACACATTTTGTTATAATGTGGGTATGATAATAGATCCCATTTAATTATGTAATAGCAAAATTAAATGTCTGATGTACTTCATTACAAGACTGTCTCACTAAAAGAGACAGTATACTCCATGGTGTCATGGACAGTGTTACAATGAGGGACTACTGTTTGTCTAAATTATAATACAATAAAACCTTCTGTAGTGGTAACCTGGTAGAAGAAGCCACCTTTATGGAACAGCCAAGTGAAGTAAATTAAATTAATACCTATACTTAAGTTTCACCTTTATAATTTTAAATTTAAAAATAACACAGAAATTCCTTTTTAAACATACCTGGTCATATAAATAATAAAACGTAACTTTGTCTTTTGAGTAGAGCTCTTGGAAGCTTTTGGGAAGATACCGCACTCTCAGTTCATACCTGAAAATATTCATTAAAAAATTAAGTCAAAATGTATATAATGTGTTTGATTTTATTTAAATGTTTTTATCCAATTACATTAGGCAATCAAAGCTGGAAAGCCACCTTCAGCAAATTTATGGAAACAGCATCAGAATACTGTGACAATGTGGATATGCTTTAAATACTTATAGAAAACAGGAATCTACCTATAATACCACATGACCCTGACCTTAGCTTTTACTCCTTCGTATTTGCAATGTTCACGAACAGACTTACCAGTAAAAGTTTTATGAATACAACAAACTTGGGCATTTCAACTGTTCAAAACAACTTGTGGTGCTATAGCTACACTGTGTGCTTAAAAAGTAATAAGTTGGGTAAATCTTATGAGGTTAAAGAAATGTAATAAACAGTGTCTCCAGCACATGAAGATGATAGAAAAAACAAGCTCCACTTGTCTATGTTGGGATTTATCCATTCTGGAAGTTTAGTCATACTATCTCCAAACCACCCATACAGACAAATGTGCCAGAAGATTAGGGTCCATGTGTTTTTACTGACTCCTGCCAGAGAACTACTGAAACCTAGATTTTATGTGATGGCAGATCAGGGTCTATGCAGTTAACAGCTGATCTGGACTTGTATGTGAGTATATATGGTACATTCTTCTGAAAGAAAGATGCTGTAGGTGGATATTAGGACCTGCTTCCTTCCTGAAAGGCATGCTTGGATCCAGATATGCATGTTAAGAAGTAATCTTTGTTACATAAATTTTGATTCAGAAGATGGTTGAATACTTACTGCAGCATATGTAGACATTACATCAAATACAATAACTTACCTCTAAGAATTTGGTGACCAAACTGCCTTGTCTCATCCTTTGTGACAACTCACAATATTGGAGTTAGTTTTGTCCTTGGCATGACAGTAAAAAATATTATACAATGGTACTCCTCTATTATGTTATTACATGACAAAATGATATGACATTTCATAAACCAATCTAATTTTTTACATCAGGCATGTACTATCACCTCATACACGAATATCTTAATTCTGTAGCAAATTAATTATGTCTGAGGAATCTGAAAGTCATTTGCAATTTTCACTGAATAAAACCACTGACTTTACTTTGTCTGACCCCATGCCCCAAAGCTGTAGCCCCTAGAGTCAAGTCCCTCCCAAATCTATAGTCCTTAGAGTCAAGTCCCCCCCCCCAATCTGTAGCCCTTTCAGTAAAGTCCCCAGCAGTAAGAATAGATTCTAATGTCAATTTTATAAGTATAACTAAATTCATTTGTTCATGCCCAGTAAGTGTATATATGGTTAGAAGTGAGGATCTCCACAGGTTATGACCCAGCGGCTAAGTCCCTGAGGGTGGGATAGACCCTGGGGTCAATGTCAGCTGTAAGCATAAATTCTCTTTTCAAGCTCAGCAAAAGCTTGTTACTAATTCCTGTAATAATCAGCTGTACAGATAATTTTACTTCTTTCTCATTATCAACTAATTATGGCTTTGCAAATTCAAACATTCATTTTATGTTCACCCATTTCTTGATTGGTTCAATAATTCTGATTAATTAGAACATGTACCATGAGTCCTAAAGCAAAATATATAAAGCACTTAACCCTGATTGTTCCTGTCTGCCATGTAATGATAACAGCATAAGCTATACTTTTAATCTCCAAATGACTGGCATTCAATCTAGGTGAAGTCATCTACTCATTCACTTCTGGTCAAGACGACCAGGTCAAGCTCTAACTTTATGATCCAACAAGACAACCAAATGACTTCACCTTCTTTTCTTACCTCCATTCATCTGGTGGTTTACCAGATTCATATTTCTGTTTGACTTGATACATTGTCAGGTTGCTGTGCAGCCAGTAACTCTCTTTCAGCCTTGTGTGTACTAATTTCAGAGCATAGCATTTTGCAAAGTACCTCTCCCCAGCTGCAAGGCGACCCACCACCAGCTTGATAATGTCCTGAAATTAGAAATAAAAGAAATTTGAACAAATCTGAATCAATCTTAAAATCTTAATAACCAACATCAAAAGCAAGGATTCAGTGGGATTGCATGCCTTGCACCGAGCCATTTATGGAACATCTGTGAATTATTCTTCTTGCTGTGAAGCTTTTCTTAACAGAGTAAGTTGTTGTTGTTGTTGTTGTTGTAGGGTTTAATGCCACTTTTCAGCGCAAGATAGGCTATACATGGTAACCTGTATAAATGGTGGAGGAAGAAACCAGTGATCCGTAACGGTGAGTGCTTTAGACCACTCGGCCACTCGGGGCCCCCTTAACAGAGTAAGAAATTAATGTGTAAAGAATATTTTGTATTTACAGCTTAATATATATATATATATATATATATATATATATATATAGATATAGATATAGATATAGATAAATATATATATATATATATATATCATAAATATGATCAAACAGGCTAGACTCGATTTTTGGGTGGCAACAGGGGATGGGATTGAATAGAAAATTGGTATTTGAACTTTATTTTGGTTTTTGCAAGTGGCTCTAGCAGCATGATGTAAATGAAATAAACAAGAACTGTAAACTATGCTGACTTAGGTTACATTCAGGCACTCTCAAAAAAATGATGTGTAAAACAGCAAGCTTACGAAAACATGGTCATATCGAAGTCAACATAACCTTTACGTATCCATCAACCAAACCTCAGAAACATTTGTGAAATGTCATTGGATGTTCATTCTATTAAGAACAAATGTAATCAACCCCATATACCCCAGCCCCTAATCATTATCTTGGAAGTCAACACAAACATGCTTCCACATTTGATCTTTTATTCAAATGTTTGAAGTCATTACACAGCTATGGAATTATTCACCACAGCACAGATATCAATATTGTATCACGAACACGTACAAAGGTCAGTCAATCTGATTTCTAAGGAATGAACTATCAAGTTGTTGGGATTGAGGAGTTTGCCGTTTCAATAAAGCTTGCCACTTTCTACTTCAGCTGTGCACAGGCTATGTGAACTATCTCCCAAACTTCATATCATGTTCATTTTACCCATTTTACTATACCCTAATAAAACTTTGTTATAATGATAAAGGCATAACTGAAATGTACATCTGTTGCTCATAACTGGAGTCCTCCATGATCCAGAATACATATAATAAATCCAACATATCAAAATATGGATTCATGAGAGGTACCTAAGTCAACCAATCTGATGCAGGATCACCTCACTAACATGTGTGGATTCTTCCTTTTTCCAAAACTGCCCAAGATAAATATCTCTAATACTGATAAAAACTGAACTGGAATTGCAGCTTCCCCAGTGGAAAAAGCTCTGTCATTTTTATACAAGATCACATCGTTATCATGGCCTCTGGTGTGGCTAGAAGGTCAGCCAATCAGACAAAAGATCAACTCATTAACATGGTCTCCAGTGTGACAAGAAGGTCAGCCAATCAGACACAAGATCACCTCATTAATATGGCCCCCAGTGTGACAAGGTCAGCGAATCAGACACAAGATCAACTCATTAACATAGCCTTCAGTGTGGCAAGAAGGTCAGCCAATCAGACAGAAGATCACCTGATTAATATGACCTCCAGTGTCAGCCAATCAAACACACGGTCAACTCATTAAAATGGCCTCCAGTATGGCAAGTTCAGCCAATCAGACACATGATTAACTCATTAATATGTTTGTATCTTGCTTATTATCCAACTTGAAGATCTTGATTATATAAGCATATATTCCAAGCTTAATCAATTAATATATACATGGATCTTGTTCATTATAAAACTTGTCTGAAATTTTGAAGATACAAACCCATATTCCAAGATTTACTGAAATCAGATTTTTTAAAAATATGGACTCAGAAAGGGAATAAGCAATTTTGCTGACCAGTGGACAATACAATGAATTCATAATGATGCAGAATGGATGCAGGGCCAAACCATAAGCACAACTGACTGTCAAATCCTAATGAAAAAACTCTAATGCTTGATATAACTGCATAGAAGACCATGACCTTCTCTGCTGGAACACAGTAACAAGATATATCCCAGGGTAGCAAAGGGTACATTCTCTTATGCCTTGCAGAAGTGTGCAGCAGGCCAATTTTACGTTCATGAGCCAGCAGGAAAGTGTAGTGGGCCAATTCTACATCCATGAGCCAGCCGTAATGTGCAGTGGACCCATTCTACATCCATGAGCCAGCAGTAATGTGCAGTGGGCCCATTCTGCATCCATTAGCCAGCAGGAATGTGCAGTGGGCCATTCTGCATCCATGAGCCAGCAGGAATGTGCAGTGGGCCCATTCTACAACCTTGATCCAGCAGGAATGTGCAGTGGGCCCATTCTGCATCCATAAGCCAGCAGGAATGTGCAGTGGGCCCATTCTACATCCATGAACCAGCTGGAATGTGCAGTGGGCCCATTCCACATCCATGAACCAGCAGTAATGTGCAGTGGACCCATTCTACATCCATGAGCAAGCAGGAATGTACAGTAGGTCCATTCTACATCCATGAGCCAGCAGTAATGTGTAGTGGGCCCATTCTGCATCCATGAGCCAGCAGGAATGTGCATGGGGCCCATTCTACAGCCATGGCCTAGCAGAAATGTGCAGTGGGCCCATTCTACATCCATGAGCCAGTAAGGAAAATCTTCAAATATATTGTTTGCCATTCTTCTCTTTCTTAATGAGGATTTATTTCTTTGCATATGTTCTGCCTAACATGACCGATAAAATCAGAAGTGCCACTATGTTTACCTATTCATTTCTTCTGAGAAACGGAAACATTAATCTTTCCCAAAAGAGAAAAGATTTTGTAAAATGAAAGTTACTTCTCTGCAGTTTATATGTGTGTAAAATAAATACAGTTTTACTGTTCAAAACAAAAAAAATCACAGGAATTTTTATTACAATAGTTGTTTAAAGATATGATGCATGTGTCTATCTCAGAACTACAAATGCTGTCGATTCATATCAAACTTGGCTCCAATCCAACAAGCAGGCCTGGGAAATGACAAATCAGATATGCTATTAATCATAGCCCCACCCTGTGCTGGGATGCTGGGAAGGGTAATCAAAGAATGGCAGAAATACTATTTTATCTGCAAGTTTGTACTTTTTTCTGGGAGAAAGTCCTTATCATGCTGTACAGCTTATTCTTGTGTACAAATATTTACAAAAT
This sequence comes from Megalonaias nervosa, assembly GCA_016617855.1. NCBI lineage: Eukaryota > Metazoa > Mollusca > Bivalvia > Unionida > Unionidae > Megalonaias > Megalonaias nervosa. Next base: position 155,075 of record JAECUM010000343.1, on the reverse strand, counting down.
CTTATTCACTGTATGAAGAATTAAAGGGCAAAATAAAACTCTGCATAACTTTCAAGGCCTGATGATACATAAAAACCAATAATGGGCAAAAATTTGGGTTTTTTATTTCGTAAAAATATCAAGTTCCATGAATGTGCGTCATAATGAAATACCTATTACTCCATTTCTTCACTGGAAATCTCATTATTTGTTTGGTTTGGCTTTGTGTTTTACCACACAGCAACACATCAAGGTTATCTGGTGCAGCAGCCATTGGAGTGAAGTGTTTTGTCCAGGGGCACAACACAGTAGCTGGCCAGGCTCATTTTTTGAACTCTAGTAGGGGGAGATTTTGATATGAAAATATGGGTTGAATATTTGCAAATCAGCATCATAAAAAGTCTGTGAACTTTTGTGTGTGAAAGCATGGTGGTGTACTGACATTACTACAGTAAATAATAATCAGACCAAAATGTGTGGAAAATAATTTTAAGATGCAAGAGTATGAACTACCATAGCCTCCAAGATGGGTTTTATCCAAACTGTTGGAAGTTTAGGACATACCTTTTGGTAGATTTGGCTTCATGTCTGTAGCACTCCTTCAACACTAATATTGGGAAAATATTCCCAACTGCATAAAAGTTGAATGATAATAATGGCTCACTTTAAAAATAATGGGTGTGGGGGTGGGAATATGACGCTTTTAACAATCTACTGGCCATATCAGTGAAGAACCTTTCCCAAAGATTTACAACAGCCAACCTGGGATGGCATGGGTGGGTACCAAGCCTATAACTGGATTACAAGTCTACCAATCGACCCTACGCCAGACGATAGATCGCTCCGCCTACCAAATCACGTGACTTAACCTCCTACAAACATGTAGTATTTGGCAAAGAAATATGTTTCAGTTTAAGTGATATGTTTATTTAATGTGATTTGTATTATTCTTAAAAATATAAAATTACAAAGTTGCATTAATTATATTGCAGTAGACAATATTTATATATGTAGTTCAAGTTCGTACATTAATAACCTAAGTGTTTTATTTCAGTAAATAATAACAATCAATTGTAAAAGCTGTTTAAGGACTTATTCATATGAAAGGAAACTTACTCCAAAAGATGCTGATGTATTTAGCAGATAATGTTATCCTTGTTAATTTGATCTGACTTATGTTTATGCTGCCTTGGAAGTATACGAATTAAAAATTAATAACAAAATCGTGAATAATTACTGTTTAGAAGTATACTGTTGTAAATAATAATTTTAAGGTCTGCTATGTTCGTCAGATGGAATTTTGATCAATGATGTCTGTTGATGTAAACATGTAAATGCATGATTAATATATCAGAAGATAATTATTTGAAACCTTTATTTTGTATCTCTTTATTACTAATTACATTTTTGTAACCCCATCCCTCCTTCAACCCAATGAGAAAGTAAAGCGTCACTATAGTGTCTGAAAGATCGAGACGATAAATCATTAATTTTGGGACAAGCCAACATTAAAGTGTAAATTTTCAAACTTTAAAATAATGCAGCCTTGGGTTCAGTGCTTCCTATACAAGAATAAATAATATGTATCAAATCCCGAAAGTTAGGGGGTTCTCCACCTATATTCTTGAAAGGTTAATTTTTACATATATATTTTTCAATTTCAAATTCTTTTTTTTTTTAAGCTATCAACGGGACATACTTTTATGCAAACAAACACATTGTAATTGCCATCAATTGTATCTTTATTCAGCGGATCGTACACGCGACAAGTCGTTATCCATCGAAGTTTCGCCGATGTTTCAGAAAAGGAATACATCTAATTCCTCCATTTAGACGATCTGGATATTGACTGTCAGAATTACAAGACTTCTTTTCACCGTTAGCAATTGAGAAATCAACAAATCATTGCAAAATTTGTAAATGCTTATCATAATCAATTCATTGTTGCTACAAGCAGCTCGTCAGAGGAAAATGGCGGACTGAAGCAATGCCTGGAGGTGTGTCTAATTTACGCTCGCTGATTGGTTAATTGATCCAGCGTGATTGACAAGTGGCGATAGGTCAATTGTGTAACTGTAGTTTACCTTTAAAAATCATAATCATCCTACTGATTGATTTTGGATTGCTAACTGTTTTAACAATACAAGAACTGTTCATTCTAAAAATATAGCTGAGAGTGTAGAGGACAGTTAGCAATTAGACTGTTCAATAATTTTTTTTTAATACAGGGAATACTGAAGGCAAACCTGATTACAAATTAAATGTTTAATGCAATCCTCAAAGTCAATTAAAAACACCCAACTTAAAACAAGTAAGATTAACAACATTTTTCCAATTCCATGACAATTATAGAATTAAACAAATAGCTCTTGAAATATTACATTTACTAGAGCATTGTGTCTGTGACCTACTCCATTCCCCAATGGAGTTATCTGTCCACATAACAAAGTGTCAATCATCTACTACTTCTGTAACTTCCAACATGGTTATGAGAGTGAAGAAAGCGCAGGAAGTTAAGTCAACAAACAACATACTCAAGTAACAAATAAACAATTTTTGCATAAAACCAATTTAATTACCAAATTATGCATATAATAAACATTGACAAGGAATGAGGTGACAAAATCTAAAAAATCACACTCTACTGCAGTTCCGATCTATTCTTAAGAAAGTAATTCATTGTTTTACCGATTCCTGCAACATCAATGTAAACACAATCACAACTAGTAAAGATTTGAATAATGGGAAGGGGGTAAGTAACATCAACATGAGATTTCTGATGTTTAATGATACAATGTTTCACAAATGGTAGTAAATATGAAGGAAAATGGTAGTAAATATGAAGGAAGGATTGTATCTTTGGACTAATTAATAACAACAGTAATGGCATAAGCAATTAATGCATTTTTTTAATTATACCCAATGCTTTCTGAGCTAAATTAAATGTCCAGATTTTGTTATTAGTCAATAACATTGCAGAAAATGTCGATTTTAAATTTCCTGATTTTAAACACATCATTCTTATTTGCCCCTGGTTCATTGATCAGGGTTCCTGCGGACTCAGCAAAAACAAATTCCATGACTTTTCCAAAACTTTTCCAGGGCCATTTCACACAACTCAAGGACCATATTATCTATGAAATGAAAACGTTTATTGATTATAATTGTTTTGTGTATGAAACAAGTTTTTTGAATCAGTGTTCAGTGCTCTATGAAATTAGCAGTTATCAATTTTTTGTACTCCACTGTCAGAAATTCCATCACTTTTCCAAAGCTTTGCAAGGTTTTGAGAAATTCCATAACATTTCAGGGCCGCTGAAATTTAGTTTTTAAATTCCAAAACTTTTCTAGTATTCCAGGACCCACAGGAACCCTGTTAAATATATTCTGTATTCTTCCACTTTTTAAAGAAACATAAATAATAAATATCCGTGCTAAGAATGCTTTAGTCATATGCAGCTAATGCCACCCTCCCACCCCCACATCCAGGCCAAAAATGGGGAGAAGGTGAATCTCATTTATATCACTATTTTGTTGTTTTGTTTTTTTCATGCTAGGTAGTCTAGTGGATCCAATTATTTTATTCCCTAAACACTTAACTGCAAAATACATTACCAGAGGGAAAAGAAAAGGGGGGAGGGGAATATCTTTTTTCTTCTGAATATCAATCATAAAAGCAACTAAAATGACTCATTAAGAACAAAGCACATTATGGAAGTGTAGCTGTCTTTAACCTTTTAACTTTTGGACTTCAGATGATTATCATGTCCTTGAGACGGAAATGCATAACAAAACATAAACGAGTTATCAGTCAAAATCAAATTTACTGGTGATATGAATAACAAAAATACACATCAAATAAAGCAGAAATGTAAAACAATGAATGGTGAGTTTCTGCTTATTTAAATATACCTCCATCCTGCCTACATCCCACCCCAACACCCTATGACGGAGATGAATCTAGTAAAAGAAAAGCCCATAACTTTTCTGAAAATAGCACAATGTCTTGTCAACATGCATATCGTCATATGACAATAAATATATGTTGTAAGTTTCACAGTAATCGACTAAAACTGCATGAGTAGTTGCATTAACAAGACTGACATCCATTGCATTCAGCCGAAAGTCAAAAAAGGGCAATAACTCTTACAAAAATAACAGAAGCACAAAGATTTGTTAACATGTGCATCTTTAGCTAATGACCATAACATGTACCAAATTCACAACAATCCATAAAATCTGCAATGCAAACTGGGGGATTAAGTTTGCAAACAAGTTTGTATCATGTTCTGCATCAAGTTACATAACAAAATGCCAACATCTCTGAAAAAAAATTGTGGGAGCAAAGTCATTTGTCAGTATTTGTAGCTTCATCAAAAACAATTTTTTTTAAATGCAAGACTAATGGCACTAACGAGATTGTGTCATACAAAGTATCAAATCTACCGAGCAAGAATGGTCATTAACTCTCATAACATGAATTACTTGAAACGACAGATGCTCTACTGTGCAAAAGAATTTACAAGAATTCAGCATAAGACTATTTCTTCTTTTAACTGCTGACTGCTGACACCATCTCTGATATTATTCAGTAAGAACAAGATTTTCAACTTAGCTGCTGCTGATGACAGACTGGCACTATTTAAAACCAAGATGACATCATTTAGGACCAACCAGACACCATAAGAAGTCTTCTAGTGGAAACCCCATGCTGATATGACTTCCCCATTTTGATGAAATGACAATAAGATTTTCAAGATGGCTGCAGTGATGACCATACTGGACATCAGACTAACACCATTTTCATTTCAGAACAATTAGACATCATAAGAAGTCTTTGGTCCAAAGAAAATACAGATATAACCAGTCATCATGGTAAAGTAGCCATATCAAGATTTTTGAGCTGGTCATTGTGTTCTAGGTCAGATCAGCACAATTTTCATTATGACTAACTAATCATCGTAGGATGTCTTTCAGTGAAAACTCCATGCTGATATGACCATATGTCTTTCAGTGAAAACTCCATGCTGATATGACCATATATCCAGTTGTGATAACAAGATTGTCAAGATGGCCACCACTGTCAATATCTATGATGCACCATTTTAATTTAGGTGCAACCAGACATTGTAAGTCATTCTGTAAAACCCCATTTCGTATGACCATCCATTCAAGAGGAACTGTGGTAATACTGAATGTGCAAATGGCACCCTTTTCATTTCAGACGAACTGTGTTTTCATTTAAGATGAACTGTGTGCAAATGGCACCCTTTTCATTTCGGATGAACTGTGTACCATTGGAAGTCTTCTGGTGAAAACCCCACAGCGATATTACTTTTCATTCAAAAGGAACAGCAATAACAATATTTTCAAGATGGCTGATATGGTTTCTCTACTGGACATCGGACTGGCGCCTTTTTTATACATCATAATAAATCTTTTTGTAAAAACTCTATAGTGATATGACCATCCATTAAGGAGGAGCAGCTATACCAAAATTTTAAAATGACCTCTGTGCTGGCCATACTGGGCATTAGATCAGACAAAAGTACAGACAGACATTAGGTGGGAAGTATAAAAATAGATATTTGCGAGAAAACCACAACTGGTCAATTGGAAGAACATAAGACTTGTAATCCAAGGATTATCTGCCCATTCAAGCCCAAGATGTCCGTCTCAATGTGTCCTTGGGAAAATCACTTAGCTCCCATTTCCTTATAATGGAATTGCTACTAATGACTTTAAAACCCACAAAAAGACACTGCTATCTCTCTGTATAGTCCAATGGAAAGTAATTTTACAAAGCATGGATAGTTCAGTAATCTTACTAATTCAGTGTATGAATATATATCAAAAAGGACATATGATAATGCTATCTACACATCTTGTCAAAATACAGTATAACTTTATTATTTAAAAAATACTAAAAGTTTGGTAAGTGTGTGACAATCTACATTTTCAGAATTTTTCTAACACATGCATAAAAAACATTTGAAAAAGATGATGTAATTCATCCTCTAAGTCATCCAAGATACATAAGAAACATTTTTAATTAGCTTTCTCAATGCTGAAGAAACAACAGTATTCTATATTTAGTCTGTGATTTATACATCTACATAAGTATACACTAGGTGGCTGACATACTAATGACAACTTTCTTTTGGCCTCCAAATGCCAAAAAGTAACCCTGGAAGTCACTGATTGTGGAATGGTCCCACTGCTGGTTAATAATATTTTCAAAAGGAGTAGTATTTTACTCAGTTGACAAAAAATTACCTGAGGCTCTGTTTTATTTATGTCACTCTTGCCAAATTTCCTCCATGCTGACCATGCACCCCTCTCCACACCAATCTATTCATTCAAAACAGTACTTTGAGCAATAATCTGGCAAGACAAATATTTCCTTCTTAACCCTTTCATTCCTCACTGTTTTCACAACTTCCCAATTAAATTAAAATTTCCCAATATTGACCAAGTGCTCGCCTCATTACTAAAATATTTTACCTATTCAGGTGTTTAAATACTTCCCCCTACCCCAACCCCCTTCTAAAATTCCAGCTTTATGAATAGTGCAAAGGTACTGGTGGAAGGTGTATATGGTAACAGATGGCAAGGAGTATCCATGTGTACTGCAAATGCAGCACATTAATTAATAGTACTAGAGAGGTGTTCATTCAAAAGTGTTGGGGAGATATGTCAAAACACCCACATCTGTGTTAGATCTGGTAGGATTAAACAAGAATTGGCACAATACAACATTCTCCAGGTGTATGTATAAATGACTAGAATAATCCAAATTAACATCTCTAACTACACACTTCCTTACCACAACAATGTTTAAATCTGTAAAAACAAATTTGTAACAATGAAAGAGTGCTTTCAGAAATAACAATTCTAGAATTTTTGAGTTTTCTGTGGTGTATGCCACTCTTCATTGCTTCTTTAATAAAACAAACTCATTCAGAACTTGAAAGATCTGACCCTATAATGTTCAAAAATACAGTGAACAAAACAAAAAGCAATGCTTCTCAGTTTTAACATTGTTTTCAGCTATACATAAAATTAAAATGTACAATTTCAGCAATATTCATAATGTAGATTTTGCAAAATTGTGCTTACACTGCTTTTATAAAAAATGTCTCGAAAGTTCAAAAATCTGTGAAAAGTTTTTCAAAATGGTATGACGGCCTGAACATATGAAAAGAATATGCATACTAAGCTATACTTATTTATTTAGCTTAAATGTGCTTACAAAGTTCTTGTCAAAAGCATCAAAACAAGTTCAACAGTAAGCAAGATTGTCATAAATGATACATTATACACCCATTACATGTATGTGGTATATAATATTATTACACTTCTTTTTATGTAGAACACTCTTTCCTTTGTCAGATATTAAAGAACTAAAAGACATAGTACCCATTTAATATTTGCAATATGCCATTGCTGCTGCTGTGACCTTGACCTCAAAATCAGACAGTTTCTTTCTTGTCTTGTATGCAAGCCAGCCACAAAGGTTGCTAAAACTGCAAGCTACTAATGAACTTCAGATCAGCACTGAAATGACTCTTCTTGGAGCCACTGGGTGCCTGACCTTTCACTTTTTTTTTACTCAAAATTAACAGCTGTCTTCCTTGTCTCAAATGCAAGGTGTACACAAAATTTGATCAAAGTAAAAGACATGGAACTTGTTTATTTGTGGAAACCATATTTCTTCTGTCCATCTTGGTGATCTTGACCTTTGGCCTACTGACCAACAAAATTAATAGCTGCTTTTCTTGTCTCAAATGCAACCCATCTCCTAAGCTTAGTCATGATTTTTGGCATAGGATCTGAGTTATTTTATGAAAACTGTTCCTTTTGGGAATCCCTCTGACTTTGAATTTTAACTTTTTAACCTGAAAATGAATAGGAGTCTTCCTTTTCTAAAATGCAAGCCATCTAGAAAGTTTAGACAATGCATGTGTTAGAGAACTTAAGTAGTTGTGTGGAAACTCTTTTCCTTCTTTCAGTCCATGTGACTGTTACCCCTTATGACCCTGACCTTTGACCTTTTGACCCATTAAATCAACAGGTGTTTTTGTTATCTCAAAATTAAGCCATAAAAGTTTGGTTATGGTGTCAGGTATAAAACTCAAGCTTTTGATCCCAAATTTTCTTTCTTGTCCCAAATGCAAGCTACTTAAAAAGTTTGAAAATTGTAGAGGGTAGAGAACTGTCCAAAAATGAAACTGGAACAGACCAACATACATGTAAATGGACAGATGGACATACTATGGACAGGACGACAGACAGCAAAAAACTAATACGTTCCCTCCTAGTGGGGAGAACATGTGGTCAATTCTACAGTTTAAAATCTGACGATGTCACAAGGATAATGGCCAAGTCTTTCACCTATTTCAAGAATGTGCAGAACTGAGAATACAGTGAAACCACTAGTAAAGGCTACCTCTTTTAAAAATCTGTCTTCATAAGCTACACAGTCTGGTTCTTAATATGATAATTTTCATGCTCAAAAAACTTGTATTAAAGCATTACAGGTATGATGCCATGTTTGCCTATCAATATAATCAGATTTGCAACTACCCATCAGGAACATTTTCAGGCCTGTTCTACTCCACACAATGAGAAAATGATCCAGCTCAGTTAATTCTCCATTTTATACTCCAATCCTGTATTTAAAGAACCAGTACCATATATATATATATGTGCTTGTAACTATGGTCCAACTGCAAACAACATAGACCCTAATCTGTCATTGCATAATGTATGGTAGATCAGGGTCTATCTTGTTTGTTCTAGTGATTACTCCCAAATGCATATACCCAGATCTGCCACTACATCATGCAATGGCAGATCTCGGTCTATGCAGTTTGCAGTTGGACTTGACTTATAAGTGAGTATATACAGTTAATCTCTTGATAATTTGCTATAACAGAGCTTCTGGTTGATGGCCTGCCCACTTCATTCCCACTTAATTTTTTTCTCTCTTTTTATGGTTAGGGGTCCTCTTGGTACAGCATGGAACATTCCCTTTCACTCATTAAGTTTCAAAGAAAATCACTATTTTAATAAAATAACACAATTTCTAACAACTTCATCTATTTCAAACAATTTACTGGTCTGGCCAAAAGATCTTAAAATGTCGTAATGAAATGAGATGATGCATTTCCTGAGTCTTCATCACCACAATGTTTATTTTGTGCCAAAACTACAAAAACATATCAGAACAAAAGTCTTTGTGACCAAGACTACAACATCTCATTACTGAGCTCTTCTGCACAATGCATGCTGCCACCAATCATTACAAATATCAGCCAATTTGCTAATCTTGACTGATGATAAATTCAGATATTTGATATTGTGAAATAGCAGTATTTATACCCCCAAAAATCATTCTAAGATACAATGAGAACCATGCCTTTGGATGAAATGGCTAGAGGACTAAGTATCAGTTAAGTATGTAATTACTGCATAATAACAAGGGTAAATGGACAAGAGGCTGTTAACACTCAGCAATTTCTGCCCCTAAAAATTACAGCAAGAACAAAATGGTATAGATGAATTGATCAATGTAATTCATTTTGACCTTTGTAATTGTGACTCTTGACATTTTCAGTAATAACACAGGGTTGTCAATAAGACTACTTTGGATATTGGTTTAAAAGAATGGTTATAAGTGGCATTATTCATTATTTCTGACTATGCAAGTAGCATAATTTCTGTCTATGCAAGTAATATTATTTCTGTTGATGTTAAGTAGCATTATTAAAGGTAGCTGACATATAAAACTGTCCATGATAAAAACTTTAAAAGTGTGTGTGTGTGTGTGTCTTTCTTCCACAAAAATCGGAGAGGCCAAGGGGTCCCCTATCACCTTTAAGCTTTACAAATAGACTTGCGGAGAAGAGCGGGAAAGATTTTGTTTAGCTCATAATGCTTTATGTTCTGCAAATATTGATCTCACCACTGTGCATACATAGTACCATTTTTCCCTGTTTACATATACCACTGTGCATACATAGTACCATTTTTCCCTGTTTACATATACCACTGTGCATACATAGTACCATTTTTCCCTGTTTACATATACCGCTGTGCATACATAGTGCCATTTTTCCCTGTTTACATATACCGCTTTGCATACATAGTACCATTTTTCCCTGTTTACATATACCACTGTGCATACATAATAACATTTTTCCCTGTTTACATATACCGCTTTGCATACATAGTACCATTTTTCCCTGTTTACATATACTGCTGTGCATACATAGTACCATTTTTCCCTGTTTACATATACCAATGTGCATACATAGTACCATTTTTCCCTGTTTACATATAACACTGTGCATACATAGTACCATTTTTCCCTGTTTACATATACCACATTCTTCAGTTACATAATTACAGTAGTGTCTTTCACCTATGGATCCTTAATTTTACAGAATGTACTTTCCATGCCTGTCATTTCCATCTTGCAGTCAATGTCAATGTCTGTCTTGTATTTTCTAATGCGGACATGATAGCATAAATATTTACTATTTAAAGCATGTTTTGACAACTAGGAGAAATATGTACACATACAGGATTTACATAACCTTCATGGTGCCCTGGGTGGCTGAGTGGTCTAAGAAGCCTGCATTGATAGGTTACTGACATCTCACCTATGCCCATGTGGGTTCAAGACTCAGCTTGGCCAGTGTGGGTATGTGAGAAAGCTTGGCAGTAGCTTCCATGGGTTGGTGGGTCTTCCCAAGGTTTTCCACAGGTTTTCCTCCACCAAATATTTTGGCCACCATAATCTATCACCTGCTAAAAAATGACATAAAACCACCAAACCACAAAACAAAACATGACTCTGAAGTATTAAGCTACACATGGGCAGTCTTTGAGCTCCGAATCTGCAAAGGCTGATTTCAAGGTGACCAAGTAATAATTGTTAGCAATATAACTTGTGAGATTTCTTTGATAGATGTGTCTGGATAGAAATGACAGTAATCTCTAATGAATAGCCACCTGGAATTCTAGCACTCACAGGTAGTGCTTATCATCTCTTGTTTACATGGTTATTACATAAGACCATAAGATACATTTCTGTCTGGCAAATAATTAAATAGACAAGAATAAAACTGGTGCCTTGCAAAAGTACCACGTGTGAAATACTGCATTCAACAATCAAAATGAAAGATTTCTCTCTTCTTTTAGGATAATATTTTGGATACAAATGTGATGGTCTGTGGTAAGAATGAACTGACAGGAAAACCTGTAGAGTGTTGTCATGTCTGTATAGTATGTAGTCCAAGAGCCTGGCCGAGTCAATTTAGCTAGAGAAGTAGGTCATTACAAGCACAATTTACTTTTGGGGGGTGTTAACATAAGTGCAACAAGTGATGAAGAGTGTCTACTTAAATTTGCCAAAGCAATTATGATTGCTTTATGTATCTATCTTCAGTGTATTGGGGGGGGGGGAGAAGAGTGTGTGATTGATAGATATAACAATATATCTTAAACTTTCATTGGTACTAAATGACCCCCACTATCCCAGTACACAACAAATATTTCTACTGGAATAAAAACAGCCCATCAAAACTGCTTTACACCTTGAAGAATACATTACAGTGCATCAGAATGATTTAATTCAATTGGTAACAGCAGAAAATGGTCTTTCATTACCACAGAAATTAACATAAACAATATTGATCATTAGCTAATATTTGTGTCTCCAATGACATATTGACATCTCCGGTGACCTCAAACTGTAGACAGGGAAACATCTATGAACATCTAAGCTTGATCTTATTCAGATGTAATTTTACAATGAACACAAGTTTTAATTTCATGAATTTTTGACATTATGAATTAGACAAAGAATAAAAAAAATATATTAAGGCAAAGTTTTAAAAAATTTATAAACCAATGCTGTTTGAAGTGTCACCCGTAATAATTTACCTGCTAACTAACATTAACAATGAAAATTTGTAAAAATCTATTTTGAGCCAAACCTTTGAAGTGTCCAATGTGTTAGGCAGATTGTGATTTGTTCAGTCAAAACAACATGGACATGTTGCCACTTTAATTTAATTAAATTGGATGCCTGCTTGTAGGTCTCTGGACTGCCATTCTAGTACATGCCTGACATATCTAATGGGACTGCTTTCTGGCAGACTATACAATACCCAAATCATGTGTCATACATAGCGGCATAGTCCATTAGTATTTAAATTCTGAATGTTTTATAAAAATTATAAACAGTGCAGTAGTTACAAATCCATAAATTTAATACTGAAAACTTTTAAAATTTGTTTTTATGTGTTGCAAATTGGGTCGTATGTAAATAGCAAAGGGAGACTATTCTGTAGCATAGGACATGAAACAATGACTTTGGAAATGGTGTCGCACTTATTTTTCTGATATTTGATCCACAATGATTTTGTTCAGGATTACTTGGAACTACTGTCCTTACAGTCATACTATCATGGCAGACAGGATTACTTTGGAACTAGTGTCCTTACAGTCATACTATCATGGCAGACAGGATTACTTTGGAACTAGTGTCCTTACAGTCATACTATCATGGCAGACAGGATTACTTTGGAACTAGTGTCCTTACAGTCAAACTATCATGGCAGACAAGTTTATATTGGAACTAGTGTCCTTACAGTTAAACTATCATGGCAGACAGGTTCACATTGGAACTACCTTACAGTCAAACTATCATGGCAGACGGGATTACTTTGGAACTACAGTCCTAACAGTCATACTATCATGGCAGATGGATGATTAGCATTCATTCTCTTAAGCAGATTGATTTGAAAAAAAGATTTTGAATAGCAAAGAAAAAATTGTCAAGTATTTATACTGCACCACTACGCACCTAGAAACTACATTACCAACCTTGCCTATTATATATATCTGTATAGGATCATCCGCCTACCCCTTTATTTCCAATATTCTAACATTTCTTACTACAATACTCTGACATTTACTTTGTTTCTGTTGAAAATTGTGTTTTGTTTGTGTCTTGTTTATTTTATTTCAGTATTAATCTAATTGTTTAAATACCATTTATTCTGTTTGACATTTGCTTGTTTCATTGGTTATTGTTTGTTTCAGCTGACATTTGTCTGTTTGGTTTGTGCCTTGTTTATTTTATTGGAGTATTGATCTTACTGAGATTTATTTATTATTATTTTACAAACATGTTTGTTTTACTGTAGATTTTCTTGGTTTATTTTAGTTTACTTCTATTATTTCCATGATATATTTTTGGCAACAATGGCTTTCCATACTACTTGGTGTTGTGGCAAATAATAAACTATCATGGACTACTACGTATATGTATGCACGTGTGTGTATATGTATACATGTGTGTGTATATGTGTGCAAGTGTGTCTATGTGTGCATGTGTGTATATGTATGCATGTGTGTATATGCATGCATGTATCTATATGTATACATGTGTATGTATATGTATGGATGTGTGTATATGTGTGCATGTGTATGTATATGTGTATATAAATAAGTTCCTTTGTATGAAGGCCTCAAGGTAATCAGTTCTTCAGCTAACTGTCTTACCCTCTTTAAATAAAGTCATCATCATCATCATCACCATCATCATCATCATTGTTATTATTATTATTATTATTATTATTGTTATTATTATTATTATTATTATTATTATTATTATTATTATAGCTATTTCCAAAACCCTTACACACCTATCCATTTATCTAATTTTAGACATGCCTGTCTTGGCTCTTCCAACTATACCTGCATTCTAATTCTTCCTTTTCTCCTCCTCTTCATATCTACCTACTTGCATGATTTATGTGTCTCTTTTTTGATAGCTTCAATTATCAACATATGGTTTTATAGTGTAAACAAACGTTTTAAAAAATCTAAGTTCTATACTGTAAAATAAACATAATGTGATTTCCTCAAATCCCTCAGAGGGCAAGTTCTATTCTCCATTCTGAATACCCTGGGCAAGCTGATTTTTATAAGAATTTGTAAAGCCCTACCACTAAGAATACAAGATAGCATGTAAATAAGGTAGTGTGTTTTCCAGTAGGCATTTTTATCATGCATGCATCAAGAAAATGGCAAAAATGTCAGTTTGGCATAAACATCTCTACTAGACCCAGACCTAATCAATACCAGGATTGGCAAAACCATGTGCAGAGCAGCACAGTGCTCTCAATGACCCAAAGTCACTACCAGACAATATATGCCTGATATGTTCTGCAAAAAAGCATTACATCTAACTTCTGTGAAAAGAACTATCTGAATACAGTGTACCTTTACAACCTGAAAATGGAGACTTGTTTTCAAAACTGCCTGGTCAGAGAGTGTAATCAATACTTATTTCTGTCTGCAGCAAAAAAGTGGTTTCCTAAAATCTAAACAAGCCGAAATGGATGACCTGGTGGAGTTTTGGTACTAAAACAATTGTGATACATAGTTAAACCAGGATTTATTCCTGGATGTGCAATCTTGAGAATCACTAATTTCTTTAAAAAATCATGAAAAATACAAACAGAATGTACAATTTTTGCTTCATAATTTCAAGCATTAACTTTACTTCTGTATCAACCCCCCCCCCCAAATGCTTGCAAATTCCCAACCCTTTTTCCTAAGTGGGATGATTTTCTACCTTAATATTTACATTTTAGAATAGACCCTGCCTTTATTAACAGCAAGGAACATTAGATACATTACCAGTAATTTAAAACTGGTTTTGGAAGGGAATGCAGTTTTGATTTATTCTGACTGGTACCTTGTTGTTCTAACAGCTGGAATTCACAAGAGGGAGGAAGGGAACACACTGTAGTGAGTGCAGTTTTTTTGTTTCTGTTCTTTGTAATCATGAATGTTTCACATACTTTGACAAAGCATATGGCTTATGTAGTTTGTCATATCTAAATGCAATTGCATACTGCAAAACATTTGTGAGAATAATCGTCATAGAGGATGCATATCTTAAACTATTTACACTCACATATAAGTAAAATCCAACTGCAAACTTCACAGACTCAGATCTACCATTGCATAATCTAGCAGATCTATGTCTGTGCAGTCTGTTAGTGCTAATCAGTAGAACAAATAACATACATCCTGATTTTCAAGTACATTATGCAATGGTAGATCTGGATCTATTTTGTTTGCAGCTACTCCTGACTTGTATGTGAATATATATGCTATCTGATCTGCAACTAATTGAAGTACAGTGATTCCTGCATGATGAAAGCAGAAAGGCCAACCTAATACTTTTTTGCCTAAAAATAGTGGGGATGGCTTATTTGTAAAAGTTTCCTTAGTAAATACTGCACTCCCTCATATTAAGGCCCTTCATTATAAGGTGAGTATGTATATGGGTCCCTTTTCAACAAGTGGTAGCAAAATTATCTAAGAACAATATTATTACTACCATTACTAACACCATCACTGAAGCTTGTTTAGTGCACTCTGGAGGATATATTCAAGTTCACTCTGGGTTTATTTACATCTGATAAATTTGTATTGTATACATGGGTCAGTTGTCTGTATAGTATTTCCTATAATCAGAGATAAGTCAATGACAAAAATTAGGAAATGAAGTGGACCTAAAAATGACCATTGTGGCACTCCACAACTTGTAGGTTTTTCTTCAAACGGATACTGAGTGATACCTGCTGCGGTCTGTTCTGTAAAGGGTTATTGATGTTGTGGATGATAAACCTCAACTTTACAACTGTGTGTTTAAGGGTTAATTCGAAGTTAAATGTGAATCTTTTGGACTCTCAAATGTTTGGTTAAGTTTTGAAAACTAAAAACACAATTTTCAAAGTCTGACTGACTTGCAAACCTTTCAAAACAAAAGTCATGAATATGTTGATATGGAGATTCAGTAAGTTTTCTTCAGGGTGGAAGCTTTATTAACGAAAACATCATTGAAACTATTTGCAATATCATTAAAATTTTCAAAAGCAATACCATTTGATTTTGGTCATGTAAAATTATGTGATTCATTCTTAACTTTCCAGCTCTGAATGCACTAAACCTTTTCCAAATGGCTTCTGGATTATTTGTTATCTTCCATGGACTTGCAAAACAGGATCTTTAGTTTGTTTTATCAATTCTGAAACATAATTTCTCGTTTGCCTGTAACCTAGGTCATTTCTAATGGCTTTTACTGCAACTCTTTCGTTTATGGCATCAAAAATCTCTGGTGTAATCCAATCTTGTTGCTGGGTGTATTTAACTTGGGATTTTGCTTTGGGTACATCAAATGACAACATCAAGAAACAGTTTGGACCAAGTACCTAATATATTATTAATGTCTTCAAATACTTTAATTATATTCATGGAACTTGCTGAAGATCATGTATAAAATTCACATAATTAAAATTTCTCAAATAACTATATTTTATCATTTAATGTGAGTATAATGTGTATAAAGCACTTTATCAACTAAACATCTCTTTTTTCTAATGGGGATAGCTGGAAAATGATCACTCAGATAAATTTTGGGCACATCAAGTGAGTTTGTGTAGATATGATCAATGAACTCTTGTGAAGTAAATGTCACTCTAAAGTATTTGTCTAATCCCCCCACCCCCAGAGTTTGTACACTGGCCAACCCTAACCGATTGTTAAAACAAAAAGTATCACAGATATTAACAAAATGCACAAAACTTACTCATTTTATTAACAAATCTATAATTTCTAACTTTTTACTATCAGTGGGTCTCAAACACTGTCATCTTGTTAACAATTCAAACCCAATGGGAGCTTCTTCACTAACATGGCTGTCATATTTGCAATGGCAAGTTTATTTCTTTCAGACAACAGAATGATGCAGTTTATTGCTTCTAACAAGCTCTAAATAATTCCATCAATGTGCCTAACATTTTTAAGTTAGATGTTTTTCCACCCATGTACAAAAAAGTTTACTACTGGTCATTTTAAAAGTTAAAAATGATAAATGAATGAAATGAATAAGTTTTTTCTTTTTTTTAATATCCTTTATACTTTTTCATTTCAAAATCGCAAGGAGAGTACAAAATGCTGGGGGAGAAATCAAATACTTCAGTTGGAATATTAACATCTTGTGAAAGTATGCGCATTTCCAAAATATCAATTAAATAATTTTGGATTTGTCTATTGAGTCAATGTGTGTTAAAGTTATATAAACATTCAATCAATCATTTAAGACATCATCCCACTGAATTTCAAAATCTTCATTCCAGCCAACCCTGGATGGAGGATTTCCATATACAAAACAACTAGATATGGTTTTACCTCTGAAGGGTTCTGCTTAAACCAAACAGTTTTGGCATCATTAGATGGTAAATCATCTCTTATACTCATAGCCTGACCAGTTTTGACATAGACAATAATTCCAACACTTCCTGTTTTGCCATCTCTGTCAAACAGATTTTCACAGCCATGGACAGGCATGAACTGATTTGTTGGTTGTGACATGTGCTTCTTTGTAAGATGGTTTCACTGTAACATGGTATACTCCTCAATGGTTCCGTTCCCATGGTCAGCGTTATTTTAATGTAGTACTGTATCAATATTAAAAATGAGGGGAGGGCCTATCACTGGATAATGACAGTATAACAATTACAGTATAACAATTACAGAGTATAACATAGCAAAGGGAGTGATAATAATTCTCAAACTAAAACATCAGCCAAAAAAAAACCCATTCATATCCACCCCCACCACACCTAATAACAAGAATTGATAGGATAAGCAAACCTGGTGTTTAACTAGCAAATCATGATATGATGTACAACTGATGTATGTGACTTGGCACACTTCTCACTTTTATCACACAAAACTTTTAACACATACCATGCAATCTTAATGATGATAAGGTGCTGTTGCTGAAAAAAAGTGACACCATAGTGACTCAGTTTCTACTAGTTGCAGAATGATGACAAAGAAGTGAATTCAAGTTCCTTTTAGATTACAGAATGTATTTTATCACGTAACAATCACATGTAACTATCAGTGTCATAACACCACATCATAAGCTGTTTATACACAAATGTAAGTCAGGCTAATATGCAAACAACATACACTGTAGACTGTGATCTGTTGTTGCAAAATGCACCAGCAGATCTGGGTCTATGTTGTTTGCTCCACTCATAAGTCCTAACAAACTGCATAGATCTGCATTATGTGATATTAGATCCAGGTCTATGCAGTTTGCAACCAGACCAGACCTATGCATGTATGCAAAGTATCATCTGAACAGTGTGACAGAACATCTGGTAAGGTCACATACACATTAGCAACATCACTGAGTGGCACAAAATCTCTGGAGCTGTGTGATAAACTGACTCCCAAACACGTGTTCATGTGCTTATAAAACCAATAATACTTATACTGCAATAATTCGCTATCTGATAGCTATCGAATGCGTAAAATGTATTTATCTCATTTCATTTTTTCGGGACACTCAAATTACATTATCCATACACTGTATTTTTTTTTAACAACTAATATTTTGGTTGATCGAAAATATACTAAAATATTTCATCAAGTGTCTGGAGACAAACAATGTAAACATCAGCATTTAATAGCACATCAGCACAATAATGGCTATATGGTGCCAATTAAAAGTAAAGTTCTAAAATTGAAAAAAGAAACCTAATAAAGTGTGCTTCCTAAATGAGATTCTCGTGGGGAACAATATGAAGTACACACAACGAACTCTGGGGAACACAGACCATTATATTGTTGTGCGCAGCATGGATAACCAAACATGAATATTCTGTCCTAAAAATTAAAGAAAAAAATGGGTCCCCCAAAAGGACTGATGCTCTACTCTCTGAAAAGAATTTCCAGGAATTTCAGATAAGGCCAGTTATTCTTTTTACCTGCTGAGTGTTGAAACGATCAATTGATATTTTTGAGCAATACGATTTTCTAATTTACTGCTGTGTCAGACATATTGGAAGACATACTGGATGTAAAATCAGCATCAATTTCATTTAGAACAACTAGGCAGCATTAGAAGAATTTGTTAAAAATCTCAAGCCAATATAACTGTCCATTCAGGAAAGTTTGTAACAAGATTTTCAATATGTTAATTGTGGCAACCAAAGTGGACATCTGCTGGTCACTTAGGACCACATACATATCATATAAACCCTCTGTTGATATGACCATGAATTCTGGACGAGTCACAATAACAAGATGTCTGATTGGCATCATTTTCATTCAGGACCAACTACACACCATATAATGTCTTCTATTGAAAACCCAATGTCAAAATTGCTATTATGTAGACCATGTTTGAGTTCAGATCAGCACCATTTTAATTCAGGACCAACTAGACATCATAATTTGTCTCCTGGTGAAAACCCCATATTGATATATCTTTCTATTGAGGAGGAATAGCAAAAACAAGATTTGGTTGCCAAGGTGCGCATACTGTAAGTCAGATCAGCACCAGTCTCCTTTAGGTCCAACTAGACTTCGTAAGAAGCCTTTAAGTGAAAACCCCATGCTGATATGACAATCCATTCCAAAGAAGTAGTGATAACCAGATTTTCAAGCTAACTTGGTGTCCATATTGATGCTGAGCAGCATCATTTTCTGTAGAACCAACTAGACCATTCAATCAATGTGTGTGAAAATTTTTGTTTGATAGGACCTGAAGATAATTGTTTGAATTTATGAATCTTAGTTTCATACAATTTTTTCTTTCATATGAGTCTGAAAGTAATTGTTTGAATTCATTTGTCCTGAATGTGTTATTACTCCTGTATTCTAAGAATTTCATACATTATTTTTTTTAAATAGGAGTCTTGACGTAATTATTTGAATTTATCTTTTTATATGTCATATGAATCATGTATGCTGGGAATTGATAGTAATCTTAGGTTAGTAGGAGGTTTGTGAACAGACTGTTAGCTAGCAAATAATGCTGTGAAGATACGAATTTAATTTCATTAATTCATTGTATAATTAAGATGTGAAGTCAACCAATGTATTAGAATTGGAATCAGTAAAGACAATACAGTAATTGTTGACCATATGTGTACATGTGCACAATATTAAGTCAAGGTAGTGATTAACAGTTCACTTGGCAGGGGCTTAATTATTAAGTTTGACTGCGCTATAGATCAATTAGTGATGTTAAATAGTCTGTTAGAAAAAATACTTTAATCTTCCTGCACCATGTTTTATCAAGGAAGAAACTGAGCTAAAATTTATATGGTAGCTGGATACAATATTCCCTATACATTAAGTTCCTATACTATTTATTAAAGTGGTATGTAAAAAAATTACTCCATGGTATGCAAAGGTTGTGACCTGGAACCATATTAGCAGTTAGAGTCTGTTTGAATTATGATATGACATTATCTGACATAATGAGACAGGAGATGATGTTCTATCCAAGATGTAAAGACCCAACAAACTATTTAGGTTCCATATTTATCTATCTTAAAAGGGAAATAGCTCCACACAACAAAACCATGAGGGATGTTGAAGAAATACAATCCATATTAATGACCCTGTAAGTGGCTGGAGGAGAGAGAAATCTTTGTATGCAGCAGCACAAAGGAGCCAGAGGGATAAATCCACTCAACCTACTACTGGTGTTGAATCTGGAGTCACCCCCAACAGTCAGTCAGGTTATGCAGAGAAACTGGACAAGTGAGTTTGAAAATGCCCACTCAATTTTATGATGAAATCTGCTATATCTGTGTAAATGGAACTGCTAATTGCATTTTTTTTTAGAAACAACCTTTGGTAGTTATTTTCTAGTAGATTTGTATCCTTCAAGTATCTTGTACAATTTTGTTTTGTTCATCTAATTGATTATATTGTATATTTTATATATGGGGGAGGGGGAGGCTCTTGTCCTTCTATTCTATATCTTTGCTCAGATCTCCATATATTCCATCCATTAATTTCATATTTTAATAATTACTTGATCCAGGAAATAACGTCGAGGTCGATCATCCTCTAGATAATGATAACCACCACCACCACCACCACCCTTAACAGACATATTGGTACTTAATATTACTGATGGTAGTAGTTGTAGTTGTAGTAGGGTTTAACGCCATTTTTCAGCACAATATAGGCTATACATGGCGACCAGTATAACTGGTGGAGGAAGAACCCTGGAAAACCCCAGGAAGAACCACCGACCCATGAGAAGTTACTGGCAAGCTTCCTCACGTACCCACGTTAACCGAGCCTAAGACTTGAACACACGCAGACAGAAGTGAGATGGCAGTGATCCGGAACAGTGAGTGCTTTAGACCACTCGGCCACTCGGAGCCCCTATTACTGATGGACCCAATGAACAGAGAGCAGCTGGAAATGTACATGAATGTAAGACTAATCACAAATTTAATTACATTCCAATGTTTAAAAATTAATAAATTAATCACAATAGACTTTTTGTTTTTATTAATAAATTATCATGTAAAACTGACTTCTAGAAAGGCTGCAAGAAGGTGATTGGGTGCAGATTTTAATATTATCCACAATGGATGTGTGTGTGTTGTGGATTTTTAACTTAGCTTTAACAATTTTAGTCATATCGCTACAATGTCTGCACGAGTCTTTGGTATGACATGGCCGGGGTTGAAACCTGCGACTTCCCCCATCCGAGGCAGATGCTCTGACTACTTAGGCCACCAGAGTGGTTTCCATAATGGAGGAGTAAATCAAAATTTTTCAGATAAAGGCTATGACCCATAAAAATTTCTTTAATAAAACATTACATATCCTTCAAAATGATTTTACAAATGAGATTTTCTTTTCCCTCTACAAGTAAGTAATAGAGCTGAAACAAATGGTATTTGTTCTATCAGTGTCAGCAACGTAATGAATAATGAAGCATGGTTCTCTCAATATTTTGATAATTCAGCTAATAATATATGTAAAATGAGGAAAAATTATGGTGTCAGCAAACAAACAGAAAATATGGTATTACCTTGACATCTGTTGCATCCCCATATTTCACCATGTTAAATCCTCCATTTGGAAGATGCACTTTCAGAATTGACCTATCCATCAGGAACCGCTTGACCTTTGAATCAAAAGTTGAATTGGAATCAAGGTCAGCGTCAGAATCAATCACCAAATCTGCACAGGTATCACATTCTCCATCTTGAATGAGTTTCCACAATTTACTCCATCTAGCAATCTGGAATTGGAAAGAAGATTAACACTGTAAAACGGGAACAATTTTGTGAGAATCAGGGCGAATGGTTGATGGCACATTGGTACAGATGAACCTGAGTAACTGTGACTCACAGGAAATAACATCTTATTTACTCATTTGGATATGCTGATTAGTTTGGTAAGGGCAATGACATCATATGATAAGCACCCCTTATTAGCCAGTTCAACTCTGGCTAAATTTTGAGTGGTCACTCTGTGCTGTATTGTTGTTCTGTTAACCACCACATATAATGTTTATGTCTAAATCGCATGTTGTTCCCTGCTGCACTCTCTCTCTCTCTCTCTCTCTCACACACACACACACACACACACACACACACACAAACCACACTCATTGCAAGCATTCATACACACACATATAAACTAATAGGTGACTCCCTTTTAATTTCAGTATAGAGTAAAAAACTTCAACAATTAAATCAAGATAGAGTGTGGACATTCAGAGATGTACATGAACACCAAAGTGATTGCTATGTGGAGCCTTGGCCTACATGGGCTCCAAAACCAGTGTCATTAAAACAGCGATGTCCCACCACAGTGCAAGAAAACTGACTGATTGACTAATGGATATTACGAGTGACTTGGGTAACACTACATGCCCTACAACTGTCATGGCAGGGCAAAAACAAAAATCTTTGAGTAGAACATCAAAGGTTCCAACAGTTAATTGGTATAAATCAGCAAAGAAACAGAGATATATAGCAAAGAAGTATATCCCTGTCATTTCCCTGCCATCTTCTGTCACTCAACTATGTTTGCCTGACATATCTGATGGGACTGGCTTTCGGACCGACTATAAATTACCAAATCGGACGTTGGTATTTTGTGCTAAGCCTTAAGAATCTCCTACTCAGATTTGATAAATAACTGTTTTACCCCATAAACTGTTATTGGTATCATCTATTACATATTGCATCAGGTGCAAAATGGCCCTGTAACCTCTACCAAATCCAAGTAGTTGGGAGGTAAGTTCCAGTCTCAACCCAGTTTGGGAGTAGACCATTCGGTTTCATGGTTAAAAAGGGAAACCCAAGAAAGATCTGAGACATTTTCAAAAAGGTGAAAGATCCATTTAGAAATTGGAATATATTTGATAAAACTAATTCAAAGCAAAAATAAAGAGTAGCAAGGTTTGCTATAACAGCATATCCCTGATGAAAACTGTGTCAAATGACCCATGAACACCTTTATGATATGAAGCTGACATTTGCATCACTGACTTTTTGGAAAATAAAGAAAATGATAATGTTAGATTTTCAAAATACTGGTTAATTCCATAACTGTGTAATGACATAAAAACATGAATAAAATGAAGAACTATATTTGAGTTAACTTTTTCAAGGTTAGATGATTGGCAGTAGAAAGGGATAATGGTTTACTAGACTGAATACAACTACTAAAAAAATGAATGTTGGGCAATTGTTCACAAAATTTTGAGAGCTCTGGTTGATTGATATGTAATGCTTTGTTGATTTTGATATGACCCTTATTCTAACCATGCTGACTTTGATCTGACCCCTATTCTAACCATATTGACTTTGATCTGACCCCTATTCTAAACACGTTGACTTTGATCCAACCCCTATTCAAACCATGTTGACTTTGATACGACCCCTTTTCCAATCATGTTGACTTTGATACGACCCCTATTCTATACCCTGTTCTTCATCAGCTTGCTGTGCTACACATTATCTTTTAAAAAGTCTAATAAATAGAAATGGCAATGTTTGAAGAAATGTGACTATTCAGAATTTGACATTATGATTACCTTGTTAGCCAAAGTTTGAATTTGAGGTGATTTAGCATGTTTTAAGCTGTCCCTTTGTAAACTAATTAATTCAACATTAGACAGAAATACAAAAAGGCCAAATGTAAACTTTTATAAAATGCTACCAAAGTGACCAAGTAAACTGTTGTGAACTCCTCCAGCTTTGTTGGGGTGGGTTGTATGGTTTTGGTTATCATTATCTAGAGGGTAATCGCCGACGGTGTAATTTGCCCGGAACGAGTAAATATCGATATAAAGTGTGAAACTTATATATGGAATAGATAAAGATCTGAGCAGATATATAAAACAGAATGACACGAGCCCCCATACATGTACAAACCATAAAATTTAATCAACAACTCATAAACAATAAAATTCATAAACAATTGTGATAATACAATACATCTGAAGATATACTTTTTGATTTAAGTTATTCAACGAATTTCAAATACAAATATGCTTATACAAATAGCCAATCTGTGAAGCGATAGAATTAATTCATCATCGATCGAGTGAAAAGATCGAAAAAACAATGCCTTGTACAGATTCATAACCTGATGGTTCTGGTTCAGTCCAAATTCGCTGCGACTGTTCTGTGACTTCCCTGTGCCTGTAAGTCTGGGTCCTTTCCACTTTTCCCTTTTCCAAATTCTCAGGTGTCCCGCCTCTTTCGGCCCCCAACTTTGTGTGGTCACTTTGGTTTTGTAAGTACGTGATACGTCAGTGGTACGTCACGTAGATACTTCACGTGGAACTATCTCACCTTGTGTCTTCAAGCTTTTACCACTAGAATTGTGTTCGTAGATTTTTCCAGACATCCAATCCCTTGGATCCTAATTATGAGTGAACTTCTTCTAATTCAGCTTGGAGCCTTCCACCTTGTTCTTTCTCTCGCAGAAGAAGTGTAGACTGATTTAAAAGTGTTGCGATACGCATATTAAACCAAGAGTTTCCAAGTGGAATCAAGCCCCCTTTATACAGCATAACTAATCCAAATTATAGTTAAGGTGCTAAAAAATCTAGTCCGTCTGCCAAACTGGATTACCAAATACCTATCACTGGGAAGTTTCAGAATTGACAGTTTCGATACAGATCGGAGGTTAACCCCTATCCCTTTTCAGTTAAATAAACGAAGTTTCAATTGAGAACCACTGCTCGCATGACAGTGACATTACCAATCAGTGCGTTACGGCGATTTAAACACACTTCAGTCCCCATAAATCTAATTAATCATTCACCTGTCCAACTTAATGTGTTCTTCATAGATCGACAGAAATTTGCACCCTTACATAAACAAATGCCAATTTTCTATCTAAATATTTACATAAAATAATATTTCAATTTGAATGTATGGATATTTGTTTCAGCTAGGGACAGAAAAACTCAGGCTACCTAATGTGGCAGACTTAGAAAGCTGCTAATATTGATTTTTCTCTAGACCTTTACCTAGACAGCAAAACTGTGCATCAGTGATTCATTAAGACAGTGTTGAGTGTACAATAGAATATCAATACTAGACTGATTAATGTCTGCTTACTTTCTTGTAAGACAGTTTCAGATGCGATATATATCTCTTGTGATGAAAATGATACAGATATGTAGGTTTTTAAATGTCAGAAGATGGTCTCAGGCCCTAAATTGAATTTGATGAATTTTTTATATTTCTTGGAATTGTGATGAGGAATTTCTTGTCCAGTATCCTGAGACAATTTGCATGGTTCACACATTTTTCCTGTATTTTTCAAAGACCAAAATGTAACTTCCAAGCACTCTACTGAACTGTATCTAAGCTCACTAAGAATGTTAGCTACAGTGTATACAGAATCCACCAAGTCAGGTTTACATATTTTAATTTTAGACAATCCAAAGTATCTTGTATGAACTAGGCTTATGTGAAAACACTAACTTAGGTGGCTGGGGGTGGGGGTGGGGTGCATTCAACTAATCCACATCAATCTGGGAGTTAGAAGTCTGATTTGCTACAGTGACTCCTTTTAAGCAAAAACAGTTTTAATTTATTCATAGTGGCAATATTTCACTTTCACCCACAGGTCAATGGTTCAAAATCATGAAAATATGTTCGAAGTGGAAAGAGTTTTTAACCCACTGTGAGGGATGGGTCAATTATCAAACATCAGCTTATCAATGTATAATTATGGTAAATGCACTTAGCCTGTTATTTCTTCCAATAAACAGCAAGAAAACTGAAAAAATAGACTAGGAAGCAAAAACTGTGGCTAGTTAATATGAAATGTCAACTTGGGTCCTGTAAATTAGAACTTGTGTTTAGGTCCATTTTCAAAATACACGAATACTCCTCATGAACAGCGACTCTTCATACATGCATATATTATGTGGTAATGATATACTGATGTTGCCTAAGGCAAAAAAAAGCCCATGTGTTTCCTTTCAGCTAACCATCATTGTTTTTTGGTGCTGACCCAAGTACCCCACCCCAACTGGTTAAAAATAAAAAATAAAATAAATAAATTGATTTGTACATCTTACTGAGACATTGTATATACTAATCATTATAATATATGTAATGCTTAAAACAAATCTACCTACCTACCCTAATTTTAAAACCAGTCCAATATGAAACATACTTTTTAGGTGTAACTGATGTTCATGACAGCAAAATGCTGAATAAACAAATTATAAATTAGGCAACTTCTTTGTGGCATGTAATACGGTCCCTCTGATCAAACGAACAGAGGAAAAATGAAGTGTGGAATCCTGATTGTTCTTGTAAATAAACATTACTTCAGTAATGCATGCATCTGCAACCAGTATTTATCACTATTTCTCAAAGTTACTGTAACATTATACATATCTATATATATAGTTGTGTTTTATGCCACCTTAGCACACTAGTGGCGACATCATGCCAACTAATGGTGAAGTTTAGAAAATACAAAATTGAGTTACATAAATACTGACAAAGATAAACTCCTCCATTTTAAAGTTCTCTGAAATGTATATAAAACCAAAGATAAACGGTTACACATACTAATATATTGTCCAATTTGTTTATATAAACTGCATACCCTCATAAAGTCCAAGGTTTCCTCAGGTATAATAACATGGTAAAAAGTTTGGGGGGGGGTCACACTCTAGTACATACATTTTATTTTATGTATTAGCTGTAAAACAGGTACTCTCCACTTTTTGGGAATGACAGACTGATTCTCATGATTCTCCAAAACCCCTCATTACAGAAACATTAACAAACTCTCCCTTCTTAATCAAAATTACTTCTGTTCATTATTCATCTCCAAACAGTGACCTGTTTAGGTCTTAGCCACAACTAGACCCACTCTAAGTGCCACCCCTTCCACAATGGCAAAGAAGTGAAGGCAACAGGAAGAGAATGGTTGCAAATCATGAATCTTTTTTTTTACTACTACTTACTTATGTTGTGTTCGCTACATATTTGTATTCACTTCAGCATTTTCTTGTTGAGGTTTTTTTTGAAAAGATTCTGCTGTAACTGTGCCACCCTGCAAAGTTTGCTGCCACAAATATGTGACTACTTGCAGGCTAAGATTCAGCATAAGCCTGGCGTGCTCTCTGACACATCATAAGAGGTGACCAACGGAAGCAGGAGCCACAGTGGCTCTCAGTGGTTAGCAAGCTGACCTCATGACTACAAGGGTGTGATGTCAGATCAAAATATTCGATTAGCCTGGATCGACTACCGTGGTGTGTGCTTGGCAAGGCACTGTCGCGGAATTGCATCTGCAGCCACAATAACCTACTTATTTTGCTGTGCTGTAAAATATCAAACCAAGCCAATCATTTGCTCTTAGATATGAAATTACCATATATATTCACTTAAAAGTCAAGCCCAACTGCAAACAACATAGACCCTGACTTGCTCACACCATGTACTGGCAGATCATGGTCCATGCTGTTTGTTTTACTAATTACTCCTAACAAACTGCACAGATCCAGATCTGCCAGTCCATAATGTGATGGCAGACCTGGGTCTACACAGTTGGACATGATTTATATGCAAATACAAAAGGTAGGTAAATTGAAGGAGGATCATGTTTAATGTTTTACAATGATGATAACAAAGTTCCAAGATTTGGATACAGCTGTGGATTGGGAGAGGGGTCCAAAAATCACATTTTGAAAAACAATATGGAATTTTGCTTTTAACCTGAACTCACAAGGATTAATAGATAACAACAAAGGTTATAGATCCTAGATGTACAAAGCAGGATGACTGGAGTGGAATTGGATTGGGGGGATGATGGAGTAGGGTGAGGATGAGAGATGGTATTAAAGTGTGCATATTTGTGACAGCTTCCATTTTTAGCATGGAATTAGAATGGTCACCTAAGGGTTGGTGGTATTGGCATAGTTTAAAGTTTGAGTCCCAACATACTTTAGCCCAAAATTATGTTCAACTGCAATGGACAAAAGTTCTCACAATTAATACAGTATCATCCTCTCTTTACCTACAATAAAGGCCATGTGCTTGTTTTGTCGGTTTACACACTAATGAATAGCTGAGTAATAATGCAATAGCAGCAAATGTAACATGCCCCCCCCCCACTACTACTGTTTCTACTGATGAACTTTTCATGATAGTGGCCCCATAAGAATCTGACAACTCCCAAGTTCTGACATCAACAAAGCCAGCAAGACATTCCAGAAAAAGTATCAAGGAGAGCTTTAACCCTAAGCTCTTTGAATCAAATTTATAATTCATTTTTGCTCAGGCAGAAAGGCTGTTAATTCCCACCACAGGTCTAGGAGGATCTAGTCATTTTATTAAGAACTGATGTTAGAGAACAGAGTTACTCCATTACAGGGTGAGAAAGTTTGGCAAGAATTTCTCAAAGCAAAGAGGGTTCTTAGTACACAGCATAATATGAACTTTTTGCTTATAATAAACTCTAGGTCAGAGAACACTGGATTAGATTTATCAGCTGTATCAGTATGAACAAGCTTCCAATCCAGATTAGTGTTTAGATGAGAAATTCACCAGAAAATAATTTGGTCACATGTACTTCTTGCTGTGTCTTAGAATACATTTGAACTTGTCAGATGAATTAATTCCAAAATTTTCACACAAGAACATTATTACTTCATTCAGTTTAAGTGTCCCATCTTGCCACAACTCCTTACTCCTTAATCCAATTCAGAAACAACTTGCCTGTGTTTGCAATGCTTATTTGAACATAGCCTAATAAAACAGTATCAGAATAGTAGAAACTTAAAATATGATAACTGTTGTAATGGTATGATGATCTAACTGGGATATAAACATATGAAAAATAAAATTGTAAAATCAATAGAATGTCCTGAAAGTTTTATCATGTTATTATTACCAATAGCCTACCAAATTTGATTTGTTTACCTCAAGTAATATTTCGCTTAAACATGCTTTACAATGTTTTTCTGTCAAAAATGTCAAGTGTAAAAACTGAAATTTTAAAAAAAAATTTAAAAACTGAAATTTGCTATAATGACCTGAAATTTAATCAGGTCATTTAGATATGAACACAAATATGCATACCATATTTTAGTTGCACAACACAAGTAATTTTTGCTTAAATGTGCTTATAAAGATTTTGTCCCCAAGAAAAATCAACATATAAAAGTGTCCATAAATGTCTTTAAAACAAAATAACGAAAACAAGGTCACAGTTGCCATATCCTAATCAAGTCTTGGGACCCTCTCAAGGTTATATCAGCTATCAAATTTGATCTTATTTGGCTCAATAGTTTTTCAGTTATTTTGCTTACTAGAAAGTGATGAAAGGACAACAAAAAACCAACACTTCCCTCCCTTGGTGTGGGTGCATAATTTAGGAAATAGGGGAAAAATGACTGACAGTCTGGTAAATTGTTGGATCTCTGTCATCTCCATAAATGGTAAAAACAATGAAGAAAAGACAATGCACTTGTCTGCAATGTGTATTTAGACATCTTGTCTATATGCTTCACTAACTTTATTCATTTTGTTTTAAACATATTTATAACGCAAAAATGGTGAAAGATTTCTTCTGATCTCTGCAAATGTTTGTAAGTTGTCTAATACACCCCACAACACCATTCCTGAACTGTGTGCAATTACACATTATAAACTTTCATTACGGTGCCATTAAACGATTGGTCTGTTTAAAACATATTACAAAAGCAGGTAACTTGTACCACAAAAATGAGATGTACCTGCACCACAGGGCTACAAAATGAGATAGACACTCATCAAAGATAGATAAT
This sequence comes from Megalonaias nervosa, assembly GCA_016617855.1. Taxonomy (NCBI): domain Eukaryota; kingdom Metazoa; phylum Mollusca; class Bivalvia; order Unionida; family Unionidae; genus Megalonaias; species Megalonaias nervosa. The sequence continues at coordinate 124,885 of JAECUM010000343.1, read as the reverse complement.
CATGTTAGAACAGTAGTGGAAAAATATACCGTCAAGCGGCCCAAGACAAGTTTAAAATTTAGCCAGACAAGTAAAAGTTTTTCTGTTATTTACCCATAATATTAAGTAGAACACGAATAATGGCAAATCTGGATATTCACTAAAGGTTATGAAGATGTCAATTCCGGGCAGGTAGAAAAATGTAGAACTTTTCAAGTCCTGTAGAGAGGCAAACTGTATGTACAAATAAAACACCACAAGAACCATGGTCAAACATATGGGCAGATTTGTTCCAAATTCTGTAACCTTTTTTTATTTAAAGGTTTGTCACAAAAATGTCATTTATAATTTTTATATGAAATATGGCTAAATGAAATAATGAGTACACTGTTCTTTCAAATACAAATTACACAATAAACCAGGCATCTGCCACCTTTTAGAAATACTGTGCCAGGTCCACTCAATTTTTAGAGTGCTGTGTGCCTAGTCATATTCATCCCTTTAATTTAATTATTGTTTTTAAAACTACAACTCCTACCGCGTGCCTTTCCAGAGTCTGGCATACCATAGGTTGCCGACACCTGCAATAAACTGATGCATTAACTCTTAAAACTCACCTATTTCAAGTACAAGAACAGACAACAATGTTTACTTCCTTGTCAGCATTTTTTTGTTATGTGATTTCATGTTGTTTGTTTTTGTAATATTGTCATTGTATATATTTTTATGTTATCTAATACTGTAATTTCTATGTGTTATCTAATACTGTAAAGTGTTTAGAGCTTCTAAAGATTAGGCACTGTACTAAGTCCACACTATTATTATTATTATTATTATTATCTAAACATTGAACTGACACATTCCACATTGAACTGATACATTACATGACACAGTGAACTGATACATTACATGCTGAACTGATACTGTACATTACATAGTGAAATGATACATTACATGCTGAACTGATACTGTACATTACAGTGAACTGATACATTACATGCTGAATTTATACTGTACATTACATACTGAACTGATACATTACACGCTAAACTGATACATCACACACAGCTGCACTAGGGACTTCTCATGGCATTTATTGTTCATTCATGAATGAACAATTCTTGAACAATGTTTGTTTGATGTTTTACGGCATGGCAACACAAGCAGGTTATTTATACCGACCCAGGCCATCCAGGGTCAGCCGCTTCATTGTAACCATAGGAAAGGCAAATAGCTCCCATTTCCTCACCATGATATAGTCAAGAATGAGTTGAAAGTATGGTTAAAACCAGCATACACAAAGGTTGTTTAGTACCATGGCAAATGGAGTAAAGTTCCTTGCTCAAGGTCTCTCTCTGCGGTAGCAAACCTTGGCAGATCTGATGGTTGCAAGCCAGGTACACTAACCACTGAGCCACAACTGCTCCCACCTCCAATACTCACCTCTTACAACATTCAAGGTATGTGTATCTGGCCTATTCTACATCCCCAAGCTCGCAGGGAATAATTCTTTGAAGATAAAAAAGTAAAAGCAGAAGAACCATATTATTGCAGAAGTTGGTTGAAAAGAAATTCCAATGCAATTACTGTCTAGAAAATTTAGCTAATTAATTTCTTGTACTATATACATCTTTAAATGGATTTTAGAATAAGTTCCAACAAAATTTATCAAATATTGACCATTCTACACTTTTTCCGGGGCCCCGAGTGGTCGAGTGGTCTAAAGCGCTGTCCGTTACGGATCACTACCATCTCACCTCTGTCTGCGTCAGTTCGAGTCTAAGATTCGGCGAATGTGGATATGTGAGAAAGCTTGCCAGTAGCTTCTCATGGGTTGGTGGTTCTTTCCGCGGATTTCCCGGTTTCTTCCTCCACCATTAATACTGGCCGCCATGTATAGCCTATCGTGTGCTGAAAAATGGCGTTAAGCCCCACAACAACAACAACAACAACAACACTTTTTCCAAGGGTATAGATGAGTTATGTCCCTTTGCAATACATGTTAGACAATTCTGGAAAAAATAAACTATACTTCATGGAGTGTTAATCTGAATAATTTGTACCAAATATGCAAAGATTCAGTCTCATTTCACTGAAACAAACTTTTACATAACATAACTAAATTTCTGCTTTATTCCAGTGTACAACTGCCAAAACCACTTCTAAGTGACATTTTATACCAAACGACTTCTCACCTTTGAATCTCTTCACTGCATCTAAAGTAAGCTTGATCATAATATCAAACAAAGTATCATTACGTATATTATTTAACAGCTGTAACTGTGCCATCTGGTAGTCATCACCTTTTGTCACAGGAAACAAGGACTGAACTGAGTACAGAAGAAGCAGAAAGAAAGTGGGTGACCACTGAATATCCAGGTCATTATTAGTCATACTGAAAGATTAGGGTTTACAATATTCACTCTAATAACAGTCAAATTGGTCTTTAGCAGCCACATTTGGGAAATGAAAAAAGAACCCCTTGACAAAGGTGACTGCTTGACTGAGGTTGATTGCAACAATAATTTGAAAGAAGGCATAACAGAAAAGTGGCTGTTTAAGTCAGGTGATTGCTTAATAGCGGTGACCTTTAAAGCAGGTCTGACTGTTGATATTAATAACACACATCCAGATCTGCAGGCATTGATAATAAAATGGCACAGCATGAAGTGTTTAACATTTTTAATATAATTGGTAAAACAGACAGCATTCCCCAGGCTTAACTGATAGAGAATGCTATGGGCCATCAGAACATTGGGGGTGGGGGGAAAGTTTGGCGGAATTGCCAGTATTATCCATCACAACTTCAACATCTATAAGTGGACATTTTGTAAGGAATGTTATTATGACAAACATGAACAATTGATCAAGATCTCATCTGTCTAAATAGGTTTACCTTCATTTTTAATTTTTTTTGTACTTCTTACAGAATTCTTACATCAATACCTTTCATCTATTATCTTACGGTACTAACATTTATTTGAGGTGAGGGATCTATAAATGGGAGTGCCTTAGATCGCTAAAACACACAGGGCCGTTAGATTAGTTGGACAACAGTTATGAACATGCAATGATTTCAACAGCATATAATAAGTTATATATTATCTGTTAATAATAAAATGAAACTAAATATATCAATGTAAGTGCATCCTACACGAAACCAAGCTTAAAGAATTTCAATCTTTGTATAAACCTGCTGTCTACTGTATGACAATCTAATAAAGGATGATGTACTGTAACAGGCAAACTTCCCCTAATACTCTACCAGCCTTATTGAACTGGATTACACCAATGAATCACATTGGTTATTTATAGTAACAGCAGTCCAATTTGATGGTACATTGACATCAACTGTATCCAAAAGACCTTATAGCATGGTTATATTCTGTCAAAGATGGTCAAATTCTCTTCAGCAGTATGTGAGATGAATTTTTTAAACATTTTTCTATTTTTAGTAATGGCAGCCATATTTGATGTTAGATAGGCATCATCTGTAAAAATTAAAATCGTTTATATAAATTTTAACTATGCCAATACCACCAACCCTTAGGGGACCATTCTGATTCCATGCTAAAAATGGAAGCTGTCACAAATATGCACACTTTAATACCATCTCTCATCCTCACCCTACTCCATCATCCCCCCCAATCCAAGTCCACTCCAGCCATCCTGCTTTGTACATCTAGGATCTATGACCTTTGTTGCTATCTATTAATCCTTGTGAGTTCAGGTTAAAAGCAAAATTCCATATTGTTTTTCAAAATGTGATTTTTGGACCCCTCTCCCAATCCACAGCTGTATCCAGAATCTTGGAACTTTGTTATCATCATTGTAAAACATTAAACATGATCCTCCTTCAATTTACCTACCTTATGTATTTGCATATAAATCATGTCCAACTGTATAGACCCAGGTCTGCCATCACATTATGGACTGGCAGATCTGGATCTGTGCAGTTTGTTAGGAGTAATTAGTAAAACAAACAGCATGGACCATGATCTGCCAGTACATGGTGTGAGCAAGTCAGGGTCTAGTTGTTTGCAGTTGGGCTTGACTTTTAAGTGAAACACCATGTCAATGCCACCATTCACTAATGAGTAGTTTTAACAAGACATTCAAGATGGCCACCAAGGTGCCATATCAGAGGTTTGATGAGCATCATTTTGATTCAGATCAGCTTCACAATGTTATAATGTTTTTGTTAACACCCTATGACAATAAGACTATCCATTCTAGAGAAGCAGACATGTAACAATTTTCATGATGGCCATAAAGGCAGCCATTTTGGAATTTCGATCAGCATCATTTTAATACAGATTATAGACAACAAACAAGAAGGTTTCATTTTCAATATCAGTATGGTCATCCATTTAGGTAAAGCAGCTTTTACAAGATTTGTCCAATTTTGGGAGGGCACATTGGCATCACTATCATTTAGGACCAACTACATTTAAATATAGATGGGCCTGAAAATCTTGTTCCTCACTCACTGATCCAGAACCAGCATGACCCTACACTGTCCAGATCTACATAATCAAGCCATGTCTGATGTGAAATTCAGTCAACCGTTCGACAGACAATGATAAAGCTTAGACTGGTACACATTTTGTACATGTATGATTTTTTTTCTACTCTACTGCACTTTAATAAACATCCTACTCTTGAACATAATGCATTTTTACCATGAATGATATCTGACCTAGTGAACATGAATATAGCTTTTATGTCTCAGTCGAGAATGTGTTGACAGGTCTACATCTTGGATGATGGTGTAAGTGGTTTTAGGAGGTTTTTTAAGAAAGAAATCCAGAAGAGCTTCAGGAGACCACCAAAAAGGGATGGGGACCATATATATCCTAGTGCTATAGACAAAACCAAAGACCTCCTTGGTGCAAAGCAAGCACATTACCACTTTATTATTTAGATCACGAAATGACTTTACTAAAGCATACGTTTGAAGGAAAAATAAGCTGAATGTCAGTTTAACTATAGTGCACATAATTTATGATAGTGACTAATTAAATGGTATAATCATTTCAACTCAAGCTGTTGTTGTTATTGTTATTATGGGTTTAACGCCAATTTTTCATCACAGGATAGGCTATACATGGCAGCTAGAGTATCTGGTGGATGAACAACCAGGAAAAATCTTGTAAAGATCCGCCTACCCATGGAAGCTGCTGGCAAACTTTCTCACACACCCACACTGGCTGAGCCTGAGACTCCAACCTATGCAGACAGAGGTGAGATGCAAAGGTGAGTGCCTTAGACCACTTGGCCACTCAGGACCCCCAACTCAAGTCTGCAAGCTTAATAACTTGTGCCTTTATTGCAGTTGACATCAATTAATATAGCGGATTTTCTTGAAAATTTCTTTAAGCAGTGCATTGATCAACACAACATTTTTACAAACTTATTTCACAAACCCTGAAGGTAGAATTTTACAAACTTGTTTCACAAACCCTGAAGGTAGAAAATTGAAACACCATCAAAGTTCACACTAATCAGCAGAAAGGTTGTTAGGTACTAACTTCCTTGTCAAATATATAATCCTAGACAAAAACTAATGAGGAAAATAATATATGCCCATCATAATGATTTAAAGTGACAAGTAAGAAAATATAGTGAAAGAAAATCTGGTTTAAAAAGAATTTGTTTTAGAAACCAAGCAACATGTGTCACTGTATTAAGCTGTTTTTCATTCAGCCATAATGTTGTAAAAATGATCAGCTGATTATTGATGGTTTTGACATGCCTATTAGAACAGATAGAGGGTCTGGGGTGAAGGTGTCATAATTTACATAAAAGATGTTACATCAGTCAAAAGGAGACCTGGTCATGAACTTAAGTCACCTGCAAAACCTTTCCTGGTTGATGTGGTTTATAGACCTCCATCTGCAAAAATAGTTTCAAAGAAGATTTTGAAAGGAAGATGGAAAAAATAATTGATGAACAAAACAAAATCAATAATCATGGGGGCATTAACAGAGATCTAATGAATGTTCAAATAAATCAAAATTGGCTAAACTTCACAAAACCTTTTGGCAAGAAACATATGCAAATATGCAAGACACTGCATCAATCATGCATATTCTATTAATACAGGCACTGCAATTTATTTCTTAATGCATTTCATGTACAATTTATGTATTTAAGCAGGATTTTTAATCAGGTTCAAACCCTGGCCGAGTCATACCAAAGACTTATAAAAATGGTACATGTACTAGCAGCTGTCTCGCTTGGCGCTCAGCATTAAGAGGTTAGTGGTAGGACTGGCTGGCCTGGTGTCAAGATAATGTGACTGGGTGGGACTGATGCTACACATCTGCGGCATGATGCCCCAGTGCTTGACATCACTATAAACTGTCACACTGCAGACATCATAGCTATATAACTAAAAAATTGTTAAAGTTATGTTAAAATTCCAAAACACACACACAAACACACTATTTTTAGTTTTTCAATTTTGTTTTCCCCTCTTGTATTTACAATAACTGGTTAATCCTGAGGGTCTCAGGGAAAAATAGTATATTAAACTGAGATATCCTATTAAAATAAAGTGATTATTATTATTATTATTATTATTATTATTATTATTATTATGTTCAAATGATCACTTCCCCATTTTTCTAAATGAGGAAGTCTAGCTTGAAAGCTGATAAATCCTATAACCATAAAACCATTACATATTGATCATGTTGACATTCTGACATTCCAGTAGAATCTGGGTAACCTTCCATGGCATATTGTACAAATGTTTGATGATATTAATAATGTTATTAATACCTGGACTGGACTTTATATTCAGGTTGTGGATAAACATATACTATCCCACTTCAGTGTTGCATTTTGAGCATAGCACTGAAGAGTTGCCCACAAGTTTTTGTGCAATGTCCTTCAAATCTTTACAGCATGCACCCTCCTGATGCATTTTTTCATCTGGGGAAAAAAAAACATATGCCACAACTTACCTTTAGTTGTTGTCCATCCATATCTCTTTTGGCATAGCAGCCGACAAAATTACTAAAATCATAAGATAGCAATGAATAACCATTTTAAAACAAGACATCTGGCAATGAAAGTTTGCGGCAGTCAGCTGAACTGCAATGTGAAGTCTTCGACAGCTCCTTAATGTAATGTATTTTCAAGGTTAAAGTCACAATATGGAAATAAAAATTCAATTTTTTATGAGGTTGAATGATTTTGTTATTAAATCAATGATTTTTTGATTTGACAAGAAAAGATTTTGAAAAAAATGTGTATTTCTTGTAACAAATGCTTGTAGATAATGAATGGTTTTGGTTTTTGTGGGTTTAACACCATTTTTCAGCACATGATAGGATATACATGCCAGCTGCTATATTTGGTGGAGGATGAACTCAGGGAAAACCCACTGACCCAACCCAAGGAAGCTACTGGCAAACTTTCTCTTACCCAAGCTGGCCGAGCTGACACTGAAACCCACATGAACAGCAATGATTTGTAAACGTGAATGTCATAGACCCAGGTCCCAGATAAGGAGTGAACACCAATGTTAAATGAGAGCAAGATCTGGAAAAGAAAACTCCCTGGTGCAGCTCATTTCAGGTTAACCAGATATTAATGTTTTCAAGAGTTACTCATGATATTAAAATAATGTAAGTGTCCATGCAGACCACAATCCAACCTGATTGAATAACCCCTGACATTCTTGATGCTATCAAAACACATGATTATTTTAAATAAAAAAAGCCAACCAGCACAATGCAGTACCTGGAGAAACAAAGTCACTAATATAATAAAAACTGCAAAGAAGGCACACTATCAATCAACTAAATAAAATAGCAGGAATAACAATAATTTTATTTTAAAAGTTTCAATGAACAAAGTGCAGGCAAAAGTATACAAAATATCATAAAAATTCAACAACAATCTGGGTTCAATCATGTGAGACAGTTTGGTTTAGGTTTTGGTTTGGTGCTTACAGCAACACAAGTAGGTTATTTAGTGCCGAGTAAATCAGGGTAATGTGACTCACCCAAGGCCACACCACAGTAGTTATGGCCTACATGACTTTTACCATTTTTTAAAAGTTGTTTGCTGATATCTAAGTTCATGGTATAGCCTTATTTAAAAATTTAAATGTTCAGGAAGCAAACCTGTGACCCACATCCTGGTCATTTTATCGGGTCTTTGGTTTTTATATAAGACTGTGGTAAACATATTCTTCATTCCTCCTTCAGTTTTGTTCACATATAATGTTAGAAAGAATCATTTATTTAAAAATTATTCATTGGAATTACAAAGTGCTCATTAACTGTTTGGACTAAGACAATATTTTGGGTTTAATGTGCATTCATTCAAAGACATTCTACATGATATATCAAGACTGTCGGTACATTAACCTATTCAAGACCATTGTGTATCAGCACATTCAATACTGGAATTTTTTCAGAACACTCTATACTTTTGGATTTGTGATATAACTTTTAGGATTATTTTAGATTTAATTCAAAGTATTTTAAGTTTCTTTTAAATTTTAACTTTGTTACTAAGAAAAATAAATTTATTTGCTGAATTTACTAAACTTGTTGTTTTTTTGCTTCTTTCTGTTACTGAGTTACACCTACAAGTTGATAGCAATAATATGATTTTCAAAATGGCCATTGTGGCAGTCATATTGGATGTTCAAGTGAACCATATTCATTTGGAACCAACCAGACATAAAAACAAAGTCCTCAGGTGAAAACCCTATGTCAATCTGACCTTCTGTCAGGATGGCTGCCATAGGAGCCATACTGGACACTGGGTATGCACCATTTTCATACAGGACCAACCCGACATCGTAAGAAGTCTTTCAAGAAACTCCCATGTTGATATGACCACCCATTCAGTAGGTGTAGTCACATTTTCAAGACGGGAACTGTGGTGGCCATACTGGATGTCAGAGTGTAACCATCTTCACTCAGGAATAACTAGACAGGATATGAAATCTTCTGGTGAAAATCCCAGGAGTAGCAGTAATAAGATTTACAAGATGGCTGTAGTGGTGGCCATGTTGGATATCAGATCAGCATAATTTTTATTTCAGACCAAGAAGACATCATCAGAAGTCTTTTAGTGAAAACCCCATGATGATATAACTATATGACTATCCATGAAGGAGGATTGGCGACAAGATTTTCAAGATGACCACAATGGTGGCCATGCTGGATGTTAGATCAGCACCACTTTCTTGTAGGACCAACTAAACTTCATAAGATGTCTGTTAATGATAAACTGATGTTGATATAACCATCCATTCAGGAGGAGTAAAAATAACATCATGATTTTCAAAAGGCCCTGGTGGCTGTATTGGGTATTAGCCTGGCACCGTTGTCATTTAGGATCAACCGGACATCATAAGAAGTCTTTCACTGAAAAGTCTGTGTTGATACGACCATCCATTCAGGTTGAGAAGTAATAACACAATTTTCAAGATGGCCACTGTGGTGGCAATGTAGGATGTCTGATTGGCACCATTTATTTAGGACCAACTAGACATGAAAAGAAGCATTTTTGTGAAAACTCCATATTCGTATGACCATCCATTCAGAAGGAGTAGCAATAATGAAGTTTTCAAGATGGCTACCTTGGTGGCCATGTTGTAATTCAGATCAGCACCATTTTCATTTAGGACAACCAGACCCCATAAGAAGTCTTTAAGTGAGAACTCCATCTTGATATGACCATGAAAACTCCATCTTGATATGACCATCCAATTAGAAGGAGTAATAAGATTTTCAAGATGGCCACTGTGGTGGCCATATTGAATGTCTAAGCAGTACCATTGTCATTTTGGATCAACTTGACCATGGGATTAATGTGTTTATGAAGAATAAAAGGCAATCCTCCAAGTTGTTTAGGAGAAGTAGCGATAAATTTGTGCTAATGGATAAACAGATGTCAGAAAACAGAAAACTGACAATCCAATAAGCTCTTCTTGTCCATGATGTGTAGATGCAAAAGGCTGCACACACTGTACTTTACAATGAGATATGCATTCATGTTAGCCTGAGAAACTGCATAAAACAGAGAAAAGTGTTTAGCAAATCTGAGCAATGATATAAATATGTCAATAATTGATGACCACAATGTAGGTTAGATCAACAAAACTAACATGTCACCCTTTATAAATAAACCTATTGTTATTATTAATAATATTATTATCATTACAAACCAAACAGACCTGCCTAACAGTAATTGCTCCAGACCAATCCCATCCCATACCCTGGGTGTCATGAACATTTTCATAACCTTGTAAATAGCCAGTTTGTTATTGCACATGCTTGTATCTGACCACTAGCAATAACATCATAAATAAGTACCTGCTTCATGCATGCCTGACAGAATAACAGATTCTCAGACATCTTTTTCAAAACCACTGGGACACCAAAGCATTCACATATGGAAAGGCATGGTTCATTCTGTCCCTTACATGGTGGCCTATTAAAGCATGTTATTAGAATGTGACCATTTGAAAAATTAATAGATTCATAACGCTATACAAGGGCATTCAATATTAACCAAGTTGATATCAAAGCGCAACCACAGTGGACTGCAAAAGATATAGAAACTGTGAAAGGCAGTGATGTTTTAAGCAGAATAATTATTAAAAAAACCAGCCGATTTTTTTCATGTATTTCACTGTGTTGTCAAAAAAGAATGTTTCAACATAATTTCATTCATTAATGAATCATAATATTTCACTGGTTTTAAAAAATTGAAGCAATAACAACTTCTGTCCAGAATTAGTTTACCTAATCCTGCAACTAACCTACATGATGATTCATATGACCATGTTATATAGTACATGAAAGGGAAAATACTGAATGATTATAATCAAGAATGGCAAAGAGTTACTCTCTGTGTGTGTGTGTGTGTGTGTGTGAGTGTGCATGCATGCTTGTGTGTGAGAGAGAGAGAGAGAGAGAGAGAGAGAGAGAGAGAGAGAGAGAGAGAAAGAGAGAGAGAGTTGTAGGTACATGTACTTAGATTGATCTGCTGCAACAGTTTCTTACCATGCAGCCCCTTTCATCAGGCCGGATTGCTAAAACCATTCCTTGATACATCTTGTATTGAATGTATGATTAAATCCCAAACTTAAGTTGACCTGTCAATGATTCCTGTAAGTTGGCTGTCAATAATTCCACTGCAGTTGAAAAGTTGTGGTCATCTCTACTTCCCAAAAAGAAGGACAGATAGATAGTTGAATAAATCCAAATGAATTAATAAATACACCATTTCCCAATGAATTACCTACTAGATCACTTCCACATGTCCTTCAGTAGGTTAGCTAGATCCACTAGTCATGTAAAAAGATAGATGCATGGTGTACATATAAATACCTTGTAATTACGTATCTCTCTATACCTGATATCATCAATAACCTGTCATTTTGCTTGAATTATATCACTGTATTTACCTATGACTATAGTTAGATATATCTAATTACACAGAACTGTCACTTTAATCCTACTGATAAAGCTTCAGAGACTAATCAGCAATTTTATCAACATTTGTAAATTCAGACCTTGACATCTACATGTATTTCTCCACAGCTCAGTAAATTACCTTCAGATGTCTTCTTAAGTAGTGAATATACTACTGGTTATCAAATAGTATTTGAGAACACAAGCACAAACAGTTTGATGACATTTGGAAACAAAACAAACTGGTTAATTAAACTTCTTCACAGGTCTGTTCATCAACTGATCACATTAGGATGTCATCTTCTCCAGGTAACAAAAGGTTATCAAAGATTATCCCATAATAAAGTGGCTATCTGATCATATTTTAAAACAAGAAGCAAATAATTCAACCCAGCATGTAGAAAGTTCCCTCTCTTGCCACTACTCTCATAACAAATTACCACTGCCTTTGAACATGTATAATAAATCCAAGGAACCTGGACTTCCTGATGGGGGCCCTTTGTTTCCTTGTGCAGTTATCATATAAACATGACCCTATCTCCTGAAGCAATGCCTGTCACAGATAAAGTCCTTCCTATTGGTACAGAAGCTGCTGTTAAACTTAGTTCTGGATTGTTCTTCTAGCCACACATCTCTTTCTGCCTCAACTATGGCAAGTCTGGTGCAGAGTGTTTTAGAGTGCAAGCACTACAACAACACTTATGAATTATTAATGATACAAATTCTTGGCTCTTGTACTTGTCACTGAGACAGAACGTTGTTTTTCTTTCTTCTTTACAAGTCAGCTTCCCAACCATCCCATTGAAAATTTACAGCATGTAAATCCACTGCTATGCAATCTTTCTGCCAATGAGTCATACAGTTAATCAATTATCAGCTATATTTCTTTTAATAACACAAACTGAAATCTATTACTAATGTTGTGTCAAGTAGATCTGGTCAAATCATTAACATGCTGTATACTGGATAACATTAAGAAACTGTCAGCTAAATTGACTGATAAGAAGTCCAAAATCGGAGAAATACAAATTCACTTGGCTTATGACAAGTCCATGCACAAATTAAATACTATACAGGTACTTATCTTCATGGCTCCAAAATACATAAAACAACATTTTATGTAACTGTACATTCCAGAAAAATCATTCTGTAATATTCCTTGCAAAATCTGAACATAAAATTTCAAATGTTCTTGGGACAATTTCCCTTCACTAATACAAGCTCATCTATTTTAATTTCAGAAAACACTAACAGTTCAAACAAAATCACTTCATTCATTTTCATTAGAAAAGTTAATGGCAACCCAAAATCCCAGAATACATGTGGAAAAACACTTCTGTGAAGATAAAGGATATGGAAGTCTATCCAAGCTGACTTCAATGTCCCTGATAAAACATCTGCACTGCCTTGATACATAACATCACTGAAAGCACTGTAAAACAGCTGATGGTAGCACTGAGGCTGGGACAGTGCTGTATGAGCAAACAGTTGACAATTGATCCCAATTGTTTTGTGCAACACTAATATAGGAGGATCAATGCACTCTCAGAGACTGGCAAGGAAACAAAGAAAACTGCTGCTGCTCAAATGCAGGAAATGTTTATCATACCAAGCATATTAATAATAGTTTCATCACCTAGTAGTGAGATCCCAATTAACACTTCAATATGCAAAGTGCCGGTAGATTTATCCTCATGTAGTAAACAACTGCAGTACACAACACAGAGACACAAATGGGTTCATCACCTTTAGTTAATGACTGAAGCTCAATGTATAACACATAATACACATTTTTATATCTCCACCTATTCTTCCATTCCTCATTACATATCACAGTGGGAGTGTTTTCTTTGAATGAAGAGTTCAACAACAGGCCACAATAAACCACTGGAAAGTATGTTCAAAATTAGTCCCTTGTACTAGCTAGTTGGTATTGTACAACAACAATGCCTATTAATCGCCTGCTGTGATCTATGACTCCAGACTTCTGTCAACCAATCATAATCTGTTACTATCATAAGTCAATATTGGCATAGTCAATGAAAGTAAAATAATATACTTTAATGTAAAAACTGCAAGGTAATTTGACTATCTGCAGTGAGTCAATTTGTTCCATATGTTACATTCAGTAGTAGCAGTAATAGGAGTAGTTTTTGAGTTTGATTGCATGTCAGATATTTTGAGATTCAAAGAAAAGGAATGTTTTGTTTCATTTATTAAGGTTTAAGCACAACTGTAAATTGACAAAATGTATAAGTAGTGATAACCATACATAGTCATCAGCACAGACATCACATCAAGCAAAATATTTTCTGTTTTAGCAATTACTCCAAATAAAAGAAATCATTTTTAGCATTTACTGAAAATTTCATGAAAAAATTATTTAAAAAATATTAATGCTATGACCAAATGACTCTGTATATAATTTACTGTAACAGTCTAGTAGGTGATGCAAATGAGACCTGAATGACCGACAAGCTTTCAGTGTGCCTGTCATTTGTGATGTAATGCTTCACACATTTGTGAAGCAACAGTATTGGTTTGTAGTACATAGATACTAGCAATTGTTAGAGTTTGCCTGACATGTGGCAATAGGCAAATGTTAGAGTCTGACTGACATGTGGCAATAGGCAAATGTTAGAGTCTGACTGACATGTAGCAATAGGCAAATGTTTGAGTTTGCCTGACATGTGGCAATAGGCAAATGTTAGTCTGACTGACATGTGGCAATAGGCAAATGTTAGAGTTTGACTGACACGTGGCAATAGGCAAATGTTAGAGTCTGACTGACATGTGGCAATAGGCAAATGTTTGAGTTTGACTGACATGTGGCAATAGGCAAATGTTAGAGTTTGACTGACATGTGGCAATAGACAAATGTTAGAGTTTGACTGATGTGGCAACAGGCAAATGTTTGAGTTTGACTGACATGTGGCAATAGGCAAATGTTAGAGTTTGACTGACATGTGGCAATAGGCAAATTTAAAACAACATTAATAAGATGTGTGCAAGTACAAATCATGTTTGTCCCCAGTTTCCTCCATATACATTACACCCATTTTAAGACACCTCAATATAACGCCATGTTTAAAATAGTTTAACTTTGTATTTTGGAATATTCAACTGATGGGTTAATAATCACAGCTGCAAAAAATAACATATCCACCAATAGAACTAAAATCCTGTCAGTTATCTGTCATATCAAAAAAATGTACTTGGAACAAGATAATACAAAATCAATCCATAACAATGGTAACACAATCCAATGGGTTTAACCGTTACAGAAATTGCAAAGAGTTCATCTCCTTTATAGACCATCAGACTGAATGAATAATAGATACATGATAATTTCAGCCTCTTTCTAATCACAGATGCATCATCCACGGCATGAGTCAACCACAAAGGACCAACACACCTGGCCTATTTGCACCTGGTCCATTTAATGAATCTACTTCACCTGAGCCAGGGATAATTTGGTCTTCCTTTGTGCTGACACATCCGTTGCTTCAGGGAGAAACAAAAAATAAAAACAGTAGGAGCATAAAATCAATATTTTTGTTATTCACACAAGAGCATATTTATGTGTTCCAAATTTATTGACAGAACAGCTGGTAATCTGCTTGATTTAAATTTTATGTTTTGATCTTTGAAAATAATGCAAACACTTAGCTGATTTCTGTTTTGATTTAAATACACATTTCAAATTTGTGATTTTATTTCTGTTAGTTATTTCAAAGCTAAGAAACTAATCCAACTGTACGCTTTTCTCCAATGAATGTGCAGCTGACACCAGACTGAGTGCACAGATAAGGCCATGTTCAATCAGGTTTCTCAACAAATGCTATGCTTTGTCTCTGGAATTCAGTTACAGACATTTCTACATTCCCAATGATGCTAGTGTTATCTCCTTGTATCCTTGTCCATTTAATCAAGCATTGTTCTACTGTCTAAAATCAATAGAACAGTCTGAAATGCTGAAACTAGCAAAATTATTCCAAACCTCTCAAGAGACATTCTAAGCATTATGGTAATGACAATAATAGCCCAGAGCTATGGTGTGTCCAAATGGGCAGTAGAGCAGTTTTTCTGGCAACTCATCCATCACTGGTATTATTCAATGCTACAATGTCACATACCACCAAAAAAGGAACAGAACAAATATCACTTCTTAAAATGAAGAAAGTACAGCAGGAATTTTCATGTATAATAGTGCTGCACCTTGAGCAAACCCAAGGAACAATCTTCCCCTCCAAATATGTGCTAATACATTAGGGGTCACATTGGTAAAATTTCCATTCAGGAGGTGTTACAGACACTCCTCCCCCACACACACACACACAGAGTAATGCCAATGCCACCATTTCTTCATGCCTGCCAACTTTCTAGACTGGGCTGGGGCTGGGGCTGGGATATAGGACTTGTAAAGGGTGGGAAGGGGGATATTTTATGTTTGAAAATAAGGGAAATGTCATTATACATGACCAGCTAACTGATATTTTGTAATGAATTAAACACTGAATTAATGTATTATTTGGCTCCAGTAGCATATTTATTTTGCAGCAACTTTAAATATTGGGTGAATTAAGATGATGATAATTGACTGATACACTGAAATAAAGATGCTCAGGCCTTTACAGTTATAGACGGTTGGACAACAAACAAGTTATGATCCATCTACTAATATTTATTGTATTCTTAGTTTATTTTGTTCATTACAACTAGAGTAAAACCTGTCTTGAAAGACAACCACTTGTGCCAAAAATGTATGGTCTCTCAAGACAGGTGGTCTTTCATAACAGATCACAACACTAGTGAATAAATTTGTGCATTTAAGAATATAATCTCCCAATACTGGTGGTCTTTCAATACAGTTTTAACGGTATTAATTCATTAATAATGCAAATATCCCTTATGTTTTTGCTTATTATCCCTCAACCTTTGTTTGCAGTTTGTGGTTGAGGGTGGGATATAGAGGAGACAGCTTGTCCATCTATCTGTACATCCATCCCACATTTGCTTACTTAATATTTCCTAAATCTCTATCAGATATCTTCATCAAGACCACTTCGGTGGCCTTTGTGGTTAGAGCATCCATCTAAGATGTGGTAGGTCACGGGTTTGAACCCCAGCTGAGTCATACCAAAGATTTACAAAAATGGTACTAGCAGCTGTCTTGCTTGGTGCTCAAAATTAAGAGGTTAGTGTTAGGACTGGTTGGTCTGATGTCAGAATAATGTGACCAGGTGGGACATTATGCAATATGTCTACAGCATGATGCCCCCTCACTATACACTGCCACACTAAAGACATGATAGCGATATGACTAACAATGCTGGAGCTATGTTAAAAATCTACACAGTATCTTCATGAAACTTGCTACGATTTTGTAACATTACCTACCCGGTAAACACTGTCCTCTAAAAAAAAGTGGAGTCTGCCTGACAGAAATTTTAATAATAATTTTGTCTCTTGTAACATTTCCATACATCTTCACATATAAGTTGGGTCCAACCAACACAGACCTTGCTTTGCTGGCACATTATGTAATGGTAAATCAGGATCTATAGTGTATGTTCTACAAATTACTCCTAACAAACTGCATGGACTGATGTATAATGTGATGGCAGATCTGGGTCTATAGTCTGCAGTTGGATCTGACAGATAAGTGTGTAACTTATGGTATATAAATATAATTTACTGATTACTTGAAGTGACACACAAAATGTAAACATGAATAAGTATTTGTCCAAGATATTATCCAAGAGGCTCTTGAATAGGATTGTACAATCACATTCTATGTCTCCATTTGAAAAGATCCCTCTACAGTAACACTTCAATAAATTGGTTTCCTATCAAAGTGTTAAATTTCAAAAGATGAAAATGCTGATAGCTGTTTATCCAGTTACATCTTCTGTCTCAGCCAGAAACAAAACAAAATGTAAACCTCCTGCTCCAACTGGATAATTTATCACAGGATATCCAGTCTCAATGGAGAAGTAAAATTATTCATTTACAAGAGGATCTAAACCCACTTTCTGTGTTGCCTTAAACTTAATTTACATGCAAAGCTGGCTTTAAATTCAATGTAACAAACTAATTACACTAATTTTCCATGTATGCATTGGTGTATCCCTAGATTTCATTTATTCCTGGAACTGCTGGAATTCTTGTTTTTGAAAATATTGTCAGCATGCATCATTCCACAGCTTCATAGAGTTCTATGAGGAAGATTCGGAACACAGCTAACATCATGTTTGCAAGTCAAGACTTGTGGATTGATACTGTTCGATACTATCCATATCAAACAACGTTAATCAATGACCCTTGACTATGGAAGATGAGCTAATAATACTCAGTGAAATGTCATTGGGAGAGGGTTAACTAATTTTAATTATACAATATTGACCAGTCACTACTGCGAAGCTTATTCCTTAATCATACCAAAAATACCTCATCTGTCTAAAGTGACTATATCCTCCCTCAGAGTGAAGGATTGTCAATAAAACATGGTCCACTCATATACATGACATGCCCATGCACCTGCTGAATAGTCATCTTTTTCACATATGATAATGCCAGGACATCTGAACTGGTTCTTCGGAGGGCATTTGGCAATAATGGACAGTAAGTTCTGCATAATTATAATTAGTTTTACTTCCCCCTACCAACTACATTTTAACTGCAGCAATAACTCACTCTACCCTTATTGGACTTTTTATGACATGAGCGTTAAGAAACAGGTAAAATCTTTTTTTAAACAGAATCATTACATTCTCCTCTCTTCAAGTCTTTATTTACATAAATTATTACTGCTAGGTGTGTCTCCTCAGGATGATGCTGTCTCCATTCTTTCATCTGAACGGATTCTGACAAAACAGCTGTTTTGTTCAAAACTACTAATTTTTCAGTTATTCTCAGTATTTTAGGAAACTATAATTTATAAGCAGTTAAGTAATCCATCTTGTTCATAACTGTACAAATTATTTCTGACCTGCAAGCATTTTTAGCCCAAGTTACAGACATCATAACCAGTGGTCAACAAGACAAATTGACAAATCTGTAAAAATTTGATTTCTGTTATAGTATGCAGAACTGATTTGGGGGTAAACAAATAATTTGCATAAAAGTTAGTATTGTATTTGGACTTTGATGATAAAGTTGACCACTGTAATGCAATTCAAAACAGACCCTTTCTAAAAATGAAAGAAATAATTCTGGTTCGATTCCTGATAATTCCAAGCTAAATTTCTATACTAATGTAAACCCCATGACAGAAAACATGTGTTCAGTGAAAAAAATCATAATAAACTTAAATTCCACTTAGACATCAGAAAAATTAAAGCACTTCCAAGTTAGAGAATTTGGATATGTGACTAATTAAAGAGATGGTGTTCCATGTACAGTCAAACCTGTCACAGCTGGCCAACTCTATAGAGAAATGTGACCTTTAAAGAGAGGTAGTCACTAAAGAGAAGTAATCACCAGTTTGGCTAACAGAATTGAAAAAAAAACATTTGATTAAGGCAGGTGACCATGTAATAAAGGTGACCTTTATGAGTAGTTCAACTGTGCATTTATAAAATTCAGCCTTTCATACTTCACTGTAATAGATTTACTGTCAACCCATGCAAGATTGGGAATATACAAAAGGCCCAATGTACCCTCCTGCATACTGAAGTGGAAATATAGAAAAGGCCATATGCTCCCTCCTGCATACTGTAAGTGGGAATATAGAAAAGGCCCTCTGCACCCTCCTGCATACTGTAAGTGGGAATATAGAAAAGGCCTGCTGCACCCTCCTGCATACTGTACGTGGTGACTACTTAAAGCAGGAGTTGTGGTGGCTCACTGGTTAGCATGCTGGACTTGTGACTAAAATGGTGCGAGTTCAAATCCAACCAAAAGATCAGCCCAAGTCAGATACCATGTGTCCTTCAGTAAGGCACTTTACTCCAATTACCTCAGCACTACAAAAATTACTCATGTTGCTGTGCCATAAAATGCCAAACTAAACATTAACTGTCAATAAGCATCATTCTTTGAATTCTACACTAACCATTAACTGTCAATAAGCATCATTCTTTGAATTCTACACTAACCATTAACTGTCAACAAGCATCATTCTTTGAATTTTGCACTAACCATTAACTGTCAATAAGCATCATTCTTTGAATTCTACACTAACCATCCACAATGATCATTAACTGTCAATAAGCATCATTCTTAGAATTCTATATTAACCATTAACTGTCAATAAGCATCAGTCTTAGAATTCTACATTAACCATTAACTGTCAATAAGCATCATTCTTTGAATTCTACATTAACCATTAATTGTCAATAAGTATCATTCTTTGAATTCTACACTAACCATTAACTGTCAATAAACATCATTCTTTGAATTCTACACTAACCATTTATTGTTAATATGCATTATTCTTTTAATTCTACACTAACCATTAACTGTCAATAAACATCATTCTTTGAATTCTACACTAACCATTTATTGTTAATATGCATTATTCTATGAATTCTAGACTAAACATTAACCGCCAATAAGCATTAATATATGAATTCTAAACTGAACAGCAGAAAATTTCTTTCAGTTATTTTATTGCTTATCATGTTATCTGTTTCATGTAACAAATGAGTCTGGTGGCATGTGTTCAATGTTTAGTCTCTGTGTTGATCATTACTACTGCAAACAATCTTCTGTGCAACTGGAACATTTCTTGAAACTGCTTCATTTATATCTGCTACTAATAATGTCCTTTTCTTCTATCACTTAGTCTTATCAAAATGATCTAATTCTTATGGTGCCTCCTTGTCAATATGTAACAATCATTATGGTTTTGTGCCAAGATTACCAGCTGTGTTTGATTACAACAAAAATTAACAGCCTGGCAAGAATTAACAACTGAAGCAACACTGTTTATGTGTTAGTCCCACAAATTGCAGAACTTCACAAAATGGATCACCCCTGCTGATTTTAGTTTTGACTCTTCAGAATCAGGAGCTGATATGACAGTGTTTGTAGAAAAGGGAATCAAATTTTCCCATGGGCGTTTCCCAAAGCTGGCTTCAATGGAAATGCCAGCTTTTATTGCTGCTATCTCCAGTATAATGAATCCCTATCCCATCTGCTGTATCCAGCTTTAAAAACTGGTCAATTCAAACTTTGTGCCATTCCTAATTAATCTTGCCATTCACACCAGCTCCAGAATTTTCCATGTAGACAATTGTGTAAAAATGATAATTTTGAATAATGATATTGAAAAGTACAAAACTCCAGATACAACACAATCTGATAATGTCATTCTGCAGTATAAAATGAGATTTAAACAGGATCTGAAGAAAGATTAAACCTTTTGATGTAATTCAATATTGATAAATTTGAAAACTACATTATATGAACAACTGCACTTCCAGGCAATTTGGTGGATGCTCTATAATAACAAAATGATGAGATGGACGAATATAGGCTGGGAATGGAAGACGGTTGTCAAGGGGAATTTTGATATGTATACAGGATGTTGAGAAAGGAAAATCAAGACCTAGCTGGATATAAGTGGTTAATATTTAAATCAGCTAGGGATTAAAGTTCTCAAAATCCACTTGCCCAATTAGGCACATACTAAAATTTGTACTCACCTTGAATATCCTTACTCAAGCAACTACAATAGAACATGAAAATTACTGGAGTTAATTACCTAAATTTGACGTGTAATGTAGTTCTGTCAGGGTGGTGGGTGAACTAATTTTATTTATGCAATACTTACCTATCACTATTCTATGTTTCATACTTTTTCATGTAAAAAAACTCACCAATCTTAAGTGAATACATCCTCTCAGAGTGAAGAATTGTCAATAAGACGTGGTCCACTTGTGCACCTTGCATGGCCATGGCCAGAACAGTCCCCTTTTTCCAAAGCAATGATTACACCAGGACATCAGAGTGGGCTGGTGGAGGGAATGCAGCAATAGTGACAGGCAAGTACTGAATAATTTCACACCCTCAAAAAACAACAACAAAATTTTAAAGGCAATAATAACTGAACCATTGCTACTTCTTAGCTGAATCTGTCAGTTAGCTGGGTAGCCTAATGTGTTACACTAATCAAAATAGACAAGAAATGGAATATACTGGTAGAGGTAGAGATCCTCTTACAGACTGTCTCTCTGTGCCATATATTGTGCCACAGAGAAAAAAATGCCTGTGTCTTGCTGTATTGAGCAGTGTAGGTACATAAGGGAGAAGGCAGTATGGGATCACCCAAATACTGCCTTCATGACATCCTCCAAGGATTTAAATAGGCCCATGAGGTAGCAATGACTCAAACCTCATGTGCCTTTAGTTTCACAAAATAAAGTTCTCTATTGGTAGCGGACTCGTAAGTCTTGTGATTGTGGTGACAATCCACTGTGAGGCAGTGGAAGCTGAAATATCAATAGCACCCATAAGAGGAAGGAAAAAATGTTTCCTAGATCCGGCACAGATTCAACTCCGAGCAGGGATCTGTATAGGCAGTTAAGTTACCAAAGGTAACGGAGTTTTTGTTTCAAATCGCAGTTAACAAAGGAGAGAAATGGATTCTAATTCCCACTAAACCAGAGACAGCCAGTGTCAACAGACAATACATGAATCTTGCTACATCTTCATGAATATGCC
Organism: Megalonaias nervosa; assembly: GCA_016617855.1. Classification (NCBI taxonomy): domain Eukaryota; kingdom Metazoa; phylum Mollusca; class Bivalvia; order Unionida; family Unionidae; genus Megalonaias; species Megalonaias nervosa. The sequence continues at coordinate 102,788 of JAECUM010000343.1, read as the reverse complement.
AAAACAAGTAAAAAAGTGTGGAGTGTGAGGTCCTGATAAAGCCTCACTCTGTGGTTCCTTGGGGTTTTTGGCTAAAGACATAAAAACACAAGATAGATTCCATCTGGGCATAAACAGAGTGGGAAACCGGTCTCTACAGCTCAAAAAACTTAACTGGAGGGAGACTGTGAGTTGTAACAGAAGATATCTAGTGTAAAGTTGAGATCTCAGGGCTGATCTGAACCATTATCATTGGGGCTGCAGTGGGGCTATGAGAATGATATGAGTAGTGAAAGTTCTGAATTTTTAAAGAACTTGTGGCAGCAGAACTGTGAGAAGGCATATGCAAACAGATGATCCCACTGGAAGCTGAATGCATACACCACCCATACTCTCTGGTAAGTGACTGGAAAAATGTGGAAATGAAGTCTGTTGTTGAGCTTGGTCACAAACAAGTCCACTAGAGGCTTTATCCACAGTGATAAGAGACCCTGTTACAAAGCAAGACCATTCCATGAGGACTGCTTTGCCAGTTCTGGGCAGGCTGTCCGCTAATATGTTCCTCTTCCCTGAAATGTAATGACTCCCATCTTCTTTTGACCCCACTTCATACAATGACGATGTCAGCCCAAAGATTGCAACACTGTCCTATTACAACTGCATGCAGGGGAAGGACCAATCACTTTTCAGTGGTAGAAAGTCTCAGATCACTTAGGGATTTAGTGGGATTATAGGAAAGGGGGAGAAAGAATGCCTATCCAATCCTCCTGCTGATTCTCAATTCCAAGCCAGATTCTATGGTAACCTCGAGGGTGGTCTTCATCCAATCCCAATCCCCATACTGAGGGAGCTCAAATGACTGGTGACCGGTGGGGCAATTCTGATCCTTAGGAAGTCCCATTCTCAGATATTACTGACCTGCACTGTAGCTCTCCAACTTCCAAGAGGTCAGTCCTGTTGCCAAGAACAGGCTTTGGGGACTGAAAATGTTGTGTTCCTCCCTGATTGGGGACAGGAAGAGACATGCACAACTCACTTTTAGCCAACATTGTGCTGTGGACCAGCAGAGGGTACAGTTCCTCCCATAAGGGTGCGTGCATTAAAACAACAAAAACAAAATCAAGATGAGATGACAGACTAAAGAGTCATAGGGATAACTAAATATCTACACAAGCTATATGATGAAATACAATAATACTCAATCACAATAAATGTTACCCTTTTGGATAGGGTGGGGGTGGGGTAACTTAATTGCAAGTTTATGAAGAAAAAAAAAACAACCAAACTAATGACAATAACTCTCAAGAGCTTATTCCAAAGGGTAATTTCACACTGTAAAGATGATGCACATAATGAAAATGCTCAATTTGCAAGTATAACTTGAAGCAAAACCAATTTTCTTCAAAGAATAATTTAAACTTGTAATATTGATGGTGACAAAAAAAATTAGGGCTAGTTTGTATGGGTCAGAGTTACTTATTAGATATTGGAACCTTCCACAAAATTACTCTATGGGAGGATGACTTATCACATTGTCGAGGTGTTTTCTTTCCAGAAAAATGAACACGTTACATAACAGCAACAGGTTACAGTATGTATTACTGACATTTAAGTCTCTCCAGCCATTATAAAGTTGTGGGTCTGACAAGCAAATGTTAATGGACTAATGGACACATTGGATTGACAATGCCATAATATATAATACTCCTGACAGAAGATGTCATATAAAAAGAAAAGGAGGAAAAGGAGGAGGAAGAACATTCTTCTTACTTATCGAACATGTTCTAAGTTCCAGTGGAGCTCTTGGATATTTACATAATAGAAAATTAATGAACAGTGGGTACTGTTATGTATATTTAATTTAATTGTTTATTTGTTAGTTTAAAAAAATATATATAATTTTATTCCATTACATGCTATTGTAATGTAACATTGTATGCTGAACTTGACCTTGTCCAAAACAGAGTTCATTTCTGCTAGACCTGATTGACTTTTTAAAAAAAAAAATTTATTTCATTTATGTCAACAACTAATACATAGCTAAATTATTCTCTGTGTGAATGAGCTTAATATCAGGATTATTATTCAGGTAAACAAGAAGGATTAAATATGTTGATTTGGGTCAGGGTTTTGGAGATTCCCAAGTGAATTTTACAGGTTATTGTGTTGTAAATAAACAAGGCTCATTAAATCATTCTAGAAGGTTATTTTCCATTAGGTAATGCATTTTTTTAGAAAATGCTAATTGTGACCTGAGATCAAGCAGAGAACTATATAATCTTGTGATTATGAGGATTTGGTCAATCATGCTTTAACATCTAGCACCTTGAACTTACATGATGTTGTGACCAGTTTTTGGCCTGAATTTTATTTTCTTCAATTTGTGAATTCAAGTGATTATTTTCTCTGGAAATACAAAAGTGCTCTGATAAATTTCTTGGATAAAGACATTGACTGGAATTTATACTGAATTCAAACCTGGAATAATATTTCTGTGATTCAACAAGAGACTGTTGACACATCAGAACTCCATAGGCTATAACAGACATGTCATCACCTTCAGTTTTGGATCCCTTCAGGACCTGAACTGAGTTTTATTCAGGACTTTTTATTATTAGGATTTGTGTCTATAATTATTGGATTATTCTGGGATTTAATCTGCAATACCGTAAGTTCTTTTTTCTCATTTTCACTTTGTATTCTAGAGAAATAAATTATTTGTTAAATTTTACAAAGCTTGTTGTCTTTCACTCGTTTCTGTTACTTATTTTAAGAGCATAGACTCGTAACAGTACTTTTGTTTTTACATGGACTTTATTTTCAGTTATAAAACAGCGATAGAAGAACAGATTTTTCATTTTCATCTATTAAGCACAGCTTATTTTAGATACAATAGTGAAGACAAACTAAAAGTGTACATGTAACATTATCAACTAGTCAGTATAGGAAATCAATATAATGTAAAAATGCACCTATCTACAAAGACCAAGGCTGCCATATAAATACATAGGTACTTGCTATTAAGCGATGATCAGACCAGAAATTTCAAATCCTTCAATTTGTTAAGAGTACCCATGTTCATTATTTTTCCAACTAATTCATTATATGCTACCTAATTATCTATAAACATTGAGGCTGACATAGAAATATATACTACTTGCCTTAAGGACATTAGCAAAGTGGAAATTTCAATCCTTCAATTATTAAAGGAGCCGATGTGCCCTTTTTTTTCTCCAAATAATCCATTAAATGCAAGCTAAATTATCCAATTACTTCCATTCGACAAACTGATTTAAACAGGAGTGAGATCAATAGCAAATAAATGACAGGTACAATTTGCACTATCCATTAAAATCACCTGTCCCTGAGGCATTGTGTATAATAATCAGATATTTAAGTAGAATTAGCTATGCACATGTCTGCCAATGGCTTCTTTTCTTCTTCTGTCATGTCCAATTAACAAATAGCAAGATGTATAACTTTTCACTAGAGACAGCAAAATTGCCCTTAAGATTTTAACTTTTTTAAAAGTCACATGCATTACAGGCAAATTCTACTGGGCCCCAGATCAGATTCTGATGAATTGGATATTTTACTCCCTAACTGGAACCAATTGCATTTTTCAACAATTTACTGAGTATTCTGTGAACATCTTACAACACAAACTTACAATAGAGATGGTGTCTTAATCATCAGCAAATAATAATGTACATTCATTTGGACAATGTTGACAGAAAATCACGGTCAAAATTCTTGTATATCAATGGCTATGACAAACCTTTTCACAGGGATAGAAAAGCAGGAGTAAGGAGAACTCCCTGTGTATGTAAAAACTAGTACTGCTGCTAAAAGAAAAGACCAAGAAACACTGGAAACAGAACCATTTGGCTACAAATTATGCCTGAAAAAGCTAAACAGTGCATAGTTAGTTTTGTGTACAGATCCCCATCATCACATACTGATTGGTGTGAATACTCTGAACTTCAAATAGAAAAAATTTCAAGTGAAGAAAAGGAATTTTTACATTCTAGGTGATATAAACAGATTTTCTCACTGATGAAATAACAAAGTATTTCATGGAATTTATTATATCATTAGTATTGGGCCCATGAAATTTTTCTTGAAAAAACAGAAAATCTATCAACGTAATGAAAACGCCCTAAACTGGTTAGTTCTTTACTTAAATGAACCCACTAGAGTCACATCCACCTCAAAAACATTTACAGACCATAGCAACACCTACCTCAAAAACATTTACAGACCATAGCAACACCTACCTCAAAAACATTTACAGACCATAGCAACATCTACCTCAAAAACATTTACAGACCATAGCAACACCTACCTCAAAAACATTTACAGACCATAGTAACATATACCTCAAAAACATTTACAGACCTATAGCAACATCTACCTCTAAAACACTTATAGACCATACTGAATGTTCTGGAAGTAAGGATTCCTAAGAATGGTTACTGTGACCACTGCACATTTTATACTACACATAAAGTCCTAAAGCGCTCACTGTTAAGGACCACTGCCATCTCACCTCTGTCCGTGTGGGTTCTAGTCTCGGATTCAGCCAATGTGGGTATGTGAGAAAGCTTGCCAGTAGCTTCTCGTGGGTTGGTGGTTCTTTCTGGGGTTTTCCCGGGTTCTTTGTCCACCACTGATACTGGCCGCCATGTATAGCCTATCTTGTGCTGAAAAATGGTGTTAAACTCTACAACAACAACAACAACAACACATAAAGTCAATAGCAAAATCAAAGAAAAATAATATCCATGAATCCATTACTTCTAGATCTTTTCAAAACATTGATACAAATCAATTCCTGGAAGGTCTTAATCAGAGTCCATGGAATACAATCCAAATCTTTGAAGATATTGATGATATTTTAGGTACCTGAATTGATCTTTTCATGAAAACAGTAAAGAAACATTCCCCTTTAAAGATAAAAAAGGAACACATGCCAGGATGCACCAACCCCGAGATTTAAGACGTAGCTGAAGAGACAAGACCATCTAAAATCTGTAGGAAATCAAGCTGAATATTAAAATGAGCACACTTCAGAAAAGTGATGAAAAAAGAAATAACCCTAGTGCCATCTGGAGAGTTTTTACTCTAGTTTGGTGAAGGGAACTGTAGGAGTAAAACTGAAATTTTCTCTCTCAGTCATGAGGGCATTTATACTGATAATCTGAGCGACATCACAGACATTTTAAATGACTATTTTGTTCAAACTGCTGAAACACTTTATGAATCTAAACTTTCCTCTGATTATCTGGAGCATCTCGAACAGTTTTCTTCTGAAAAACTCCCTAATGATATAAAGTTTGAAATTCTGGAAATGAGTCCCGAATTTGTGCTTAAGTATATTTTTAAAAATGGATGACTGTAAAGCCATAGGACTTGATATTGACCAAGGCTTCTAACTGCAGCTGCACCTGCTATAGTAGACAGTATAGCTTTTAATTGCAATCACCATATTTGGTCTAATAAATTTCCACAGACATGGAAAACTGCCAAGAATAAAGATGAAGCAAAAGATTTTTAAAAATAACTAGAAATCCATCTCTGTTCCTCCAGTTACAAGAAAAACGTATGAATGATTCTTTAATTAACTATCTGAACACTTACAATCTTATTCATGATAATCAGTCTGGCTTTGACAGAATCACTCTTGTGAAACTACACTCACATCTACGACTGATAAATGGGTACAAGCATCAGATAAAAGAGAAATGGTTAGCACAATTATGGTTGATTTTTTTAACGCTTTTGATCATGTAGACCATGAACACTACGGCACTGGGAGAAGGAGTACATCAATAAGACCAATGTCCCAAAATGAGTATGCGAATGTTAAAAGTTTGGGAAACACTGCTCTAGACCATGAAAATTTGCTTGAAAACTGCATATCTATCAATGTAATGAAATCTTCCTAAACCGGTCTTGCTTAAATGATGCAAAAAGTATTTCTATCAGCTTTCTAAAAGTAAAATTATTAATTGTGGAGTACCACAGAGCTCTATCCTTGGACTTCTGTTATTCTTTCTATTTATTCATGACTTACCTCTTAAGATAGGAAATTCAATTTCTTCTACTGTCCTCTATGCAGATGACACTATACTTTCTGAGTCAGGTAAAACCAAAACTTTAAAGCAATTTACAAGATTCTCCTAACACACTTGAAGTTAGGTGCAAGGAAAGTGGTGTAATTATAAATATATATAAAAAAACCAAAAGCCCTACCAGTTACAACAAAACAAAAACGTGCAAGCTGGATGGAAATAACTCCAAGTTCTATCTGGCAATGTCAATCTTAACATGACCTCTCGTAATAAAATTATCAGTGTACACCTCTCCCTCGATAACTCACACACAACAGTATCCACAAACACAGACCGCATTATAAGCAAGGGCACGAGTTACTGAGGGACCACTAAAAATTGACAAAATCTGCTTAGACATAGAGAGAGAAAACTGCGGGGGAGGGGAGGTAGAGAACTGGGCTGTTTAATGACTGAATCCTCATTCTACAATCACGTTGATAATAAATGTTAATAACACGCTTTTTCTAATGAAGTAATATGTTATTTTGTATAAATAACATTTATTTTCAACTGTCCAACATGTGAAAGATTGTTCAAACTGGTTTCAACAACCATCATGTGTAAGCACAAAATCTGTGCATTATGTCACTGCTTTTTGTTTTGTTGATTAGTCTGGTTCCCAGAGTGGTATTTAATAGTATAGTGCGAAGTCATGAGTCAAAACAGCAGGGAACCAGACGAGCTGTTGATGCACCACCAACGAAGATTCCTTTTCTTAAAAAACTGGCGACATTTAATTTGTGAGACAATCATCTACATCGAAACTCAATTTCTGTATTGTTCAATTAGTACAATATTGATGTCGTGATTTCATTGGAAGTAATAGTGAAACCTCTTATCATTCTTGAGGATATCTCCTAGTGCTAGTTCAGGAATCCTCTGAAACTCATTTGCCCACAATGGTCAGTATCTGTGAAACTTGCTTGCCCACATTGGTCAGTTTCTGTGAAACCAAGCTCTTTATTTTACGAAGTATTCATTTCACTTTGTTGCCTTGCTACCTTTGATCACAGTTATGAATAAGTCGGTTAATTTAAGGTAGTTTAATTATGTTATATACTCAATAATATTTATAACAGTGTTTGATTGATCAACTGAAGTGAGTTCACCCGACATATAACTGGCGCTGCTAAATTTTAAGTATGTATATTTGCATGCCTTTTAATGTTTCTTTCATTCCACCTCCATTATTTGAGTCAAAAGATTTAATTAATGAGAAAATACAAAGAAAGCCAGATTTTAATTCAGTGCAACAAAACGACAAATACTTCCGCAAGTCAGTTTTGAAAACATGGTCGGCACTTAATTAGATTCTCAGAGAAACGCTTGTAGACATAGCTGTTACGGTAGATTGACACATTTTATGTTTAAATACGCATTGCATTTATGATGATCACACTTAAGAGGAACTAAAAGACAGAATTAAAATGCAAATTTCACTTAATAAAATTTATTTAATTTGCATTTAAATATTAATGTACTGCCTCCACTAGGCATATGTGACATTATTATTGATCGAAATTTCCTTGAATATCTTTAATTATGGTGTACTGAGAATGCCATTTGGAAAGAAAATGTAACCAATTATATGACTTCTTATTAAATGTTGATAATTTCAAAATGTTGACTAAAATTTCCAGGTCATATCTACCATTTTCGACCATAAAACACGCGATATATCAATATTTCAGTTCCCAATTTGATCATGATTTTCTTCAAGTTCAAGAAATAGGGATCAATTTTGGGGGTATTTTCTGGTTAAAAACATGGGATCCAAGCCTGATCCCGTGTTATAAGCATGTTCGCGAGTTATCAGGGTGTGAGTTATCGGGGGAGTGGTCTATTTGTTGAAAACAATCTAACCATCTTATTCACATCAAATATGTTTCAGAAAAGGTCAATTCTTATCTTTGACTAATAAAGAAAATCAGAACATTCTTTTTTTTTTTTAGTACAGGGTCATCTTTATAAAGTTTTCACATTGTGCTTTATATACTATACATGTTATACATAAAAGAAAGCATCACGGACTATTACATAATGTAACTTAGTTACATTCTCTAAATAAAGTCATCATTATCATTATAACACATGCCTTTGAAAATTTGTCAAGCAGCAAAGTAACAAAACCAACTAAGGGTACATGTGTTGTATTTTTTTAAAATGACTGGTCCTCACTATCTTTGAGCCCTATGAATGCATATGTGCACAAACCAGAGTTTCTCCCTAACACTATCCCCTTAATGCTGACTGCCAAGCGAGGCAGCTGCTAATTCCATCCTTATAAGTCTTTGGTATTACTTGGCCAGGGTTCAAACCCATGACCTCCCACATCCAAGGTGGATGCTCTTACTACTTCGATGACTGGAGAGGTCCATACAGCATTGTGCTATTGTCACAACACAGCTCTAATGCATACAGCATTGTCCTATTGTCATAATATTTATAATGCATACAGTATTGTGTCATTGTCATAACACAACACAGTTCTAATGTATACAGCATTGTGTCATTGTCATAACACAGTTCTAATGCATACAGCATTGTGTCACTGTCATTAACAAAACACAGTTTTAATGCATACAGCATTGTCCTATTGTCATAATATTTATAATGCATACAGTATTGTGTCATTGTCATAACACAACACAGTTCTAATGTATACAGCATTGTGTCATTGTCATAACACAGTTCTAATGCATACAGCATTGTGTCACTGTCATTAACAAAACACAGTTTTAATGCATACAGCATTGTGTCATTGTCATAACACAATTCTAATGCATACAGCACTGAGTCACTGTCATAACACAATTCTAATGCATACAGCATTGTGTCATTGTCATAACAGTTCTAATGCATACAGCATTGTGTCATTGTCATAACACAATTCTAATGCATACAGCATTGTGTCATTGTCATAACACAGTTCTAATGCATACAGCATTGTGCAATTGCCTTAACACAGTTATAATGCATACAGCATTGCGCAATTGCCATAACAGTTCTAATGCGTACAGCACCGAGTCATTGTCATAACACAGTTCTAATTCAAAGAGCACAACTATTGTCAAAACACTGTTCTAAAGCATACAGCATTGTGTCTTTGTCTTAACATATCATAGCTACTGCTGTGCCATTAATGAAAAGGAACAACTGCATATTTTGTCTTTACTTATTGCAAGTAATTTATCTCACACATTTCTGAACCATACTGCATAAATGCATGTACATGGGGTCATTAAGAGATACTTTTCCAAGATAGAAACTGTCCTGTTACAAACAGAAAATCTCACCTAACAAAAATTATCATAGAGGGGAATTCTCGGTTTGAAAATCCTGGAGAAATCATTGACCTTACTCTGAATAACACACACCCAGATCCATTAAAATGTACTAGTGTATCAGACCCCACTTTCACAAAATCACAAATTTTTTTCCTCATACTGACATTTTTCAGTATGTCTCACACTGCTTGGCTTGGAAATATACTTTTTTGCTGAATATTAAGCAGACATCAAGGAGTAAAATATGAATATCCTGCATTCTCTGAAAATAGTCTTCTTTTCTTCTGGGGAGTAATTGTGAATTTCCTCAGATTTAAAGATCTTATTAACTTATTGCTTCAAGACGAAAAAGGATACCCATGATCGCATTTTTAAAATTAATGAATTATATCTCAACCCTTTCATTATGTCTAACTCACACAAATCAAAATATTACCAGAATTATCACAAGCATGATGCAAAGTCTCAAACTTAAGAAAAATTTCTAAAATTTCAAAAAATGAGACCAGGCACCACACTGTTCACTCAAAATCTGGTGTTTGGTTTGGTTTGACACTGTACAGAATCACCACAGAAGTACATTATTTGGCAACTAGAGTAAAGTGCTTTACCACTGACACACCATGACAGCCAACCCAATCTGATACAATGGTAGGAATTTAATCCCACATTTGCAAACTACAGCCCACTAGCCATATCTGACCAGTGACCTCGTTTTATCTACTTATATACATCATAGGGTGTGGGTTTAAAAATTGTTTATCCATCATTCGCCCTGGAGGAAGTTGCATGCTTTATTTAAATCAATACCCTGTCGGTTACAATTCCAGTATGCTAACCAATGAATCACAGCAGCTCTGGTCTCCATTATCTGCCTATTACAACATGCAAAATGGTGCAACAGCCTTGGAATTATAAAAGTTTTAATACTGAGTTTGAGCTTTAGATTTTGTGCCAGTCAATCAAATAGAACTTTACATATGTAACATAACATTCAATTGGCTGAACATGAAAAGTCAAGCCCAGATATTTGTGCTCTCCAGGCCCCAATCTGTCTGTATATTATACAACAACACATACATGTCTATGCAACACATACGTGTCTATGCAACACATAGGTGTCTATGCAACACATATGTGTCTATGCAACACATAGGTGTCTATGCAACACACATGTGTCTATGCAACACATACGTGTCTATGCAACACATATGTGTCTATGCAACACATACGTGTCTGCAACACATGCATGTCTATGCAACACATAGGTGTCTATGCAACACATAGGTGTCTATGCAACACACACGTGTCTATGCAATACACATGTGTCTATGCAACACATACGTGTCTATGCAACACATGCTTGTCTATGCAACACATGCATGTCTATGCAACACATGTGTCTATGCAACACATGTGTCTATGCAACACATACGTGTCTATGCAATTTACAGACAGACATATCTTACATATGTACGAACTGAATGGGTCTGACATCATTCTGTAAGAACTGAACATTTATTTTTCCACCAATAATCTAATGTCAGGTTATTTTCCAAGTGTTTTAATCTCTCGATCACTTTTTTCAATACAGAAAAGGGAAAATTGTTGAAAAGAAATCTAGATGGAAATTATAACCTTCAACTTTAAGATTTTCTGATTATTTTACATTGGTCTGGTCTGGTGTTTTACAGCACAGCAACACAATTAGCTTCTTTAGTGCTGAGGCAATTGGAGTAAAGTGCTTTTCATGTGGACACACCATGGTAGCCAACACTGACTGATACAATGGTAAGATTTAAACTTTCACCTTTTGGTTGTGGGACCAACACGCTAACTACACAACCACTGCAGCTACAAATTATTTTACAAAATCATATTACTGTTTGTAATGAATAATTTAATATAACTCTGTATGTTAATTTAGCATGTTCATTTATCACACATAGCTGAATAGTTACTTTTGCAGTCCAACATAACAAATGAATAACATAAATAATCCATACTAACTCTGAAAGCCCAAAAGATTAATTGTAATTATGTGCATGTCAGGATTCTATTCACTGTACACGATTAATTGTAATGATGTCAGGATTCTATTCACTGTACATTATTGGAAGAGTTCATCTGTACCTTTAGGTCATGGCAAACAAAAAGGTTTTTAGTTTCTCCATTGACTCAGGCAATAAAGGTCATGACCTCAAACAGACTCTACTAATGGATGAAGCACATTATCTCAAGAATGTCTGATAATCTTGAGTTGGGAAGGAGGATAATCCAGATATACCCTCAAATGTGGGTTTCCAGGGACAAAATAATGAAAATGAAAGCACACTTATCTACAAAGAATGATATCTTGAAGAAAGTTTAAAAGAAAACCTATCCTCTGTTCTTGAGAAATGGGTCAATTATCTATACTATTTATGTATGTTTAAGTTTTTTTCATTAAAAAAAAACTGCAAATCAGGATACATGTAGAGTCAAGATGAACAACTATTTGGGATGATTTTCATAAAGTCAATAGTAAAGAACCAGCTATAACACAGTAGTTGGGGAGCATGACCACGTAATGTACTGAACTGTTACAGCAAGATAGATTGAAAATTCAATGAATGCAAAATGCACCAAACTGTGGCATAGTGTGAATGATAACAAATTTGATGAAATGGCCCAGGGAAAGGGGGGGGGGGCAGCATTATTACTATAATAATTCTGCTACCTGCCAACGTACAAAACAACAATATGGATTCATTTCAACATGTTCAATGAAAATTAATTATTGCTGTATATGAACATTAATAATGATCTGTAAGTTATAGGATTCTGAAATTATTCTGAACTGTTTGCATCTATTTGTCAGCTTGGCTGATGTGTTGCGTATGGTTAGAGATTATGGGACATCTAAGATAAATCATTACGAGCTATGATATGACATTTTATATCTAAATTCAGATTCCAATGAAATGCTAATAATGGGTTTCCCCTTAACAGGACATGAGGAAATACAGCTTTTAAGCACTTCACAATGAAACGGAGGAGGGAATTAAAATTGATGTAATTTTGAGCTCCAGAGCCTGAAGAATAGGGAAGTTTTAAAATCTGCATTTCTTCAGAAAACATTTTTTAAAAATAATATGATGAACATGTTCTTTGTAGCTCATTATAAAATGACAGTCTTACCACCAAAATCCATTAGATCATCCAGTTCAGATTTGGTAGAGGGTTACTCCCTGTGCCATATACTAAAACCAGAATCTAATCACCAATTAAATAGCTTGTTTCAATGAAACTTTTATTAGTATCCAGCACCCACTGTTAACAATAACTATCATGCAGAAAACAAATTCAGACTAAAAAGGTCTTGACCTATGAAATGCCTGCATTTGTGATGATACAAAGAGACATCTTGAAAAACAGAAATAACAATTAAAAAAGCATCCTTTTCTATATCAAAGAAGATGAAATATACTGATCTAAAAACTAGAGTCCCAAGTTGGCTTCATATTGCTCACCTGGCTGATAACTGCCCAATAGCTAAACTTGGTCAAGTTCTGTTATGCAGTCTTTGCAAAATAATGTTACATAAATGTCTATTTTTGGTAACAACAGCCATATTTAATACCATATTCTTACCACTGGTATAAATCTGAAACATCTTCAGGCAAGGATGCTTGTCTAAAATTTTGTCACTTTATGTTAAGCAATTTTTGATAAGTGGTTATATATTTTTCTACCTTTAATTTTAAAAATCTTAAAATGCCTTCATGCCAGGATGCTATCAAATTCTGTACAGTGGTTTCTTTGAATACATCGATATGTGAATATATGCATATTCAACACAAGTAAATAATATACACGATACAACTAACATAATTTAGCGAATATAACATGCATGGAAGTATAACATGCACTCATCTATTATAAGCAGTTTTTCTACTGTGTGTAAAAATATTTTTGATTACCCACAGACATACATAACCTGCAAGTTTTTGTAAAGAATAATAAATGACCAAAATCTGTTTTGGCTTCTTTTCATTATAAACACAGTATAAAATACTAGGGTATGGTGAATCATGATTTCTGTTTGCCATTGAAACCCCAAACTGTCTAAAATTCAATCCACGTGCTCTGCTTGATAAAAAGATATACCATAAATTAGCAAATTAGTGAACTACAGCAGAGCTGTTTCAGCCAATTAGTTTCCTTACCTTGAGCTATCTCAAACCTTCCATGATGATGCCAAGTGTTTTCTTTGTTAAATGCTGGACCAAATATGCCTATCTGTTACCTGTATTCAAGATCAATAAAATAGCCACCGCAAGTTTTCATGAACTACACACCTTCCAATTCTACAATAAACAATGTAGTCAATTAACATAACATTATCATCTAATGTCATCACCTTTTGTAATTACCACTGGTCTTTGATGTAGTTTCTTTGATGTGGTTTCTATAAAAAGCAATAAGCACTACTCTATTACTGGTATATAAGACCTATACAAAGCACAAAGTTTTAAAACTTTTTAAGTTTATAACAAATAAAGTCCAAAAAAATAGTTTTAAAGATGTCTAAGTGCAAATCATATACAGCCAATTTTAAACTATCTGTTGTTAAATATTCAACAGAAAATGGAAAAAGAGCAGTGGGAGGAGAATTTGCAGTTAATGAAAAGTCTGTTTGCAAGTGGAAAAAAATAAGTGGAGATAAGAAATAAATCCTTGCAAAAGAGCATGCAGAGAAAAGAAAGCCAAATCTAGAAGAAAACCTGGAGAAGTGGGTTACTGTACAGAGAGACAGCCATTGTGCTAGTGTCAACAGTAGCCATAATGCTCAAGGCTCAACTTGTGGCTATGGAGCTGAAAACTGATGACTTTAGCAGAGGCTCAGGTAACTGGGCTTACAAATTTGTTAGATAACACAACCTTTCAGTTCGAGCACAGACAACTCTGGGATGGCACTGGCTTTAAAAAAGTTGTTGCCAAAAAAATTACCAACCTCAATATTTTGTCGCCAATTTTTTTAAAAAATGTCGCCATTTTCATAATACAGTACTATCTGTTTATCGCAGCATCCTTGGGACCATGGTAATACTGTCGACGTAAGCAGATGTTTAGATAAGGGGGGGCCTGAAAATAAATTGAAATTTCTCATACAAGTGTAATTTTTAAGAGATGGCCTGTCATCAGTGACACGGATTTACACAGAAAAAAAATGGAAATTTTTATTAAATGAAGACAACTAGTCTGAAATACACTTGTCTATCGACAACTTAAATTTGTGTAGTACACTCCACAACATGTTAAATAATATACATGCATATGAAAAATCCATGAATTCAAATATTCCATCATATGTTACAAAATTCATGTATCAGTCAATCCCGTTAGAAAACACAACTAAAACGTATATATAAAAAAACGGTAGTCCTCATCTGATCTATATCCCATTGTCAACAAACACATTTCCCAAAACAATTCACTCTGATATTTATTATCCCAGTAGCACGTGGATGTCCATGTACTTAAATTGACCTAGATTTTGGTCACCCAGAGCCAACTACCATGATGCCTAGGCTACCAAGGGGATCAAGCTATTCATAGGGAAATGAAACCATTGAACAAATTAAAAAGTTTAACATTCTTGCAAGATGTCCCGCCTTCATGTAAATCGATGGCCAGATATTTATTGTTTCAAAATACTGGAACTTTAATTTTGGTTTTAAACCGCCACTGGCCCCGATCGTAAGCGTGAACTTTTTTGTTGCAAACAGGAAACTTTCACGGCACAATAAATATGTTCCAATCACTATGAGAAATGAAATGATGCTTTTATTTAAGTTTGTTGCTGACTTTTTTTAATCAAAGGTCTTCGGCTTGCTTTGATGAAGGTTCGTGTGTTATTGAAGGCGCTGCTAAAGGCACTCTTAGAAAACCAAACAAATGACAGTTTGTTATTGCTGCAGCAAAATCAAACAATTGTAAAACACTGATGGAGACAGACTTTTTTTTTTATTTGTTTAGTATATATACAGAACAATCAATGCTTCAATGGTAGTCAGTTTTCTTTGAAGTTTGAACAAAACTATTTTTTCTGGTACATTTTTCAAAAAAGAAAAAAACTCATTGTCTGGTAGATTATAATTGTAATGGAGCAAATTTTTCTGTCGATCTCTGTACAGCACATTTAGTTGGACATGGGTACGCTTAATCAGATTTATGGAGACCTGCGCGCGTTAAATCGCCATAATGCACGGATTGGTACAGTCTCTGTCACGAGTTTTGCGATTTTTGATTAAGGCTACGTTTGTTTAAACTGAACAGGATAGGGGTAACTTCTGATCGGTATGGAAAACTGTCATTTCTGAAAGTTACCAGGAATCAGTTGGGTAATCAATGTTTGTCAGACGAACTGCATTGTTTTGAGCCTTGTTCAGGCGGGAACTATATTTCATCCAGATTGGTCACGCTGTGAAGGGGTCGTGGTTTCACATGAAAGCTCTCAGTTTAAATGTGCAAATAGCAAATTTGAAATCAGTCTACACTTTTTCTCTGAAGAGAAACGAATGTAAGAAAAAAAGACTCAGAGTGATTTAAGAAGTAAATTCACTCGTAAAATCATCCAGGGGAAGCAATTGTCTGGAAAAATTGACAGACACGGTTCTGGAAGTGAGAACTTGGAAACACAAGGTATCTGCAACAGTCTTATGTAATTCGTTGATATTACTATGATGATTTGTTTATCTTATTTGCTTGTATTTGCATGGATTTATTTCTTTAAGTTCGTAGATTTAATTTTCTTGATACCTGTGTTGAGAACGTTTATCTGAGTCCGTACAATGATATTTTTCTTTATATAAACATTGACAACTTGTTTGAACGTATAGTCTTGATTATTATGGGAAATTATGTATCTAGAATTTCATGCCTTATTTTAGTTGAGATGAGCTGCAAGAATCCATGTGAATTCTCCGACCTATATATGAGTTCATGTATGATAACCACTTGATAGTTGTTATAAATACCATAGTGCAAGGAATTTCATTCATTTGTGTAAAGGAGACTAGTCTGGAACTAATGTCTCAGTGGTATGTTGAAATAGCCATTAGCAGGACCATTAATTTTGTGAAACTAGGTTGTTTATGGTCTGTCATGGCCAGTTAGACTAGCTAGCCGTAGGACCTGTTTGAATTAGGATAGAATTTATCTGACATAACGGGGGGGAGGGTACTGATCTATTCCCCCAGGATAATGTGACAAAGATTTAGGTTGCTTATTTTTGTTATTTTGGAAGGTGAGATAGCTACGGGATGTCACATATTACAAACCCAAAGTGGACACAAAGTTGGAAGGGGTGAAAGAGGCGAGACACCTGAGAATTTGGAAAAGAAAGGCAAAGTGGAGAAGACCCAGACTTACCAGCACAAGGAAGTCAAAAGGGATAGTCGCTGTGGAATTTGGACTGAATCAAGACCATCAGGCTATGAAACTGTACAAATCAGTGTTCGATTTCACTCGACTGATGATGAGATAATTCTATCGCTTAACAGATCGGCTATTGGTATCATCATATTTGTATTTGAAATTCGTTGAATAAGTTAATTCAAAAAGAAAGAAGTGTATCTTTCAGTCGTAATGCATTATTACTTTTGTTTATGAACTTTATCGTTAGGAACTTTGATTAAATTTTGTCTTTATTTGTAACGGGGGCTCGTGTTATTCTGTTCCATATACCTGCTCAGATATTTATCTATTCCACCCATAAGTTTTGCGCTTTATATTGATATTTACTCGTTCCGGGCAAATTACACCGTCAGCAATCACCTCCAGATAATGATAACCAAACCCATAACACCCACCCCAACAAAGCTGGGAGGGGAGTTATGACAGTAATCATTCCCATTCCCGATTTCAGAGGTGGTCGATTGTAGCTAGTCAGGTAGTTTTTTGGGTTCTATTACAGCACAGAGTACTAAGGCCAGATATCAGCATAAGCAGATTATGATATAACAAAATGCTGTGTTAAGGTGGTTTGTCAATGTGAACAAAGGATTTGTTTCTTTAACAATAGATTCCAGTGCAATTTTATATCCAAGTTTGCGGCTTCCTGTCATGGTGCCTTTTAACTTCTCAACTCCAAACCCAAGACTGTATATATAATTTTTAACAACCAAAATTGTTGTTGCCAAAAAAGATTGCCAGATGGTATATTTTGTTGCCAATAAGGAAAAAAAATCACAATTTGAGACACTGGTGAAGCCCAGCACAATCCCTGCAACTGTTGGGCAATGGCTTCCTGATGACTCGGAGATTAAGATCGATTTCAAAGATTTTGTCAATAAAGAAATTAACCAGCTCTGCCTAAAACCAAATGACATCATTACCATGGACAAGGTGCCCATTTACCTTTGATATACCCGCAACTCAGTCTGTTGCTGCAACTGAAGTGAAGACGGTCGGTGTAGCAACCACAGGTCATGAACGCACCTATTTTACAGTCGTACTGGCATGCACAGCAGGTGGTGAGAAATTAAAACCAATAGTAATTTTTAACAGGGTGACAATACCATGTGAAAAATTACCAGACAGCATTACCGTAGTATGTAATAACAGGGGCTGGATGAACAATGAAGTGATGAAGACATGGACAGACCACTGCTTTCATGCATGAAAAAGGCAGGTTTTTTAAAACCCAAATCTCTGGTAGTTTTTTATGCTACAGCTGCCCATAAAGAAACATTGGTTCAAAAACTTACCAATGCCATGGGAACACATTATCAATGTAATTCCAGATGGACTGACCTGCAAGTTGCTACTGTTTGATGTCAACCACCCATTCCAGTACTTCATCTGTGAGGAGTAGGACAACTTGATGACAAACGAGGAGCACACCTTCACTCCTGCTGGTTGGCAGTGCCATGTAGTTTATGTTGAAGTTTGCAAATGGTATTGATAGCTTGGGCAAGAATAACACCGGCTACTATTCACAATGGATTCCTTAAATGTGAAATTCTTAAGGAAGTTGACACATCTAGCTCTGAATTTAAGTACAACAGCGAATCAGATGCAGCATCACAGGCCTCAACCGTCAATGAATCAAGCCTAACCGAGGTCATGGATGATTTTACAAACATCGAGTATGATGAAAGTTTTGATGGTTTTGAAAATTCAGACACTGAGGAGGAGGATGCTAGTTATGACTCAAGTGATGCAAAATAAACTTACTTTTGTACTGACCATTGCATCTACTATTTATTTTATAACATTGTGTATAATGGAAGCTGCAGTATCATGTGTGTGTGTGTGTGTGTGTGTGTGTGTGTGTGTGTGTGATTTGTATTTTTAATGTATCTTTAACAATTTTTCACTCATATCACTACCATGTCTAGCATTGTCTAGCACTGGGACATCATGCTGCCAACATGTAGCATCATGTCCCAGCCAATCACATTATCCTGACACCAGGCCAACCAGTCCTAACACTAACCTCTTAACGCTGAGCACCAAGAGAGGCAGCTGCTAGTACCATTTTTACGTCTTTCGTATGACTTGGACAGGGTTCAAACCCATGGCTTCCCACATCCAAGGTGGATGCTTTAACCACTGGAGCAGTCATGTACATTAAGTAACCTTACAACATTTATTTGGTGCTATGTAAGTTCACAACTTCCAATTAACAAAATTTGTATCATTCATTTTTTAATATTACTGACATTAATAAAATGTGCTATAAAGTTCATATTTTAAAATGACATGTATGGCAGTTTAATGTTTTTTTAAACACAACAACAATACCACTCTTCATTAGTAAGTTATTAAATTGAAGATGCTTATTTTATTATGTTGATCCTGCCTTCTTTTTATTATATAATCTTTAATTTTCGTAAAATTTAGCTGAAATGTAAAATATAACTACATAATCAATAATTGACTCATATATTATTTCGATATTGATGTGTTGTTTGAAATCGAAAATGACTCTTTTAAAATATTACTACAATGTGGTAATACAAATAAAAGTCAAATTGTATAACACGTGGACTTACATACACCGCAAGATGGGGTTGTAGGGAAAACTTGGATAACTTGCATGTTATGTTCACTGATTTATGGTAAATAGATTAATACGACAATTTTCTCAAACATTCAAGTATTGATAGATTATGACAATATGCAAAGAGATGTCCTTCTTTCAATATTCAGTTGTTAATATTAGTGTTTATGTTTCTAAATGAGTACACTCTTTCCAAGTAAACCAAAATTTCTGTTAACATGGCTATTCACAAACATTCCTGACACAATATTGTGTATGTCATAAAGTATTAAGATTCTTCTAAACAAATTCTTGTAAAACATTTATATGCATTTTTGCAAAATGTGAAAAATATGTCCCAAGGAGCACAATACAAATTCATACAACAGGATTTAAAAAGCAATACTTTTACATCTATAGAACAGGCTTTAAAAGACCTGAAAAAGATAATTACAGGTACCCATTGACAAAAGAATGGATGTTATTGTCTTTGTATATCACCGTAATCTAAAATGTGAGAACAAATGGCATGTCTAAGGTAAATATGCTCATTTACAAACAGCAGCTTTTCTCTGTAAGGTCTAATCTCTGTATGGTCATTTTTTTTTTCTACAGATTTTTTGGTCTGAAACACATCTATAGTCTTTTTAAAGTTGTACTCAATACCATCTGAATCATTCACATATTACAAATAATTTTCCTCCAATATATTAATGAAACACAGATATATTATCAGCAAAACTGAAGTTATTCATATATAAACTGCTGATGTTGCATCCAATATAAGTCTTGTTCAAATCATAATTAAGGACATCAATATATACATTTAACAGAAATGGGGATAAACAACCCCCTTGCAAAACACCATTGATCTCAATGAAAGGCATAAATGATATTTGACCCCACTGCACACAAAACTATTGTTTGTACCAATTAAAACGCAAACAAGCAGCATGCAAATGAACCTTTAAATCAATTAGTAATTAATGTTTTCCCTGAAGGCAAAACAAAATGCATTAGTGGAGATACATACAGTGTATTACAAGCATATTTCATGCATTTGCCAGCCACTACATTTGAGTCCTCACATGAATTGCATGCAGTTCACTCTATTAATACCTACTCATTCACATGAACAAACTACCACAATATACAATGTATAATCACTCATATGGAAATTATTTCTAATTTCAAGTCCGCTGGTCAAAAAGGGCCTTCTGTGTTGGCTAGTATTCATAAAGCATTAAAATATTATTGATATTTTACATTACTGACTGGCCGAATGGTGTAAGATGTATGCCTTTACAGATCACTCACACATCTCACTGCCATCATCATGAGTTCAAGTCTTGGCTTGACCAACATGGGTATGTGAGCAAGCTTACCAGTAGCCTCCCACGGGTCGGTGGTTCTTCCTGGGTTCTTTCTCCACCAAATATACTGACTGCCACATATAGCCTATCATGTGCTGAAAATGGCATAAAACCCCACAAAACCAAACCAATTACATTACTGAGTGATTTTTCAATTGGATATTCTGACAGACTGATGACTACTAAAAATGTCATTTAATCTACAGGCTTGATGTTCAAGCTAATTCCACCAGTGCTTGATTACATCCTTAATCTGTTACAAAAGCTTGCTTTTGATTTGCTGAATCATGACTCACTGACTAATGGCAATATGCTTTACAAGCAAGGCATAGTAGCATTAGCTAAATGGTGTTGCCTGAAGGTTGAGTGCATTCAACAGTGTCTTTGCCTCAGTAAATGAGGCAAAACAATTTCAGAAATGTTTAAAACAATTAATCTCCTGAGGAAGTTTGAAAGCAGTTAGTATAAATGTTTGCAAATGTTGTAAATCAGTGTTGATGTCACTGCTGTCTGCAACAATGTACAAGATCATGGTTTCAGTAAATCTGTATATTTTAACTACAGTTGAGCATTTGTGCTTGCTATAAAATTGGATTTTATAAAAGGGCTGCAACAATCTGATTAAAATCAGATCTCCACTGTCCTATGCGAAGATCTGACAGTGACTACTTCGGGGTCATGTTTTGAAGACTTTTGAATTAGCCAATGGAAATGCAGCTTTCAAAAATCCGAAAGTGAATCAAATTTTTCAGCACACATTGATGCTCTTCATCCACACCTCACAGTCTCCCAAGACATCATCTGATTGGCTGATAAAATTAGCAATTCTAGTAACAACATACACCAGAACATGACCTCTAAGCTGGTGCTGTCAGATCTTCACATTCAATAGTGGACCTTTCATTCCATAATTGATCAGTTTCCTTCTTACCTCAAGTGCAGGCCTTCCACAAAGTTTTGTCCAGGTATGTGTAACATAACCAATGTTATTGTTGTTCAGAAACTACTTTTATTCTTTCAAAATGACTTTTACTTTTGACTGAAAAATTTATAGGGTTCTTACTTAGGCTAAGTGCAAGTCATCAACAAAGTCGGGTAGCCTTAGATGATGGAGAAGTAAAGTTTTTGTATGGAAACCATTTTTCTCCTTCTTTCCGTCACAGCGACCTTGACATTTAACTTTTTTGAACAAAGTTTCTTCCTTACTCCAAATATAAGTCATCCACAAACTTTACAAACTTTTGCAAGTAAAGAACTCACATATTTGTACAGAAACCATTTTTCCTTTCAGAAACTGTTCACCTAGACTTCTGACTTTTTCAACTCAGAAATTGATATGATTCTTCTTTACCTCCAGTACTTTTCATTCCACAATGTTTGGTAAGTGTAGCTGGTGAAGAACTCATGGCATTGTGTGGAAAACATTTTTATTCTTTTAGTCAGAGTGATCTTGAAGTTTGACCCAGATTTCTTCCTTGTCCCAGTGCAAGCTATGCACAAAGGTTGGTAACTTCAGATGGTGGAGAATTCAAGTCATTGTGCAGAAACCATTTTGCTTCTTTCAGTCACTGTGACCTTGACCTCTAACCTTTTAACCCTGATATCAACAGGATTCTTCCATTTTGCTTTTGTTATTCACAATGACCATGACTCTGAGCTTTTGATTAAAACTGATAGGGTTCTTCCTTACCAAGTGCATACTGTTCTCAAGGTCTGGTAACTGTGAATGGTGGAGAATGAGCAATTGTACAGATATCATCTTTTTACTTTCTGTCACAGTTACCTCAACCCTTGAGTTGTTGACCCTGAAATCAACAGGGTTTTTTCATGTCTCAGGTGCAAGCAGATTGGTAACTGTAAATGGTGAACAACTTGAGTTAATGTGCGGAAATCAAACTGGTAACAGACAGACAGACAGATGGATAAGCAGACAAGATCAAAACATACAATGTGAACATATAAAAAATACACTGGTTATAACTGATGACTTACAGCATGATTTTGTATATGTTTAATTAATATCATATCGCCATCCAACCTGGTATTATTTCCATGATATTGTTACATGTATCTATCACAGTTGAACAGATAAGTTTGTAAACCTTAAAATTAAACATTTAAACTGTACACAGAATTTTACATTTAACATCTGTCATCAGCATCATTTATTTTGTTGTCATCTTATTGAGGTTTTAACAGTATTTACTTTCCATTAAAAAAAAGTCAGCTAAGGGACTGATGCTTATTAGTGGCTGAACAGAATTTCCAGAAATTCAAGATAGGATTGTTTCTTCCTTTAGACTTCTGAATGTTGAAACCATCTATGATATTCTTTAGCAATAACAAGTTTAAATTAATTGCTTTGGTTGACATATTGTATGCCAGCTTGGCACCATTTTTATTTAGGACCAACATCATAATATGTCTTCTGGTGGAAATCATACGTTGATACGACTTTCCATTAATCATACGTTGATACGACTTTCCATTAATTTTTTTCAGTAATGATGACAAGAATTTTAAGGTGGGTGCCATCATGGTCATATTCAATACCAGATTAGCACAATTTCTATTTATATCAACTAGACATCATAAGAAGTTTTTTCATGAAAGTATATCAATATGACCAGCCATCTTCAAGAAGTACTGAATACAAAAATTTCAAGTAGGCTATTGTGGCAGCCATATTGTAAGTTAAATCGGCCCCATTTTAATTTACAACCAACGAGACATCTTTAGAAGTCTTTCAGTGAAAACCCCACACTGATCTGATCATTCATTCAGGAGAAATAGTGATAAGATTTTCAAAATGGCTGTGGCAGGCATATGGAACATCATAATGGCACCGTTTTCATTTAGAACCAACAAAACATCATAAGATTTTTTAGTAACGCCCCATGCTGAAAGTACTGTCCATTCAGGACCAGCAGTGATGACAATATTTTAAAGATGGCCAATGTGTTGACCATACTGGACATCAGATCAGCATCATTTTCATTTAGGACAAACTAGACATCATAAAGCAGTCTTCCGGTGAAACCCTATCACAACATTACTCATTACATTATTCATTCAGGAGGCTAACAATAACAAGATTCTCTTGATGACCTTTTGGCAGTTATATTGGCCATCAGAAGAACACCATTTTCATTTAAGACTAACTAGATATCATAAGAAGTCTTTTGTGAAAACCACATGTTCATATGACCGTCATTCAGGAGAAGTAGAATATGTCAAAATGACTTTCCATTCAGGAGAAGTGGAATATGTCAAAATGAATTTATATTCAGGAGAAGGAGAATATGTCAAAATAATTTTATATTCAGGAGAAGGAGAATATGTCAAAATAATTTTATATTCAGGAGGATTAGAATATGTCAAAATGATTTTCCATTCAGGAGGAGTAGAATATGTCAAAATGATTTTCGATTCAGGAGAAGCAATATAACAACATTTTCAAGAAGGCCAATGTGGTGGCCATATTGGACACTAAACTGGTGCCATTTCCTTTAGGACCAACTAGACATCATAAGATTTCTTAGTGAAAACCCCATGTATGACCATCAATTCTGAGGTGGCTTTATTGGACATCACATAGTCAACGTTTTCATTTAGGCCAATACAGACATCATAAAAAGTCTTCTGATGAAAACCCCATATCAATATGATTGTCAGGTCAAGAGGAGTAGCAACAAAATTTTGAAGATGACGACTGTGGTGGCCATTTTTGACATCAGATTGGCACTCTTTTCATTTAGGACCAAGCAGACACCTTTTAATGAGAACATCATGTTGACCATCCATTTAGTAGGAGTAGTGACAATAAGATTTTGAAGATCACAACTGTGGTGGATGTGCAAGCAGCAACATTTTCATTCAGACTCAACTAGACCATGGGATGAATGTTTCATGGCAATCCTCCAACTAGACTATGGGATAAATGTTTCATGGCAATCCTCCAACTAGACTATGGGATGAATGTTTCATGGCAATCCTCCAACTAGACCATGGGATGAATGTTTCATGGCAATCTTCCAACTAGACCATGGGATAAATGTTTCATGGCAATCCTCCAGCTAGACCATGGGATAAATGTTTCATGGCGATCCTCCAACTGGATCTTGGGATGAATGTTTCATGACAATCCTCCAACTAGACCATGGAATGAATGTTTCATGGCAATCCTCCAACTGGACCATGGGATAAATGTTTCATGGCAATCCTCCAACTGGACCATGGGATAAATGTTTCATGGCAATCCTCCAACTAGACCATGGGATGAATGTTTCATGGCAATCCTCCAACTAGACCATGGAATGAATGTTTCATGGCAATCCTCCAAGAAGATTAAGAGGACTAGCGATAACAAACATATTCTAGTGAATGGACAGGCAACAGATATTTGAAGAGGGACAGACAATGGATAATAGACCATCCCATAAGCTCTTCTGATTTATGACCAATAGAGATAAAAACAATATTATTGTTCAAGTCTTATCAATGAAATATTTAAATCTCTTGGGTCAATTAAGTTTACTTTATTTTGCAGATATAGCAGACACAAGTGGCTATTGCAAGAAAAAATCTCTGAAGGAATATTATTTTAAGTTTTGGAATACTTATCAGTAATTAACAGTGTCAGTCAGCCTCAGTAATTAACAGTGTCAGTCAGCCTCAGTAACTACTTTCTTTGAAGTTTAATATGCTGAATAAGAATTGGTTAAGAAAGAGAATATTTTAATTAAAATTAATACATGTATATGGTAAATTATGTGTAACCTAGCTACATACATCTTCAATTACACCAGTAAAGTTCTTGTGACTGGAAAGCAATCATACAATTCATGCATACTACATAATGAACGAGTCCTGTCTTTTTATTATTTCTATGTTATAATTAAATTGTTCCTTCATAGATTTTCTGAACAAAAAATACAATACTGAAGTTATATTTGAACTTCTTACTGACAAAATTGCATTTAATTTGCAATTACAGATTCTGTATTAGATGTGCAAAACAATCCATTATTAGTATCAATTCTACAGCCATATACATGTACTGTCGTCTTTCACTAACACATCCGGATAATCCTGAATTTGGATAAGCTTCAAAATAATTATCCAAGACCTAGCCTGAAACCACCTGCAACACTGATCTAGGTCATGAGTTACACTATGTTGGTAAATTATCAATCACACTGACCTTCTGTAGGTACAAGCACACAATACTAACAGAGATGCATCCAATTCTCACGTTTTATGATCCGAACATAAACAGTACTCAAGAAATGGATTTTAAACATATAATTTCAATAAAGTCACCGAAGCATGATATAAAGGTCACACAGACCTCTTTTTGCAATAAGGTCATTGAATTGTATTCTTTGTTTCCTTCAGAACATGTGAATGTGCAAAAATTCCCTCTAAAAGAAATTAACCCCCCTCCCCATAAGCAAGGCATGACAAGCATTGAGACCATTAATTCTTCATACTAATATAAACCATTAAATATGGAATTTTCATTATTATTTATAGTTCATATGATCTTATTAGAGCTTGATTATTTGAATTGGTGACAAAATCAAGTGATTTTTTTTAAAACTGAACTTTACACACAATCAATAGGATGGGATGGGAAGCTCACTTTGATTAGCAATACCAGAAATCAATTATCATATGCACTTGAAATAACAAAATTTGCAGAAGTATTCCAATTAGCATTATGTCATCTGGTCAAAACACACATTTCAGAGGGAATCAAATAAACTTTAGAGTGCATCATCTATTGTTTTTCTTGCACCAATAATGTGACCATGTGAAAAAAAGTCAATATGTTTCCCACATTTGCCAAAAATAAATGTGCATGGTCCAATTCATTTCTAAATAATAATATGTGGTGTTGGAAAGCCACACAGGCAGTTAAAGCCACAAACAAATGTGATACAATACAAACATTTTCAACACTCTTCTAGTGTCAGCCTGACTTTTTCTTGAAGTTCTCTAGTGTTTTTCTTGAAGACCTCAAGGTCTTGAAAAGCACATCTGCCAAAGCAGTATTTTGTAGCTGCAAAAACATCATAGACTTCAGAAGTCACATACCAGCTGCTCTGAAGCTTTTACAGACAGATATGTAGGTATCAACTATTGGAGTGTTCAACAGTAAGGTGTGATGAATTGTAATTAGTTTTAAATTGTGTTCATGAATGCAGTGAATAACTGCTGATAAGCATATTTATGCTGTGCTTCATGTTTACTGTTTCAGCACTTCACATTTTGCAAAATTCGTTACAAATATCTCAACACCTTTTACCTGATTTATTGCTCTCATTTTGAGATTGCTCAAAGAATCTTTCTACTTGTGTTGCACTATGTAATTAATAACACCAGGAACTAACACTACATGGTTTATAAACTTTGAAGTTTGATAAAACTGACATGTGAGAAAGGTAATTTTACATTCAAGTGAGAAAGGTTAAACATGATGGTGTCTCATAGATACTGCTCCACATGATAACCTGGGTTCATTGGGTAATGCAATAAAATTACAGCAACATATCACTTGGAATTTTTAAATATTTCTGAAGGCATTTTATTAAAAAACTGTTTAAAGTTCTGGAACTGAACCTTTTTTCTACTAGTCCCAACTGTATGTAATGTCTTTAGGCCTCACTAGATACTTTTGTAATTTGACATACCCTTAATTTTCAAGACAGGGGGCATAAGCCTAAAAAGCATGAGCTTTGTGTTTATAAATTCACAAGGAAACTAAATCTGCAGTTTGGTTTACTATTACTTTGAGTTTGGCTTGAAAATGGATCAGCCTTGTTGGGTGACAGCCTTTGACAGACTAGCACAGGAGATCAAATGCATAACTAACCTATGCTTCACATGAACCCACCAACTTGACTGATGTGTTTATGTGGTTTAATTCTGCTAAAGATGTAAATATATCAAACTGAGATCGCTGATGGATAATGTGAAGCATGCCAATTTGCTATTATACAGTGAACTTTAATCTTACACACAGTCCATATTGTTTCTTTGCCAGATGAAAATATTCAAAACAGCCCTTGATTGTCAGAAACAACAGTATAGAAGAGTTGAGGGTAGTGTTGGTTCGGTGTAAACAAGATCAGTTGTAACAAGAATTAACTTAATTACCCGATTCAAATTTTATAAACATGCTTTCCATAAAAATCAATAGTAAGTTTTAAAAATCTCTTTAATGCAGAATTATTCTCAGTTTTCTGCAGTCTGTCAGTGTGTGATGTCCACTGAGACCTAGAAACAACTTACTACTGACTAGCATGCAGCCATTTAAGAATTACACATTATCCTTGATAATGAACAAATTAAGAATTTAATCTGGATAAAAATGATATTAATAAACTAATTACTACAGCTAAATTGGGATTTTTTTCCTCTGTTTATTAAAAGTTATTACTACATAGTTAGGTAAAACATTAACAACCAGATGATCTTGTCAAAACTATTCCCTCCCCCAAACTGAAAATTACCTACCCCCTAAAAAAAAGGTCAGAAGGGGAATTTACAAATCTGTTATAGAATCAAATCTGTTATAGAATCCTGGAAAAAACACTGCTTGTCGATATGTATCCTATGACAAAGTTTCACATCTCAAGGTAAGATGGCATGCATATAGCATGCAAAAAAAACCTATCATCACAATTAAATGCAGAAACTCAACCAACACCAGTGAAGCTTAAATAGGTCACATCAACCTAAGTGGTCTTAACATTGTGGTACACGTACAGATGAACAACTTCTTGTAAATCACTCTAGCTCATTTGCATGTTACCGCCTTCTGTTTCATGGTAGTCCACCCACATAACCTTGATTCCCCATTTTTTCTTGACTCTGGTGCACATTCTCTTTGCAAAATATTTTTCATTATTCTTCACAGAAGAGGAATTAAACAATGTCATGCCATTATCGCAAGTTATGGTTGCTTTCATGATTACTTTTAAAATAGTTTTGTGAGAAAAAGCAGCTTTAAAGGAAGTGCTACAGACAATCAGTCTTCCTGTCTCTTTTAACAAACAACTGAAGCAAAAAAGCAGTAGGCATTAGCACATCCAAGCAATGAACTAGGCATATATTTGTCTAACGGTAAATGAATTTTCCAACTTCCTTAATGTAACAAATGCTAAATGGAAAATTGACACTGGGCACATTTCTTGTATTAAAAATGGTGTTTCACATTCATTTTACCATGATATCAGAAATAAAACATAATGCAGTTATAGCTAATCTTCAAAGGAGATTTTATCTTCAGTTCAACCCACTAATTCAACCAGTGATCTCTGGTGAGGTTATACTGTGCAGCATATACAAGTCTTACCCACAAAAAAATTGCATTGTTCACTCACACTTAAATTTAAGTGTTTGTAACTTATTACAACAAGAGGTAAAATAATTTAATGGGGACCAATCAGAATAATTTTTTTTTAAAAAATACAAAAGCTGAACTGATTGGATATTCCAAATGAGAACACATGATCTGCATCTGGTTAACTACAGCAGACTGCAACCAGACTTGTCATTAAGTGGAAGCTCACAAGATACACCTGTTTCTATTTCATATATATATATATATATATATATATATATATATATAACTCCTGTCAGGGGTCATAACTCCTGTAAATGTCAGGGGTAGTAAATCTTGTAAATGCTGGATATTAAACCCATTCACTGTCTCATCAATATTGAGATGCATATCAAATTTCTTTGAAATCCAACAATCCTTGGTAAAGTTAAGGTGGCGCTCACCACTTATTATGTACTTTTGAGAGAGTGATGTATGTAAGGTGAAGTTGTTTGCATTTAAAACATGCACAGTGGTGAGAATGTTGGCATACCTCTATGCTACTTTGATGTAATGTGGCTGACATTTCTTTGGTTATTGTACTTTTGGAAATTGTAAATGATCTTAGCACACTGCTAACTAAAATGACTGCTCCCTTGTGCTCCAAAACTCCACCTGAATTTGTCTAAAGTACACTATCCTTGGCAGCTATTAAAATAGGGAAAATGAATTTTGCCAGACTAGACAATACCAGCTTCTGAAAGTGCAATGAATGAATTACCAAATATATAAAATGTAAAAAAAGTTATCAGCTCTTTTTTTTTCAATTTACCTCTGAAGTTCGGGAAGTGAAAATGAGCAAGTGGAGCTAGCACTTTTTTGAAAGGTGCACATCTGGAGTAAGGCCAAGCTGTATACTCTATAACCCATATTACACCCATCAATCATACACCAAAATAAAGGGATTTAAAGGTTCTTTGAACAATACCTAAGATACACAAAGTCTTTTTTAAATAGCCAGTATAACTAGTGAGGAAACCAGGGGAAATTCTTTTTCTTTAAAATTCTAACCCTATGCTAAATACGAAACTGTAGAGCGCCACCTAAGCTGTGGAAACAAAAGTTAAGAGAGGCAATCAGGGGCCATAACTCCAATAAATGATGGCACAGTTGGAAATCAAACTTTTCTGAGGTTCTAAAGCTCTGAAGCTTTAAAAGCTGCATACCAAAATCAGTTAAAATCCAACAATTTCCAGTAAAGTAATCATGCAGAAACCAAATGGACACACTGACTGATGGATGTGATTACTCTAGGACTCTTGCACAGACATCATTGTTAGAAAGTTTCAATAAATGCTGGAAAAGAGGTCACACTGACAAAGCTGTGGTGTGTGACCCAACTTCTTAAGTTCATTTCAAAAGGTACCCTTTTGGAGGCAAATTGTGAAAATGCACATGAGCTGGACCCAAAAGTTTTAAAGCAATCTCAATAAATCTTGGAATGTATGTTGCAGTTACCCTGTTTTTGTGCACGACACATTTTTATCAACTGATGCTCTCTCAGTGTTAAGTCTGGTGGCAATAGTTGAAAGAACTATAGGCACTAGACCCCATATATTATTTTAAGCAATTTTTAAAATGTTGTGAAAAGCAAATCACAATGGGCAAGCTTAAATGCACAACACATACATATCCTAAAACACACATTTATCTTAAAATCCACCCACATTATACATCTCAGTGTGTGAAGGAATAACAGCCTGGATAGTAACAACAGATATGATTTTTAAAGCAAGTTACAATAAATCATGGAAAGTTGGTTACAGTGTCCCAGTTTGGATATTCAACACATCAACCCTATTATGCAGTATCAGTGTAAATTTGATGCACAGGTGAAAATATACTGGTAGTAGAGCCTGGATGAATCTTAAGCAATTTTTAAAGAACCCTTGAAGGTACGTCATAGCAACATATTTCTGATATATGGCAATTCTCAATGAAAGATGGTGCACACACACAGTATGGGCCCTGGGTGGCCGAGTGGTCTAAGGCACTCTTTTTACATCACTGACATCTCACCTCTGTCTGTGTGGGTTTGAGACTCAGGCTCATCAACATGTATATGTGAGAAAGCTTACTAGCAGCTTCCCATTGGCTGATTGACTTGATGGTTTTTCCTACGGTTTTCCCAGTGATCTTCCTCCACCATATATACTAGCCGTCATGTGCAGCCTATCATGTGCTGAAAATGGCAGTAAGCCCACAACAACAACAACAACAACAACAACAAAAACAATACAGTTCGATGCTAATATCTGAAGTAGTGCATGTATACAAGTTATAGCATTGACAGTGAGGACAGACCCATGTCCATTCTAGAAGGCCTCAAGGTAGATTAGTTCTGTAAATAACTGAGCTACCTTCTCTAAATAAAGTCTTTATTATTATTATTATTATCATTATTATTATTATTATTATTATTATTATTACTGCATGCACAGATAATGTGAATCATGTATGACTTCATTTCTCTGAGTTGGGTTTTTAGAAACTGGCTGAGTCAAGTCTCTGATGATAAGCTTATGATGAATGCATCCCCCCACCCCATATACAAAAAATTTTGGCAAATATTTACAAAGGATTTCCATGACTAACAATAAGTCCACCCTGCACTATTTTGACAAATTAATTAGGCTTGCCTTGTAATGTGAGAAATACTGTAATGGTATTTCTACATGTATTCTCTGAACTATCATGCGTACAACACCCATAAGGAAACAATTCATGACAATTCAGACAAAATCATTGCCAACAAAAGGAAGCAAAAAGAGTTACACCCTATTTAAAATAAATAAGTTGCTATAAACTTCTTAAAATCGTTTTGAATATTTCTTTCAGTTTTTTGCATCAGTTACTATTTAAATTCTTAGTTACATGAAATCCACATGTATACATGTTCAATCAATGAACAATACAGTTTAAGTGGGGGCAAAGCAGGTTCCTTGATAAACAAGATGATGCAGCCACTTGTTGCACTTAAAAGCATTTAATATAGGTAAGAACCTTTTGAATATCACAATACTTACAAACAAGCGTCATGTAAAAGTGTATTAAGTAATTGTGCTTATTACTAATTTATAAATAAAGCAGTGGGTGTTATGTTTGTGGTTTTAGGGACACATCAGATTATCATGTATACTGCAATGTAGAAAATCGACAAATGGGAACCAGAAATGTGTCCACACAATACAGATGCCCCTGCCATATCATGCAAATAAAGTGCAATTTTAAGTCAAACTTAGGTCATAACTGGAAAACAGATAAAATCAAAACTTTACTCTGGTTTTCTTAATGCAAATCTTCATACCAAATTTCATTTCAACACATTAACTCCTTCAAAAGTTACTGAGTAAAAACTTAAAGGCAGAAAAAGAAACTAATTGGAACTTGGGCCATGACTATGAAAATTTTGCCAAAATAATGGTAAAAATCAAACCAGCCCCAGATCTTCTTCATGTAAAGCCTTGTACACAATTTTATTTCAATCAATTCTGTCCTTCATATGTTACCAGGTGGAAATGAAATTGAAAAACATAGTTAACATGGACTTCAACTTCATTAAACTCTTGCCAGATACTGATAAAAATCAAACTTAACCTTGGCCTTCTTAATGCAAAGACTTGCACCAAATTTGATTCTGATACATGGACATTGGAACACAATACTTGCCAATCCATAGATATAGTGTGGGCAGAAAAACCACACACTATAATCTACTGCAGTATTGCACACTGGATCCCAAAGGCAGAGGACACCATGTCTCTCACTGTAAAAATCTGAAGGACACACAACATTTTAGAGGGACAAAGGAAAGGAGGAAATAATGCATTAATAGCGCTATTAAAAAAAATTAGATCTGCTTAAATAGTTTTGCCACCTTGATTTTGTCTTCTGCACTGTACTAATATATTTCCATTGGACACATATTACTACAGTAAAACCTGTCTTGAAAGACCACTGCTATGTGAGACCACCTGTCTTGAGAGACCACACTCTCAATGCACAAATTTAGTGATTATATAGCATTGTTACCTGCTATGAGAGACCATAATTTGTTGGCAAAAGAGGTGGTCTTTCAAGACAGGTTCTACTCTATGATAAAAGTTTTATCACATGTTTGAGTAGCTCACAAAAATATTAACATGCTTAAATATCCTGAAATGAGCTGCACCATGGAATTTTCTGTTCCTGATCTTGCTCTCATTTATCTTGAGTGTTCACTCATTATCTACCAGCATTTATTATATTAAATACCTATGTTTTTTTCAGTTACTTTTCTTTTCAAACAAATAAATTATTAATTAACTGACAAATTATGTATTTGCATATATTTAATCTCTTTTGTCATTATTTCAAATGAATATCACTGCTAGTAAACTGGACCTGTGCAAAGCAACATTGATCTCCTTCAGTTCTTTGGATTTGGCATGCACTTATCTGATACTGGTGAATTTTTGTTCACATCTAAATATGTCTCCTAAATATGGTAATATACATGCCTATATATCATCCCTAGAAAACAAAAATAAAAGTGTTCCCCCTTTCTGCAATCCCAAAATGTAATTTCATTTGCTCTTAGCCATTTCTTCCTCAACCCCTGAGAGCTACAGTGGATCTGCAGTTAACATGCCCAACTCTCAATCAGTGGAGGGGGAGTTGGGGGGGCACACAGCTGACTATAACTCCATGGGCCGTGGGTTTGATATCCACCCTGGCAAACCAAGGCTTGCTACTTCAATATGTCCTTGGAAAAGTTACTTAACTCCCATTAACTTGGCATGATGCAGTTCAAATTCTGCCCAGATCAACTAGGGTCAAGTTCCATTGTGTCTCAGCTCAATGCATCTGCACTAAACAGTCTTTCACATGTTGATGTGCCAAACTCAAGCAATCAATCCCCAATTCTCTTGACTTTGGCCTTCCTTTACATGATGCTAATTTCCCAAGTAATGTTTTGAGGATAATGTAACATACAAATAAAATATGGGAATGTTTCAAAATTGTTACCAACAACTAAAAAGATACCAAAGAAAGACATCTCTGAGAAAATTCACCTTTCTTACAGAAATTGACCTAATCCCACTCCTCCCCTCTCTATAACCAATTTCTTTCTCTAAAAGACTATAATACAGGTGTATATGGTAATCTATGATAAGTACAGTCCCAGTACTTGAATACATAGCCTGCCAGCTGGGATGATGTGTTATCAACTGATGTATCAATATTTTCTTCCAGCACCAATATAGGTATTTCACTTGGAGCCTCTGTTTAAACAATCATGTTTTCTGTTTACTAGACATAAAGCATAAATGGAGGAGCCAACAGAAGAACAATGGAAGAACCAATGGAGGAGCAATGAAAAAGCCAATGACTTACATATCCACAAAAATATATATGATTTCAATGGTTATTAAACTAAAGCACCTAATATACAAGATATAAAAACACACAGACTCTAATAAAATAAAAACAACAGAAGACAACAATTCCCTTGTGCAACTAGCCCAGACAACCAAAAACCATTGTTGTCCAATATTTTACATATGAAAGAACAAACAAAACTTTTACTTTTTATACCATTTTTCTGCATCATCTTTACCAGGCTGGTAGGTTCTATTTGGAATTGTCTCCCCTGATTGACTGAATATATCCTTCAAACTAATCTCCACTCACTGTAAAATATACAACATTCTCCTTGAATAAGAACTGGCACTCGTTAAGCCTCCTTCAGAAAGCAGGGTTATAATATAAAAATAGGCAAAGTTAGACTGGCTTTCTTCTTGCATCAATTAAGAAAAGTTTGGGGTTTTTTTTAAAAATATATCAGTTACCAAGTCTAAATAGCAAATAGCCATGGTTCATACAAATTTTATACTTCCTCGATACAACTTCAACAGTAAAGTTTTCTTGACAAAGAAATCTTTCATTCCTCTTGGAAGACCAAAAAGTTAAGAATCTCTAATTTGGTTTCATTTGGTTTGGGTGTTTTATGGCACAGCAACACAAGTAGATTATTTAGTGATGAGGTAATTGAAGTAAAGTACCTTGCTCATGGTCACACCACAGTAACTGACCTGGGTTGATCCAAACCTACACCCTTTTGGTCATGAGTCCAGCATGCTTACCACTGTACTGCCACGGCTCCTCAAGAATCTCTGAGGGTCCAAGGAACTTAGTTGTTGCATTTCTTACTATATTTTTTAAAAAAGGTTGTTACCATTTTCTACCTCAATGCCCTCCCACCCACTCCCTCCACATTAAGGGAAAACCATATTATATCAAAGAAAACTGTTGAAGAGAAAATTTATCTTTTATACCATCAAGTCACACCAAACTCCTAAATGCCTCAGAAGAAAACTCTTGAATATCATAACCTCACCTATGCAAAGTGGAACATTCCAGTTGTAAATTAAACCCAACAATGTGTTTTTGACACAATCATGAGAACTTAATTAAGCCATATCTAAATGGCATTAATCCTCTTTTTTGATCAAAGGTAAGAAAATTAGTACCATATACTCACTTATAAGTCAGTCTAACTGCATATATACTCACTTATAAGTCAAATCCAACTACAAAATGCACAGACCCAGATCTGCCAGTGCATAATGTGTTGGCAGATCTAGGTTTATGCAGTTTATTAGAGGTATTTAGTAGAACAAACAACACAGACTGATCTGCCAGAGCATTATGCTATGGCAAATCAGGATCTATGTTGTTTGCAGTTGGACTTAACTTCTAAGTGAGTGTATCTGGTATATGCCAATATTAACCTGCAGCAATGAACCTGTAATGCTAGGGAGTGAATATTATACTACAGGCGAGGTCTTGGGATCAACCTGAATCAAACAGGTATTTTGAATAATCAGTTTCAATATGGAGTAGATGTAATTACCCAATTCTAGCATGGGTAGTATAAGGTTTCAGCTTTTCTTATAGGTATGTTTCACAAATTGGCCAGTCAGTTAATGAGGAATATTAACCTTTGGTCTGCATCATCTCCACACATAACTATTCCAAGTCAGAAGAAAGTCTGACCAAAGATCCCATATCCCATTTTGTGTTTGTGCATGCATGTTTGGGGGGGGGGGGTGCTGCTTGAACAGTCTTCAATGCCTGGGAATGATGGCATTGAAAATGAGTGCACAGCACACACAAGTGTTTAACTGGTTAAAGACCTTGATATGCAATACCTGTACACAAAATGCTTAACAAAAAAAAAGCCAAGCGTTTTAGTGTCCTGGGCATGATTCTGCTCGTCAGAGGTAGACAAAGTTTTGAAGCTTCTGCTATTGGTTCATTTGTCTGTCCTATTTATCTGCCACAACAGAACTATAAAAATGAATGTTCAGTGGCCTTTGATTTGTTTTTTTCATTTCCTCAATTCAACTGCACTCACCTGATCTGACCAATGCAGTTATGCCTACATTCAGACACCTCCACATAATGGCCATCAGCTTATAAATTCGAAAACTCCAATATTTCCTAACATAAGTAACCTTTGTGAACCAGGCCATAACATGCATGTTAAGTTCATGCTCAAAGCATTACAATAAAACACGTGACCTTGACAACAAGGTCAAAAGGTAGAGTAATCATGTGACAGAATGAGCTGTCTCTGCTTCATAATAATTTATCCAATTTATGAACTTTAATCAAAACCTTGACAAACTAGTGATGACAATGATGCTACTGCTGCCCCTCCCACTGGAAGTGTATGATATGTCTTGCTTTGCCCTAATGTAGGTTAGACAGAAGGAAATTGTTCCATAATGGATAAATTCTATAGTCCCTTGAATGTCCTTTAGGGACAAGTTCTATTGCATAATGAAACATTTACTTGTCCAAATGACAATATAAGATGACAGCACAACTGTAAACATCATACAGCAATATAAGTAACATTTACCACCATATAGGTCTAAAAGAAGCTCAACAGTACACCTCAAATCCATCAATGTACCATTCATTACATGAGTATGGGCATATTTCCACCAAATACAAACCTCAGAAAACGAACACGCAATTCCAAATGTTCGTAAACTTCAAGCATGTATTATTTTTTAACTTCAAAGGGTGTTATTTGGGGCAGACAAAAAAATGGAGAAATACATCGTTACAAAATAAAGACAAAAGCAAAATACCACTCATTGGTGAGCCCAATAAGTCAAAAGATATCACAGTTCACTGTTATCAATATTACTGAAAGAGGGATAAAGTTGAATACATACCTAAATACACAGACTGTCTGCATCTGATAATGCCTTTTTACATGGCAAGCCTACACTTCTAAATAATCAAACTTAACAAAAGTATAAATGCGTGCAAAAATATCATGAATCAACGGTACATACTATGGAAGAACCTAAAAAATAAACAATCGTTGTACAGACTACTGTCTGACACAGTTATTGTCTTCCTAAAAAGAATGTGAACTTGTGTTTCATTCAGTTATTATTCCAACCAATGCCTAAAAATACATTAGTATTCATTCAAGTCAAGGAATGTATTTCAACTAAAATACTGAACAGTCACTATTATTCATAAGCAATCAATTCTTTGTGCATTTCTTGGCAGCTACAAACCACAAACTGAAATACCCAATGAACAATTATTTCTCTTGGAGGACAATAGGACTCTAAATCAACAAAATTTACGAATGGAGAAAAATATAAATCTTTGCCAAAGCACAAGTGTGCCGTGAACAGCACATTATACACCTACCCCATGTTTAACAGTCCTCTATGCAGAAATCCCTTTTCTTCTTTCATTCACAATGACCCAGACCTCTGCCCTTTTGAAGCGCCCACCCACTCACCCCTAAAGACGTCTTCCTTATCCCAAGTGTAAGCCATCCACTAAGATTGGTCCAGGTCCATGGTGTAGAACCCATGGCACTGTTGAGAAACTATTTTCCTTCTTTCATAGTGACCTTGACTATTGACAATTGTTCATCCCCAAATCAATTGGCTTCTTCCTTGTGCCAAGTGCATGCCATGCACAAGTTTAATCAGGTACATGATGCAAACAAGCACTATCATAGCGTGATACATCAATGACATTTCGAAACTAAAGTTTCCAAATCAAATCAAATTGTGTTATACACAACTACATTTAGTATATATCAAACAGTTAGCACTCATCTGTCAGTTATTCATGGCCAAAGAAAAATTTAAAATTTTTCTGGGAAAGTAGAAAGCTATGTTTGGAATCACGTTGGCTTTAAAATAAACTGATTTGCCAACAATGTAAAAGTGAATATCAGTATAAAGGAACTGAAACTGCGAATGTAAATCACCAAACTTTAGTGCAAGTTCTACATTGATCACAAACACTACCATTTTGATTTAGAGAACCACTCAACTCAATAAAGCAGTGTTGTACGATTTATTTATGGACTTGTACCCACTGTCAACTGTAAAGCATGACAATTCTAAACCCAGGTACAAATTTCCATTAGATGCTAAGTTCACTCAGACTCTTCTTGCCCAAGTTTATACTACAATTAGAACTGAAGCTGAATAAAACTTGAAGGACCAAATGCCTGTTGACATAGAAGCAGTCTTTTGGACTTCACCTTATGGAAATTAATCATTGATAAATAATTCTGACCAGATGCCAGTTGTGTCTCTCTGAAGTGATTCCCCCTTACCTCCTTTACAATGATAAACCCACTGTGATGCATTGCTGAATTGGACTTGAACTGTTTTCAGACAGGGTCAAATAGTTTATAAAATGACAAAAACGTAATTTACTGTGACACATTATTTAACCCAATCATACGCTTTCTTAAGTCATATATATCTATATGATCAGCCTATAAAAGTGAAGTGAATTTACGAAAAGGGGCAGAGGTGGTATGTGCCGAAGAGTGGGTTTAATCTTGTAATCTTAGAATCTGCAGCAAGTCTGGTATATAATAAAAAGAACATTTTCTTTTCCTATTTTAATACTGGATATATTTCATCTTGTGGTACCAAAAACGATAGATTTAGCTCATGGCTTCGCCACTCATTAAAAATATGTTTTTCATATCACATAATGAAATATATCCAGGATTAATGTAGGAAAAGAAAATATCCTGTTTATCTGTGCTGACACCAATGCTAATGCCAGAGTAGTAGAGTATCTTTACTTTGTAGAGGTCAGCTAATACGCAAATATGTGAAATGGGATTTTGTAAATAGTAAGGGATTCACCAATTCCATCCCTTAAAATGTAATTTTTGTAAATAGTAAGGGATTCACCAATTCTGTCCCTTAAAATGGGATTTTTGTAAATAGTAAGGGATTCACCAATTCTGTCCCTTAAAATGGGATTTTTGTAAATAGTGTGTGTGTGTGTGATTTAGATTTTTAACATAGCTTTAACAATTTTTCAGTCATATCGCTATGATATCTGCATTGTGACAGTTTATAGTGATGTCTAACACTGGGGCATCATGCCGCAGACATGTGGCATGATGTCCCACCCAGTCACATTATCCTGACACCAGGCTGACCAGTCCTAACACTAACCTCTTAATGCTGAGCGCCAAGCGAGGCAGCTGTCAGTACCATTTTTTTAAAAGTCATTGGTATGACTCTGCCGGGGATTGAACCCGCGACCTCCCACATCCGAGGCGGACGCTCTAACCACTAGGCCACCGGAGCGGTTTTGTAAATAGTATGGGATTCACCAATTCTGTCCCTTAAAATGGGATTTTTGTAAACAGTAAGGGATTCACCAATTCTGTCCCTTAAAATCAACTCTGGTACATTAATATATACATTTTTTAATTCCAAATTAGCAAAACAATTGGTTTGTAACTACTGATACCAGTCAGTATGAAAAATGTACGTGTATATGCAGCCATCAATGACCAATTTTGTCTGAACTGTATGATCCTCACACAAAAAAACATGTATAATATTCTACATGGAAAATATCATGGAGGGAAAAGACTGCTTTAGTTGGTGCATCCAACTGAGCCAACTTTTGGCAAACATAATCTTAATTAAAAAAAAAATAAAAAAAATAAAAATGTACCACTGGTGTAACAAGGACTACATGTCTCTCACATGTACCTCACGCTGGCCGAACTGTTATATTATCTTACTTCCCAAAACAGTGGCACAATACAAGTACTTTAGACAGAATCTTTATGTTGATGACAACAATGACAATGTCACTGCTGGAAAAGTGATTCTTCTATCTCACCATACTAATGCAAGCATGACAACAAGATTTGTCTAGAGATAAAAAAAAATGTCAATTAAAACTTAGTAAGCACATATACCTATCAGTCTTCAAAATATAAAAAAGCTTAAAATCTCTATCTTAGAAAATATGTGTTATCATACTCCAACTGACACACAATCCTCTGCCTTTTGTACTGAAAAAGCAAAAAAGATTCTTAATTATGTTTATCACACATTTCCACTGTGTATACACAACATGTTGATAACAACCTCTTTAATCGATATTCCTGGTACTCTTACTATAGTAAAAATTCTTTCATCCTTCATTATACTGTAAAAAGTTAATAGCCTTTTTTCTTCTAATAATGTGTAAAAAAGTTCCACTTCCTACCTCTGACAGTCTCTGAGGGTATTCCTTGGATTCCTTGAGCTTCATTTTTGACAAAGAAGGGCGACACCAGCAGCAGAACAATCGGTTGCTGTTGCTCTTATACTGCCAAACGGAGTTCGTAATGGAGCTACCTCTGATGGCTTTCTGAGATCCCGAGGTGAGGTCGACACTAGTGGAACTCAGAAGTCCATCATCAGTCAAGTACACCAAAAGGGGAAGAGCAATTTCAGATGGCTTTTTGCAGACTACCACAGACATGGGGCTGCCTAGGTTTTAGTGTCCCCTTTCCTCCATATACACTTACAATCATAAGAATTCGTTCAGGTATGACACAGTTATCACTGAGGAAATATCTGACAGTTAAATCACTTCCCTTGCTTACCATGTTTTGCTTGACTGAACAAAGCACTGAAAAAACCTACTGCTTTAGACACTCCAAATCCATTCATTCTGTCTTCAGCTATACAACAATAATATCTGTTTTATGCACGAATCAATCACGGAATGACTTAATTCAACAAATAAGCCATAGGTATTGTTTGACCAATGTTATTGTCACCTGAATTTATTTAGGTATATCTTTACTTGCTAAAGACATGGTTGATTCACAGGGCAAGGCTACATCAAGCAGTCTCTACCTTTATACAGCTGAGACTGTTCTGATCATTAAACAGTAAATGTAATTACCAACTGAGTGTGCTGTGCTAGACCTTTATAACACTGGTCAGTGTTTATTTACACTGTCTGGCTTCAATTAACAGAATCATGTATTACCCTGAGAATGCAACATGAACTCTATGTTTCTTCTTCCCACTGAAGATTGGTACCTTATGGCATGGCTATTTTCCATCATTATGGGCAAGCGCACACTATCATCAGTCAAGATAATGTGTATTCATAAATTATGAAAAAAACAAAACTGGGTATTAACAGATGTTTATTGATTAGGAAATATGTTTACTGCCCAAACAAAGAGCAGTAATGATGTATTTGTTGATGCAATCAGACACTGGTTGCCACCCTTAGATGTATTCTTTACTAAAGATAAGGAAGATGCAGTGGTTCAGTGGCATAGTATGCCAAAATCATGCCCAGAATGTTACAGGTTCGATTCCATGTTCAAACCAGACTGGGTCAGCTGCCATGTCTTGATCCTGGGCATGCTGGCAAGCTCTTGAAAATCACTAAAATGTGTGGTCCCAACTGTGTCCAGTTCAGGAAAGTTTTACTTTAATTTGAAACTGGAAGTACAGCTTTCCTATTGACCAAACCAAAGGTTGAAAGTTGATCATGTAGGACAAAAGCAAATAAGGGACTGTCATTACCTAAAATTATGTGTATCTGGAAAGTCATATACAAAATATTCCATTTATTCGCATGTAGAGGTTTTTAAAGGGCTGTATTGTTTTCTGGATCCTCAAGTGGCAAAGTGTGGACTACAGCACTCACCTTTACCAATCACTGCCATCAACTCTGTTGTGTCTTGGGCTTGTCCAATGTGGGTATATGAGAAAGCTTGCCAACAGCTTCCCGAGTCGGTAGTTCCTACTGGGATTTTCCAGAGTTTTTCCTCTACCAGTTATACTGGCCAACATATGCAACCTATAGTGTGCTGAAAAATGGCATAAAACCCACAAGAACAAGAACAACTGTACTGTTCCTAAACCATAGCAATCCAATCAAGTATGCACGGAACTGGTTATATCTGACTGACCAGAATCTGACTCTAGATCTGCAACTGTAACAGACAGGGACCAACCATTTTTAAGTTTGGAAAGGGGGGGGGGGTCTTTGATTTCCTCTTCAATCAGAATAATTTTTTTATCTTTTATTGCAACATAAATTTTTTTCCCAACTACTGTAGACATAAAACTACTGGCCAAATTGAGCATTCAAGAGAAATGAGAGCTGGATTCAGTGTTGTGTGTCAATATATATATATGTCTGAACAAATCCCATTTCCACTACAACTATTATTTTTTCCTCTATCTGGCAAATTAATTGATTTGATCCTCTCCTCTAAGGATAAACGAAGCCATGCTTTTGAAGTCAACATATTGATACCATTGAGTCTGACTGACAGTTTGATGGTACAGTAAGTACAATGAAGATATGAAATGCTTATACATCAATTCCTAAAATATACCTTTATCTAAACAATGTCTTGCTCATCTAACAAAAGTGTTTAATCTGCATACTTGGATCAGTCACTGCTTAAGGCAAGATGAAACCATTCTTTGGTTAGGAAACACCTGACCACTGAAGGCAGGTGACTGTTTAATACATGACATTTATATAGGAAATTTGCTGGGGGTAATTAGAATGACCATCATGACCAGGTGACTGCTGAATACAGGTGACTGTTAAGACAGGTTTAGTATATCTATCTATATATATATATATATATATATATATATATATATATATATATATATATGAGACACAGTAGTTCTTCTACCATCCCTAGCAGGAAACAGCAGCAGCCTCAAGGAGTCCTTAGAAAAGGTACTTAGCTCCCATTCTGTTAACATAACAGCCAATAAAATGCTGTAAGTGACATTCAAAACCATCTTACCAACAACAACCAACCATTCTGCATAATCAGCTGTCAAACTGAAAGCATCATCCAACATTTTCCTAATGGAATTAAGCCTGACAAAAAACAGAGAGCCCTCTGGCTACATCTGGTAATATTTTCATTTTACTTTCATACTATCTTTTGTTACAATCTGCAGTCCAGAGGACTGATATAACAAATCTCAAAACCTTACACACAAATGCAAAAACATACACAAACATAAAATTACATACATAAAGTGGACTCCCTGAACACCCCTACAGAATATGCAATGTTCATTTCCTCTCTCTCAAACACCTAAAGATCCTTATAGCTGAAATACAATCCATGTACTGTACTAGTAGCTATAACTTCATTCACACGGTGTTTGCAAGATAACTCAAAGATGTGAATAAATTATACATTAATACTGTGTACCCATTTCATGAACAAGTCATTTGATTCATAAGTGATTTGTTGCTACTAAAATCACACAGAGCAGAGAATCCTGTAGACAAATTTTATGCATCACTGTTTTGCAATTCTGTGCACAGTAATTCAACTA
This sequence comes from Megalonaias nervosa, assembly GCA_016617855.1. Classification (NCBI taxonomy): domain Eukaryota; kingdom Metazoa; phylum Mollusca; class Bivalvia; order Unionida; family Unionidae; genus Megalonaias; species Megalonaias nervosa. Next base: position 58,921 of record JAECUM010000343.1, on the reverse strand, counting down.
ACTACGTGTACATGTAGCTAAGGACACAGCTGAGTACATATACTATATGCTTCATTTAATAGATGCTCAAAACCTATATCCAGTTCATGATTTGAAATTTTAAGTGTGTGATATACTGCTGCTATATACAATCTTACATTTACCACTGTGGGTCGGTGGTTCTTCCCAGGATTTTCCCTGATTTATTCATCCACAAAATATGCTATATGCTATGTATAGCCTATATTGTGCTCAAAAATGGAATTAAACCCATGACAACAATAACAACATATTCTTATCCTGATGAATGGTTGGTGGATGGATAATGGCATGTAGATTTTTTCTACACAAACAGTTGCACTACAGTATCACATCCTGCAGGACAAGAAACAATTGTTGTTGGTGTTGTTGTTGTTGTTATTGTTGTTGTTGTTGTTATAGGGTTTAAAGCCACTTCTCAGCACAAGTTAGGCTACACATGACAGCCAGTATAAATGGTAGAGGAAGAACCCAGGAAAACCCCGGGAAGAACCACCGACCCATGAGAAGCTACCAGCAAGCTTTCTCACATACCCACATTGGCCATGCCCGAGACTCGAACCCACACAGAAAGAGGGGAGATGGCAGTGATTCGTAACAGTGAGCACTTGAGACCACTCAGCCACTTGGGACCCCCCAAGATGCAATTAAAACATTAAAACAGTTTTAAGACCCTAGGGGTCTAAAAGAACTGGATTTTACAATGGTCTGCTTTATTGTGATTTGTTATTGTTTTTAACCAAGTACCAAATATCACAGATTTCATAATGCAAACCATATACACTGTAGTTAAAGAACAGTATCCCTTCAGGATCACTTCCCAAAGGCATGAGTACTGGAAATGTGTAATTCTTACAAGTCCAACAAAATTGTTAAACACAAAAATTAATGAATTCACAGAATTTAGCATGATTGATCTATAAATTTCAAATACTCCCTTAGTGAGAGATTTATCTCCTATCTTCCTATCTTCAACATAACTTGTTATCCAGATTCTTGCCTCAAAATGACCCCATTTACAATCTTGGGCCTGGTTTCACCTCTGATATCACAGCAAATACACAGGATCCAATACAATATCATGTCATATGAAGATTAAGCTACACAGCCAATCTGGTTCAAATTAAATAGAAATAGAAATTATCAATATTCACATTTCAATGGAATGCCTCTACAAAGTATTTCAAGGTCATAAATATGTAACTGAATGGCAAATTCAGGTCTTCTTCAATCTCATCCAAGATACTGTCGAGCTAAAGCTTCACTCCAAATTTTCTTAGAATAATACAAAAAGTGTGAATGCTAAAGTGCTCACAAGCCATAATAATGCTCATTTTAAGTTATCAATGGGCTATAACTCTGTCAGAAATATTAAAAATCGACTAATCATCTAACTTGTCTGCAATTTTGTTCAGCCCAAAACACAGACAGTGAGCTGAAATAAAACAAAAATATGAATAATGGAGTGTTCACAAGACAGAGAGATGCTTAAGCTAAGTCAATCATGGGGCATAACTCTGTAAAATATGGTCAAAATCTGGTCATTGTCAAATTTCAGTAAGTTTATGTTAACATGCAACTTTACATGAAATTAATTAAAAGCAAATGAATAATACTTATGCTAAAATATGTACAAGCCACTGTGTAACAGTGTGAATTTTGAAAAATATTCTTCGAGGAAACTTGGCAGCTGTCAGGGCGATACACAGCTATTTTAAGTTGATGCATGTGATTGGCATAATTAAATCCATTGCAGGGGATAAGGATATTGTATTTTAATGTTTCTAATGGGGGACATGATTGATTTATAATGTGGTACATCCAGTAACTGTGCCAGTCAAATTGGTCAATGTAGTTCCTCATGTAACTTTATCAAACTGTCATATTTAGTAATAGACATATCCTCTTTGGCCATCCAAAATACAACTTTCACAGCAACTACAATGCTGGCTTCCTTTTCACTGGCAACATTATGCACTGCTTTCTAAAATTACCCAACCATAGATTCAGCAATAACAGAAGCTTTGTGGTCATTGCTTGCTGCATGTCAGGTCAGTGTACCAGTTCTGAAATTGGGATTATGTTCAGTCATAGAATTCTGCTTGTTATGCTTTATACAGAGACTACATATGAGTTTCTTTTAGCTGTAATTATATGCCAACCACAGAAAATCTATAGAAAAATGCCAAGGGTTGAAATGTTGCAGAAACAGCATTTGAACTTGCTGAAATATTTATCGTAAGTTGAGACTTTGCAGAGAACAGTTTATTAATGAAGCAGGAAAGGATGTGATACCCTAGATGTTCATGTGTTAATTTTATAAACCTAAGTTCCTGATTAGCTAACAATTAGGGGTTTCTTTCCATGCAGAATGTCGTGTTTTATAAATGCATTATACTGTAAAATTAGTCAAAGTTTTGCACGAGGCAAAGGTCTTGATTCCGGGGGCAAGACATACTCCCTCATACGAATTGTCCAAGAAACTTGTAGTTGGAAGTCTTTAAGAGACACGGGACCAAAAGGGTAATGAGACAATGCTGTAAAAGGGGGAAAAGAGACCATGGTAACCTATCTTAGTTTCAAACAATTTTTCTTTGATACGAGTCTGAAGATAATTGTCTGAATTTATGTATATTAGTTTCATACAATTTTTATTTGATATCAGTCTTAAGACAATTGTTTGAATGTATTTGTCTAGAATGTTATATGACTCATGTATTCTAACAATATTTTCTGACAGGAGTTTGAGATATTTGTTTGAATTTATTCATTTATATGTCATACAAATTATCTAAACAATAAATTGATATTATATGATCTGTAGGATGTTATGATGATTGATTGTTAGTTAGCAAATAATGTAGTTAAGACAAGAAGTGAAATCATTAATTCTTTTATATAATTATAATGTGATTTGTTTTAAATGATGACCAACTGTATCAGATTGGAGCAACAATGAGGGGCTACTTACTGTTGGCCACATGGTGAAGGCCCAACTCTTAGTCAATAAAATGATTAATATATGTAGTTCACATTGTAGGGGTTTAATTATTTATTATGTGGGACCACAATATACTAAATTAGCGATGTTAAACAGATCTGTAGAGAAATACATTAATCTTCCTGTACTATGTTTTGTTTATGGAAGGAAGTGAGCCAGAATTTATATGGTAACTGGATGTATTAAGGGAAAAATATTAAGTTCCTATAATATTTAATGAAGTGGTATGTAAGCAAATAACTCCATGGTATGCCAGGCAGCAGCCTTGAAACCATATTATGACAAGATGATATCTGATGTAATGAGAGAGGAGATGATGTATTATCCAAGATGGCACAACAAACTATTTACAAGAGCTTGCATACTTATCTATTTAAAAGGGAAATAGCTCCAATGGGGACATAGAAGAAAGACAATATTGCAGTTAATGACCAGTAAGCTGCTGGAGGCGAGCAGTCATTGTTTGCAGCAGCACAAGGGAGCCAGCGGGGATAAATTGACCCCAACCCCTATTCCTGGTGTTGAATCTGGAGTGACCCGCAGCCAAGTCATCATGTTACGCAAACATGCAGGAGAACTGCTCCAGTGGCCTAGTGGTTAGAGTGTCAGCCTCAGATGCAGAAGGTCACGGGTTCAAACCCCAGCTGAGTCATACCAAAGACTTTAAAAAATGCTACAAACAGCAACTTTGCTTGGCGCTCTGCATTAAGAGGTTAGTGTTAGGATTGGTCTGCCTGGTGTCAGGATCATATGACTGGGTGGGACATCATGCTATATGTCTGCAGCATGATGCCCCAGTGCTAGACATCACTATGAACTGCCACACTGCAGACATCGTAGCAATATGACTTTAACATTGTTAATTCTGTGTTAAAAATCCAAATCACTCACACCAAATCACACAAACATGCTGGAAAACTGAGTCTGAGAATGTTCACTCGATTTTATGATGAAATTTGTTATATCCATATAAACAAAACTGCTAATTGTATTTTATGCTAACTTTTTGTAATTATTTTCTACTAGAAGTATCTCATTCAAATGTCATGTTCAATTTCATTTTGTTTATGCAATTAATTAAATTGTTATATTTTATATTGGGAGGCTCATGTTGTTCTATTCTATATCTCTGATCAGCAGATCTCCATTTATTCCATCCATTAATTTCATATTTTTTTATTATTCACTTTATCTCATTAACAACACCGGGGTCAATCAGCCTCTAGATACTGATAACCACCACCACCCATGCACATAACACACTCAAATACATATTTTCAACTGAACACAGAAAGCGCATGCCAGAACATCTTGGCCACAGCTTCCAGCACATATTGTAAGCAGTTGGATTCAATTATGCCTCTCTCAGCATACTAAAGGAAGTAGCCAAGAATAGGTCGGCGTTATGAGTAACCAGGTTTTCTGCTCAGAAGTGCCCAGGTTACCATAGAAATACCCACTTTGGCTGCATCAGCATCCAGCTGGGAAGGTTTGGTAGGTCACTACAGGGAATGTACTCAGTAACTGGCAGAAGAGACATTGCTGAGCATTATTTTGGCCTAGCAAAAACCTCTGATATTTCCTCAACTATAGATGAATGTGAGATTAGTAAGAGGTCTTGTTGTGCTGGTACCCCAGAGACCTTTTCCAAAATGGAAAGGATCATTTTGGATTGTGCCAGAAGGTTTGGGGCACAAGTATGGGACCAGACCTCTTCTTCCTCCACAAACTGAGAGGAAGGGGTGGGTCTGAGAGAAGGTGTCATAGTCCCTGCTTCTGTCTGGAACTCATATGAGTTAACAAGGATTGAAAGGGCAACTTCATCATCATAGTCTAATACACTATGAGTCTGAGAATGGCTGGGCATCACTATGTCCCTTGGTAGAGGGGGCATAGGCGCGCTCTGCGCCATGGTTCGTAGTTCAGCATCAGTTCCAGAGGGGAGATGAGAATGTCTGTCTACCCTGGATGATGTTACACATTAAGCCTTCCAAGTGGAGGCCACCTGGTGGGGAGGTGATGGTGGGACACAAGCTGCAGCATCACCTTGATGTGAGAGCATGGTCCAGTAGCCCATAGAGCATAATGGACCAAGGGCCCTGGGGTGGAGAGTTTACATCCCACAAGGGTTCATTGGTATAACTGGAAAGAGGGGACACCAATGTGATCCCTGTCCTGAGCCAGAGTCCTGTGGGTAGACTCTAAATGGGATAGGATGTTAGAGGGGAGGGGCGGGGGGCTCTGTCCATACCCTGTCCCTGTACCATAAAGCCAATGAGTGACAGTAGGAGAAGACCTCTCAGTGCATAATGGATGCAGTGTCTCACCTCCCTAACATGACAGAATAACATGCTCCCAGAAGCAAGAGATGTGTTGCAGTGCTTGACCTGCCTAATGGAAGGGAGCAACCCCAAGTGGCAGTGCTCCACATCTTTAATGGGAGGGTGCAACCCGCCGTGCTCTACCTCTCCAACTGGAGGGAGCAACCCACTACCTGAGGTGTACATGTGGTTTGGAATGTGAGACGTGTTCATTTTCTCCTCCCTACAGGGGGACGTCAATCGACTCGAACATCTAGTCCCTTCAACTGGAAGGGCTTCATAGGCTGCCAAAGAAGTTGAGAGACCTGAAAGAAAATCTGGAAAAATCCAAAGATGAGAGGGTGGGAAGGTTCCTCCGCTCTCAATATCTACACTTGGAATCAACTATATTCCAGGTGCCAGAAGGCTATAAATCACAAAAAGTGAAATGATTTTTCCATGTGCGCTTTGAGCACTTTACGCAGTCTGTGTGAGTATCCCAAAGGCCCTTCTTGTGGCCACACTGCCCACAGACTTGGAAATTACCTGTAGTTTTTCCCATAGAAATTAAAATATTTCACCTGTGAATTATTAAAGAAACATGCAAATACATGTGCAACGTTAGTGTGAGTGTGGGCAAACAATAAATGTATACAACATTAAACTGAAGATAAAGGAAACGATGTTAAACAGGAACTGATGTGATTTTCGTATGACACAGGCACTTACCTGTACCACAGTGTATACATCTAATAAGCGTGTGCCCACTCCAAAAGAATGGAACATGAAGTAGCCTCAGAATCCCTTTAAAGAACTAAGTTCTAATGGTGGAAAGTTTAACATACAATTTTTCTTAATAAAATGGAATGGACAGTTGTAACACTGAGACTAATTAAAACTGCAGAAGGAGACTGCTTTTATTTGTGGTAAGTTGTTACTGGCATAATTTCTCTGGTGATGGTTTTGGGAATTGTCTCCACAGTTGGCATCTGTGAAAAAGAATGACAAGTAATATCTACCTTCTGCATATGACCATGTGACACAGAGCATGGTGTGCAAAAGGTCATACTGACTTTTTTCCATTCTGTGGGAGGACAGATTCACATCGAACAGATGGTGTATTTTCGGCATGAAAATAGATAGCTACACAATAGCAACAGGATAAGTAATTGCTGCTACTAAAACAACAGTTATCTGTAAGAGAACAATAATAAAGACTATACATATTATATCACATGTGACAATCGCCTGCTTGTATTGCAGTACATGCTATATACACCCCAGTGTACTTGAACTAAGTAGACCATGATGCACTCATGAGGAACTTCCTGTCTCTTCTTTAATAAGGAAAAGGAGTGACTGTTAAACCTTTATTGTTGTCTAGGAGCAATGCAAAAACAATGCAATTCACGTGACTTATTAAAATACAATGGCAACACAGAAAAAAACTGATGTTTAATCAATTATTTAATTAAAGTAATTATAAATTCCTATTAATTCAGGCAGGGCCTATTTGCATTATAACTTAACAGACGGGACTTACCAATAACCATTTTTATTTTGAAAATAAGAAAGGTGAGATATAACATGCCTCTGACTCCATATAAAGGTGATCAGGTCTTGTATTCTTTTATGAAAATCTGAATAATTATCTAAGCAGAATCTAGCATTATAGGCTGCTCTAAGAAAAGAAACAAAAAAATCAAGAAAAAAGTTATAATTATTACATGCTGCAGTATTTCATCATGAGCATATCAAGCCACATGCTTTTTCAAATGTACATTAATACAAATATGTTAATAAGGGCAATAGGGTGCCCAATCTACTCTAAGTACACAAATTCTACACATGAGATAATAGAAACGTAAAATCATTTTATATTATTACTGTATTATCACATTTAATTGATCAATGTCATATGAAATTAACAATAAGTAATTAATATCTATAATACAGATAACTTTTAGCTTTCATCAGTTCAAATTTGGAAAAAGTTCTATGGTAGGCAACAGTACGATAAAGTACCCAGCTTTAATGAAGTGTGTAATAACCATGAGATAAGATTTCTATTTCATGATATTCTTGGATATGGCAAGAGTTGCTGCTACTGGTAGAATGGTACACTACATGGAAATCTTCTTGTGGACTGATGAATGAATTGGTAAGTGCAAGAATTTTAATTTGTTTACAATATTTGATTCAACTGGGGCTGGTTCTGGGTGTCTGACAAAATTAAGAACACAGGTCTTATATAACACATTTCTGGTTGTTGCCGGACTTTGTCAACACTCTTCAATGAGTTTGGATTTCTGCAGCCAGGTGATGTGTATTGCCTGTGTGTCTGGAACAGTTCTATCTGTTACAGTTCGTTCCACCCAGCATCACCAATTTCATCCTATTTGTAGCTCAGTAAATTTCCAGGTCAGTATCATTAAATCTTGCTAAAAGCACGTGAAGTATTTAAAACTAATTAGATACTTTTAGCTACATTTAGTAACACTGACCTGAAAATGTACTAACTTGCAAATAGTATAAAATTTGCTATGCTGTGTGTAGTTTCTTGTATTATACCAAATAGCTCAACTATATACATGTGTCTGTCTCTCTCACAATCTTTGTATGGTATGTTATCAAAGTTGGAGAAACCCTGAATTGCTTTGTGACTGAATTTCTTTTTGTTACATATCTGCTGTTGTTGTTTGACTTTACAACAACTCTGTCAGGCACAGCAGACAACAGGGTTGTTTCTTTTCAAAAGTAGTTCCCAGCATGTGGATAGCATGACTGAGACAACTGGACTAAGACAACTGGACTGACACAACCAGACTGAGATACAAAAAACCCAGCTAGATCTCTCTGTCACATGGGCGAGAAAAGAAGGTACGTGCATCCTGATTTGATCTGTTTTCCAAAGTTTATTTTAAAAAAACACTGCAAAAAAGTAACAAAAGAAGTTTAAATTATCTTAGATCATTACTTTATTCGGGTACATCACTGACCATGAACAAATGTAATAGACCAGCATCACTTTACAAAATTATTATGTTCTTGTTAATGATTACAATACAAGAATATTACTGCACTGCAAATTATCAACAGACTTACCTACATACTGTATTTAAAGGGTATCCTCTTTCTGTCAACTCTGAAAGAAGTAAATACAGTAAAATTCAGTATCCTATAATTAAGTTTTCTTTCTTGATATCCATCTGGAAGGAGGAAATGATGCCCAGTGAGAGAAACCTGGCAAAAGATGAAAGACCCCCTGACTGTGAACTTTATACAAATGTGCAGGTTTCAAGATGTGTTGGCAATCCAAGTGATAAGACAGTGACTGCTTCCAACTGAAGGCATTCTATACCACACAAAATAAATAGGATGGCTGGCTTATTTGACCTCCCTCAGAAAGTGTCTGGCATACACAACAGCAAAACTTATGACATCCATAAAAAGATGTTCCCCATTTTATGATAATGCACAAATGTTATGTGTGGCACCAGTGGGGCTACTAAAATAATGGATCTGGGCTACTATATTAGGTTTAGTCTAACCAGGATGCTAGATATATATAATCTCATGGCTTTTTCTATTTTTTTAAAAACATTACAAAGAAACAACAGAAATAATATTTCACGAAAGGAGAACAAGATTTAATGAATAATGACAACAAAAACTTTCAAATTAAAGTGCCTTCTCTAAGTTAATGATTTTAAGCTGCATGGACTACCACAATCAAACTTGTCCAATGTCTTAATATAAGACTAGTTAAGAAGTTTCATCTTAATATAAGACTAGTTAAGAAGTTTCATCTTGATATAAGACTAGTTAAGAAGTTTCAGCTTGATATCAGACTAGTTAATAAGTTTCATCACAATCTGATTATAAATACATATGATCCTTGAGTACTGTCAAGCTCAGCCAATCAGATGCAATAAAAATACATATGATCCTTGAATACTGTCAAGCTCAGCCAATCAGATGCAAGATCACATCATAAATATGCATGATCCTGCTCACAATCATACCCAATCAAATCTGGAGGATGATATAAGCATATTGATCATTTTTCATCAAATTCTATCATAAGTAGTCTCAAGAGTGGTAAACAAACTTAGCCAAACAAATGCAAGATCACCTCATAAATATGCATAGGTCTCACTTATAACAAAAATCACCCAACATCTTAATGGTATAAGCCTATTTACCATGTTTAATTAAAATTGGGTCAGAAATAGTGTCTCACCAATGGCAAGTCCAATCAATCCGATGCAAGATAACTTACTGTTATGCATTGATCTCACTAATAATCATTGGGTATCTTGATAATTGCCAAGTTTCATGATTCAAGTCTATTTACAAAGTTTAATTACTGTAATATAGGATTTATAGAATGTCAAAAACGTGGGGATTTTTGTTTTGTGACACATAATGCCATTTTTCAACCCATGATATACATGGCAACCAGTATATCTGGTGGAAGAAGAACCTGGGAAGACCTTGTGAATAACCACCGACCCATGGGAAGTTACTGACAAGCCTTCTCAATCCACACATTGGATAAGGCCAAGACTCAAACTCACTTGTACAAAACTCTCATCTGCTGTAGCATAGCAACAGATCTACATCCACACAATGCACCTGAAGATCAGGTTCAACACAATGTTCATTTTACTTGTGATTTCAAGCAAACAGCATAGGCTCTGATCTGCCCCCACATTATACAACAGTATCTACGTTACTCGCAGCTGGATGCACACTATACCAAGGTAAATAAAATTTGATATGATTGATGGATGTACAACAAATTTACATAATTTAGTGAATTTTGTGAGACTAAAATCTACATTTACACAACTTTGTAGGTGTGAAATAAAGCATAAATTTTAAGACTCTTACTGTTTTCATCTTTAACCCCAATCCCACACCCAAATGAAGAATGCCCAAATCACAGAAAACAACACCTACTAATAAACATGGCATTTTCTTTCAAATTAACAATTTTCTTTTGAAAATGTTACATCTTTTTGAAAGTAATTTATGGTTTATAGTGAAAATTTAGATGTAGTAAAATCTGCCACATGCATCAGACCATCAGTTAACCAGTCTACTTTATAGTTAGACAAGCTTGGCACCTCAGATGTCACTGCATACCATATATACCTGGTTATCAGTTGAGTCCGACTGCAAATAACGTAGACCCTGATCCATCTTTGCAAAATGTGCTGGCAGATCAGAGTCTATGTCGTTTGTTCTACTGAATGTTCATAACAAACTGCACAGACCCAGATCTACCAGCGCATTATGTGATGGCAAATATGGGTCTGTGCAGTTTGCAGTTTGACTCAACTTATAAGCAAATATAGCTGGTAATACATCTGAATTCTACTTGACAGTGTGCAGCAGTCCTATGGAATGCTGAATAAACAATGCTTGACTGACTTCTAATGGTAGGTGGAGCTTAGGGATTTGCCAAGGTCTCCAGTGATGAGCCAATGCTTCTAAATAAGACTATTTTTACACAAATTTGGCATATTTTAAGAAAGACCTGTATGATGACAAGATCAGCCCATAGTTTTCAGCAAGTACAAGGTGGGCTCCTTGAGTTTATCACAAGAGAAATAATGTACGTTTCTGGGGAAAAATCACCTGAAGGTTGGCAACATGAACGCAAGGTACTGTATGTGTAAACCCCCACCCACCCATCATGGTCATTGTATCTGTTTTTTATTGGTTTCAATGGCATTTTTGGCTATATCATCCCAAGGAAATGGGAGCTATGGCACTGCCTTTCCTATGGACAAACCGAAGCAGCCGATCTAGGCTCATCTGGGCAGGTATCAGATTCATAATGCTTATAAGTCCAATGCTCTTCCAACTCAGCTAGTGCAGTTCCATGCCAATTGAAATTTTTCGCACATAAACTGTTTTTCTTTCTTTCAGTTGGATTGACCTTTTGACCCCCAAATTGATAGGCTTCTTCCTTATCGTAAGTAAGCAACAAAGTCTGGGCCAGCTCTGTGATGTAGAATTCATGTTATTGTACAGAATCATTTTTCATCATTCGATCAGTGACTCTGACCTTTGAACTATGGACTCCAAATCAATAGGATTTTCTTTTCACCAAATGCAAGTCCTCAGCAAAATCTGAGACTGTAGATGAAATTCAAGTTATTGTGCAGAAACTATTTTTGAGCCCAAAATCTCAAGTTCTTTTCTTACCCCAAGTAAAAGCCATTTCAAAGTTTGGTATCTGTAGATGGTACACAACTAAAGTTATCTGTGCAAAAACAAAACTGTAACAGACAAATGGACGGACATATCATAACATAATATGATACATCTTATGGTGAACATATACAAACTATAGCACAAGACTTGAACCCTCCAATAGTTTCATGACAAGCCTTCATTTTACTGAGCAGTATACACACTGTAGCTCCAGTTTCCAAGCATCTGTTATCAGTAGTTGGAGAAGATTGGGGCAAACTTTATGGGCCAAACTAAAATTTTAACAGGGGCGGTGTCCTAGGTGTCTTACAACCCATTACTCATATTTACTCTCTAAGGAATTATGTTCTGATAAAATTCTGAGATTAAAGTACAAGCAGCAAAATGGAAACACAAAAGTATTTATTTTCAACATTCCAAGACTTCATGATGGTACAAAAATCTATCCCGATTAAAAAACTTTGTGATACAGGATCTAAAACTGTCACTTAAATATTATGGAGTGAATAATATGTAAAATGGTCATAATTGACTAATTTTACTTTAATACAAGTCTCATATATAGATGAAAACTGATATTGCTTGCAGGCAACTACCTTGTACTTCAAAAATATGTCCCCATTTTGCTACTAACATGTCTGTATGCTGTACCACTTTTACCAGTGCACATTTACCATTATTATTTATGCTCAAAAAGTTTAGCAGCACTTTAGTTAATCCTAAAATATTACTGAATGCAAATTTACACAGTAGGCTAGTTAAAAATTTACAATTTTAAATTTCCCATCAAATTCTAACATTCAATAAATAAATAAAAGGTTAGAGTTTTAACTTATTTCAACATTGATTGACAGAACCTTTCAAAATCATTCCGTGTTTAAAGACTTTTATGTGCATAGAACATAATGATGCATCCAAACTGCTTTACTAAACTGCAAACAGCTCTAATGAATGTAAAGTAGGCTATTCATACAATAGACTAATTCAAAGCATAAATCAGTTCAAATTACTAGTGAGTGTCAAACACACTTCAGTGCTCACCTTGGTTCAACCCCACCCCTCTCTCCAATGTGCTCCATAGGGAGAAGTCCCAAAAGGGTAAGAATATACACAGGGGCCAAGTTTAGTTTCATACCTGAATTTATCTTTGATTTAAAGTACTGTATATACTCACTTATAAGTAGAGTCAAAGAACAACGATTCTGATCTGCCATGGCATTATGTGCCTGCAGACCAAGGTATATGTTGTTTATTCTACTGATTACTCCTAACAAACAGACCCAGATCTGCCAACACAATATGCACCAGCAGATCTGGGTCTGTGCAGCTTGCAGGTGAACTTGACTTACAAATGGGTATATATGGTATGTGTATGAATATAAATCTTCAGGAGGAAACTTCAAAGTCCTTCCATTATGAAAATTATTTACCAATCATGAATATTTAAGAAACTTTATTTCATACACACTATACAACCAGAAGAATAATATTTTGAATGAATATTTTTCAATTCATGAAAAATTATTACTATGATGATACGTTTACATAACCTGACCAAAGAAAACCGATACTGTTGTTTCAATTTGTATGGACCACTTATACACTGTATCAACACACTGTCATAAAATACTGGGAGGACCAATACTGAATCCATTACTATCCAAATTTTATTTTGTTTTGTTTAATCTAAGACTGCAAAAAGGTGATCAAGGATTTTGTCAGTTTTTCAAATGTGTTTTTGTGTATTGTATATAGATTTAAAGAAGCTGTTTATATCTTGCCCCATAAACAATGATGTAACTGACATAACAATGATGTAAATTATGTTTTGAAAGCAAAAATTACCTACATGAAGGGCATCAATGACAATGATACAAAAGTGCTTGATCAACATATTTTTCAATATATGAACCAGCACATAGGAATATTCACTTTTATCCACATGTATGCATGCGTGTGCGCACGCACACACACACACACACAATTTATGACTCCAATGAGTACACTGTATGACATCCAAAAATAGAGAACGATTCATATGGACTTTGTCCCAGCGAGACCACACATGTACTTTTATTTTCAGAAAACATCACTCTGTAAAAAGTTAATTTTCTTGTTCTGCACATATTAGCATAATTCATTCTCTACTGCCATTGATATTCTGAATCATGCAGCTTTAAAATTACCCTGAATCAAGGAACTCTTTGCAGAAGTTCAGACACCGAAAAATATTAAAAAACACCACTTTATCCAGAATTGAACCAATTAGGTTTCACAAATTTCCATTACTGGTATGCTCTTTGTCAGAAGGCTTGTTGTCATGATGTGCACCCACCCACCCCCACCTCTGAATTTGCAGATTTTTCTTATAAAAAAAGAAAGAATAGCCATTTATCTGGTTTCAGATCAGACAGTCCAGTTTTGCCCATTATACTGTTTGTCTTCATTGGTTAATATATTTGTCATTTATTTAAGATCACAGTTATACGAGTCCTGAATATCAGACCTATCTGTGCATGCATCCTTATGACACCATTATATAGGTTGGGTCAGGATGGCATCACACTTAGCAACCTAAATTCCACCTGGCGTTAATGCGATTGTTCATGATTTGGGGTGGGATCTTGAGTTCCTTCAGTCACCACCCTAAAAACAGATCAAAAGGTGATCACGCAACTTGTCCTCTAAATACAGCCAAGCACAAATCAAATTTCATAACTGACTGAACTGTTAACTTTACATCTTTTATTTTTTATACAGAATTTTAACATCTACATGCTACATGCATACATACATTGACCACAACAGGGGTTATTCTATGATATGCTAATTTCTCAAAAAAGCAGTAATAACTGGACAAAATATATGAAAATCACATTAATACAGTATGTGCAAACCCAATATTTTTCTTTATTAAATCTGCATTTTTTAAGGAAACCCCCTCTTTTTCCAAACTTTGCTGGCTGGCTCACCTAAACTTTCAGTTCTAACATAAATCTTGCAATGACTAGTCCGTTCAGGAAAGAAATAAACTGCACGTAAAGTGACAATTTCAACCCATCTGCTAAGCACATCAGTCTCAGATCATACATGTATAGAAATTCCGTACTTCATCTAACTTTAACAAAAGTACTGTAAGCTGTAAATTACATGCCCGTCCATGTTTATAATATTCTCTATGTAGGCTTTAGTTCGAAAAGGCTGACTTGGACGATTATTGACCAACATGACCTTTGGTTAATGTATGCTGTCTTTAACAAAAACTAAATCTGCAAGAATAATTATTTTCTTATTAGACTCATTGTAAACAAAGAACTTTGACTTTTAGTCCCCAAAATCAACTGGTTTCATTCTTACCATAAGTGCAAGCCATCCACAAAGTTTGGTCCAAGAGCTAACTCTAGAACAAAGTTAATGTGCAATGCCCATTTTGTCTGAGTTACAATAACACTGACCTTTGACCTTCTGACCCCAAAATGAATAGGCTTCCTCTGTACTTTAAAAGTACAAGCCCATCACATGCCTTGATCAAGGTGTATTACCAGAACTAAAGTTATAATGCAAAAAAACATTTTTTCTTCTTCCATTCAACAGCCTAAGAATTTGACCTTTGACCCCAAAATCAACAAGATTTTTCCATAACTCAGATGCAAGCTATTTACAATTCTGATAATGATAGATGTTACGAAACTTGAGTTATTGTATGGAAATGAATGGATGGACAACACAACATGCTATAAGAATACAGTATACTCCACCATATGGAGGTCATCTCCAAATCTAGCTGAGTCTATTTTATAAAGAAAACAAACATCTGTAGACACAAAACTCTGCTGATTGGGCAAACCATTCACCAAAGATACTTCCATGTGGTGCTTTATACAAAACAACAAAGCATAGGAAGAAAAAAAATATCACTGCCATGGCAGCTTGAACCCTAAAGTCACACTCGAATGGATGGATGGATGGATGGATAGTTTTAAGTGCATATCAGCACAATCCTAGCTGTAAATTACTAATTAAGAGTAAAGTTAAGAAAATATAAGGTAAACATTTCAAAACACAATAAAGATAAATCCTTCCAATAAACATAAACATGTAGTCCTACAAGACAAAAGATAAAATCTAAAATACCCATAAAAAATCCTTCAAATATAGTCATATTTGGAATAGACGTTATGATATAACTTCCAGCCAGGTAAGAAACTGTTATGTCATAACTTCCAGCCAGGTAATCTCCGTTTACAATTTTATGGGTATGGTTCAATATCATAAAACTGACTTATTTTTGCTATTTGAATTTACATTGTTACAGAAATATAGAAAGTAAATTAACTACTGTAACAATATCAACCATTTGTACCTCTGTCAAAGACAGGACCCTGGGTGGCAGAGTGGTCTAAAGTACTGGCCTTAACAATGATTACCATCTCACCTGTCTGCATGGGTTTCAATCTCCGGTTGGGTCAATGTGGGTATGTGAGAAAGCTTGCCAGTAGTTTCCTGTGGGTTGGTGGTTCTTACTGGGGTTTTCCTGAGTTCTTCCACCAGTTAAACTGGCCACCATGTACAGCTAACAGAAAATGGCATTAAACCCACAACAACGACAACCTCTGACAAGACTGGCTGTTATCACAGCCAACTTTTCACAAAGCAGCCATAGGGTTCATTTTTTTTTTATTACATAAATAATATACCCCCAAAAAGCCAAATACTTTCCCTTGTGGTACATCAACATAAAGTTTTTAATCAAGCTCACATGAAACAAGAGGAACATGTGGGGCTGAATTCACTCACCTAGCTGACATCTGCCCAATATCCAAATGCAGGATCATCTGGCCAAAGAATCTGGGTCAACATGATGCTTTTTGCTGAATGTTATTGTCAATGTTGTTGCTAGCATATGTTATAATCAACAGCTGCTGCTAGCATATGTTAAACAGTTGTGCAGCATTTCTCTATTTTTTTTCTATCTTCATCAATATTTGATAGCACAGCAGCACCATTTGTCCAATACTGAAAGATCCCTATGCCAGGTTAGATTTAAGTAACAGCAGCCATATTGGATCACAGAGTGGCATACAAAAATTATAAGACTTTCATGTCAGATTGGTTTCTGAAAAATTTGGTAACATTCTGTTGAGTGGTTTAAAGGATATTCCATGGTGGCCATATTTGATGCCAAACTGGCCAAAAATGACTAAGGCCATAAAAATGTATTTCCAGTCAACTGACCCTCCCTATTTTTCATTGCCAACTCTAACACTTTTTTCCCCCAGAGTAAATTTTTTTTTTTTATTACAAAATTAACATTTTGATTTGTGCATCTGAGTTTTGCCCAGTAGCTGAAACATATATATATATATATATATATATATATATATATATATATACATACACATACATATATACATACCTAACCTAATTTTAAAACCAGTGCAATAGAAAACACATGTTTTGTTAGCAATGCAGGCCCTATTCTGATGGCTGATTATCATCATTTGTAAAACTCTGAAAGCCTTGTGCACGAGGATGACTTCTGTAATGTTTGGTCAAATTCTGTTCAGCAGTTAGCAACAGTGTCAGATCAACATCATTTCAATGAAGTCTCCATGCCAGCATGCTTTGTAACAAGCTTAGGTCCAATTCTATTAAGCAGTTTTGAAGAAGTTGCTTAATGCTTTTTCCATTTTTATGGCAGCCATGGTGGATTGGCATCATTTCTATAAATCTGAGAGGTCTTCCTGCAATGAAGTTACTGTCAGATTTGGTGAAATTACATGTATATTCAATGATTCAGAAGGAACAATGTAAAGGTTTTTCTATTTTTGGTAATGGTGATCATAATTTAAGGCAGATTTGTATCTTTTGCATAAATTTTAAAGGTTGTTGTGCCAGGATGCTTTCTACCCAAATAATCAAATTCTGTTTTGGGGTTTTGGAGAAGAAGCCATTTAAAGTTTGTTCTTTTTTTTTTTTTTATTTTAATAAAGGCATCTATATTTCATGGCAGATCTGCTTAATTTGTATGGATATCAAAGGCATTTTTATTCCAAGATGCTCTCTGTTGAAACTGGTTGAAACCAGTCTGGTGGATTTTATGAAGAAAAAGCAACTGCTAACAAACAATGAATGTCTGATTCATTTTTTGTAATGGTGGCCATATTTGATGTCAAATCAATATATTTTAAACAATTTGACATGTATTCCTGACGATGTTTTGTCGAATCACATTTTGTTAAGCAGCTTTGAGAAGATGTTATCTAAAGTTTTATTTTGATTTATAATGGCTGCCATATTTACTGAGAATAATATATAAACTGCGATTGTTGATGGACATTTTCATAAGTCCTTATGAAGTTCTTGAGTTTATTATACCTAATTCATTGAAATATGATATGTGCCTATTATAGGTACATGCATTAATGTAGCCTTTTTACCAAGTTTCATGGTAAAAACAGTCTCTCATGCTATATGATGCTCTACCAATCAATATGTAATAAAACTCATGGGACAACTCATCGAACATATTGATGAAACAAGATGCATTATAACCTCATTCATCAATCTTGCTCATAACTAAACTCAACCAAGATCTTAATGATACAAACTTATATTCCATACAGAATCAAAACTGCCTCAGAAATGTTTCCTTCAAAGAGGCTCAGCAAATCGGATGCGAGATACGTAATTTACTTACATCAGAAACCAGTAACAAATCCAGGCAATTAGATGCAAGATCACCTCACTAATATACAAACACCTCACTCACTATCAAATTTGTCTTAGAGTTTGATGATATGATCATATTTACCAAGTTTGATCAAATCATACCAGAAATGTCATATGAGGGGTAACAAGCTCAGCCAATCAGATGCAAGATCACTTCCTTATCACTGTGACTGTCCATCTCATCTTCTTTAATGCAGCCTATCTGCAGAGTTAGGTGAAGGTAAGTGAAGCTGAAATTTTGTTGTTTCACAGAAAGTAATGTCTCTGATTGGTCACAGTGATCGTTACTTTTGACATTTTGATCCAGAGAATCGGCCTTGAATGTGGGAGGTCACAGGTTCAAACACCAGCTGAGTCATACCATAGACTTATAAAAATGGTACAAGTAAAATGGTAAAAATGTACAAGCAGCTGCCTCACCTGGTGCTCAGCATTAAGAGGTTAGTGTAAGGATAGTCCTACAATGTAAGACCTCGACCCTGATATTTATGTTTTGGACATTGAGGTCTTACTGCCTGAATAAAGGTGCTCTGTAGCGTGTTTTGATGTCAACTAACACTGTAACGAAACTCAAATTTTCAGGAATATCGTGTTCACTTGGTAGCCTATAATGATGCTTTGCTACAAATTAAAGTAATAATGTTTTCGTCAGACTTTACTTACTCTGATGTCTTTTTTCTAATAAATTTAAATTCTCACATAAACAAATGGACCTGTTGTTGAGTTTCATTGGCCTGTATTTCAGTTGACAGGAATGCAATGGAAGCCAGGAATGCTGAAATCGGGTTAAGTTGAAGAATACTTCTTTAATAAAATGAATAAAAATATAATAATACTTTAGAAAGTGTTTAGATAGCTTCATTTCATTCAAGATTCTTATCATCCTTTTAACCAATTTCGGTATTCCCAGCTTCCAACGCATTCCACCCAACTGAAACGTAGGCCAACTTGAAAACATGTCCATTTACTTGTGTGGGAATTTGAATTTATTAGGAAAAAGACATCCAGATAAGTCAAGTCTGACTAAAACTTTTATACCGCTCCGGTGGCCTAGTGGTTAGAGCGTCTGCCTCGGATGCGGGAGGTCGTGGGTTCGAACCCCGGCCGAGTCATACCAAAGACCTTAAAAAATGGTACTAACAGCTGCCTTGCTTGGCGCTCAGCATTAAGAGGTTAGTGTTAGGACTGGTCGACCTGGTGTCAGGATAATGTGACTGGGTGGGACATCATGCCACATGTCTGCGGCATGATGCCCCAGTGCTAGACATCACTATAAACTGTCACACAGCAGACATCATAACGACATGACTGAAAAATTGTTAAAGCTACGTTAAAAATCTAAATCACACTCACACACTAAAACTTTATAACTTTAATTTGTGGAAAGGTGCTAATAAGGACTGCCAAGTGTGTGAGATACTCCTGAAAATTTGACTTAACGTTCTGATGTACATCAACATTGGAAAAGGCAACACAGCACAGTTATTTGGGCTGTAACACCTTTACGCCCAAAACACAAATATCAGGTCGAGGTCTTATATTGTAGGACTAGTGTTTGGACTGGTCGTCCTAGTGTCAGGATAATGTGACTGGGTGGGACATGATGCAACATGTCTGTGGCATGATGCCCCAGTACTAGATATCACTATAAACTGTCACACTACAGACATCATAGCAATATGACCAGAAAATTGTTTAAACTACATTAAAAATCCAAATTGCATACACACATTTTAAGCCCGAGGCTAATACCATTGTCTCCAACAGGGTAACATTACAACAAAATCCTCTTTAGCTAAAATGAACTTAAGTTAAGTTATTACATAAAAACCAAATCGTTAAAGAATCTACATAGTCATGACCAAAACATTACTCACACAACCTTACAGGTGTACACATCACTTAAACACTTTAAACAAATTCCCATTCACTTTGCATTTTTGTCACTATTTAATATTTTCCAATACTAAATGTAAGGCCATACTGCAATCCAACTTTTGCACATCCAACTGCCATCCATTTGACACAGCACATTTTTTTAAAAGAAAACACTGCATCTGGAGACAATGATCGCAGGGTAACAAAAAGAGTGAGGCAGCTGAAAAAAAGATCAGCATGTGAGGCTATGGTAACTATTGTCCAAGCATTCAGTTCCAATGCCTCAAGCAACTTAACAGACAAACAGACCCAGGTGCCCGCCAAAATACACTACTGGAAAGTACCCAAGTCAAAGTTGGGTGAAGCCAAGAAGTGCAATGGACCTTGTATCTGGAAGCTGAAACCAACAACCAAAGCACAGAATAGGGTACAGACCACTCCTTCTGATGTCTGGCTGCCACTTGGTCTAAAGACAGGTTTCGAGTCAGTTCCCTCACCATCATTGAACAGGTTCAATATACATGGTGCCCTGGGCAGCCTCTCCAAACTGGAGAGGATCCTAGCATCGAATGATTCCAGGGTTTATGGACAGAGATTTGGGGCAAGGAAGCAGTAAATGAGATTTACCGCCTTGTCAACGAGTGAGATGAAGATGAGACCACAAAGAGCAAAAGGACCCAGCCTGACTGGTTTTTCTGAGAACTCATCTGGGTGAACTAAAATTGAAAGTTTGTTATCCTGTCTTTGTTTTCGGTGCAAGGCAGGACTATTCTATCTCATCTCCCTCCAAAGAGAATCTCCATTTATTGGTAGTGCTGAAATAATGGAATGGGGCTAACCCGTTTGTTCCTCTCTCTGGAAAAAAATGGCAGTCCCCCTCCACTTCCCTCAATAATAAGGCCCGAGGAGGCACAGAAGATCTACATTATAGTATTACTATCAAAAAGCAAATTTTCTATGACTAACCTTGAAGCAAAAATAAAGCAGTGAGGAAATCATTTCACAGACTGGATATTCTTAGATTCATAATAAACCGTTGGAAACTGTTGTCACTGACAACTCTGACAACACTGCTATTTGCTGCCACTGGTAAAGTGACTGACATGTCTTGCTTCCACTAATGTAGGCCTTTTAAAAACAAAAACAACTATTTTAACACAAGCACCTCAAAACTACTGATGCTTTAATGTCTGAAAAGAATTTCCAGGATTCTGAGACAGAACCATTTCTTCTTTTTTAACTGCAGATTATTTGAGCAATAGGATTTTCAAATCAATGACTGTAAGATCTGCAGGACAAACATAACTCTGTGGTGAAAACCCATGCTGATATGACCATCCATTCAGGGCAAACATAACTCTATGGTGAAAACCCATGCTGATATGACCATCCATTCTGAGAATTAGTGAAAAGATACTGAGAAAATGTTCATTGTGGCAGCCATATTTGAGGAAAGATCAGCACCATTTTCATTCAGGACAAACAGTGAAAACCCATGCTGATATGACCAGCCATTCTGAAGAATTAGTGAAAAAATGTTGAAAATGTTCATTGTGGCAGCCATATTTGAGGAAAGATCGGCACCATTTTCATTCAGGACAAACATAACTCTATGGTGAAAACCCATGTTGATATGACCAGCCATTCTGGAGAATTAGTGAAAAGATGTTGAAAATGTTCATTGTGGCAGCCATATTTGAGGAAAGATCGGCACCATTTTCATTCAGGACCAACAAGATATTATGATTCGTCTTCTGGTGGAAATCCATAGTTAATATGAAATTCCGTCTACAAGGAGTAGGAATAACAGTATTTTCAAGATAGCTTCAGTGGTGGCCTTATTGGATGTCAAATTTGCTCCATTTTCAATCAGGGCCAACCATAAGAAGTCACTTAGTGAAAACCTAATGTTGATATGACCATCCATTCAGGAGGAGCAGCGATAACAAGAAAACATCATAAGAATTCTTTTGGTGAAAACTCAGTTTTAATATGGATTACCATTCACAAGAAGTAGCAATAACAAAATTGCTCAAGCTGACTGCTGTGGTGGTCAAATTGACCATTAGATCTGAACCATTTTCATTTAGGTCGACCTAGACATCATAAGAAGTATTTTAGTGAAAACCTCATGTTGATATGACTGTCCATTCAAAGAGTAGCATTAACAATATTTTCAAGACGCTGCTGTGGTGGTATTATTGGATGTCTGAGAAGCACCATTTTCATTTAGATCCAACTTCGCTACAATGAAGAACCTCGTAAATCATGATTACTCAAGCTGAAATTTTAATCTGGTCCCAGGGGTTTCTTGTTTTGCAAGATTCACTCTAGTTTCACAACAATGAAAATTTTACTGGCATGCAACATGATAGTTTAATTATTTCACTATTAACATAAAGTCAAAAAAGTATGAATGGAATCCATTCATTGTGAATATAGAGTAAATGGGGCCTTTAAATGTGATGATACATTTTTAAGTTACACGTTGTATTTTATTTTATGCTGGTTGTCTAAAATAATCTTTTTGTCTAATCTGGTTTAAAATATACGATAAAGTGACAAACTATGGTTGGGGTGGGGTGCTCCCAATATTTTATTTAAACTATTATAGAAGTCCCACCAAGGCTCTATTTTGTTGGAAGTTAAATTTAGTGAAAGATAGATGTAAAGCTCCGAGCCCCCAGTCAGCAATGTTGATGGTTAGATGGTTAAATATACAAAAAAAAGGTTGAAATTCAATGAATAACAATTTAATAACAATTCAATAATCAAATGACTCAAATTTCCAATTACACTCCTTCCACTCGACCCTTTAATAAGCCTACTGCATCACTTGATTAGCAGTGTGAAATTGATTTCCACCTGTCCTTGTATTTCTACTCATCTGCTGTATCCTATTTCTCCCAATTTCTTCTCCTCTTCCTCCCCGACCTTTCTCCAAATTCCTTCTCCTCCTCCTCTTTGACTTTCTCTAGACTCCTTCTTCTCCTCCTCCACTTCCTCTCCCATGACTACACTTCTGTCAACTTCGACTGTCTCGGCTACAGTCTCAATTCCGTCTCCAACTCTTGAAGACTTGGGACCCAATGGAACCGGAAGTTCTCTGTCCCCTAAAAGCTTCCTGTAAAAACACATGGACAGTACAATCTTTTTCCTCAGCCCTCTCATCTCACACTACACACAGCCTATCATCAGATAACGACTATTAAATTTCTTCGGTCATGCATTTGTTCACATCGAGATACCCATACATTCTTGTATGGTAAAACAAACATCATAATACAGCAAGGTATCAATTACTTCTTATACATACATCAATAAATTCTGTCACATCAGTACATATTCCTAATACCGTTACACTAAACAATATCACAATAGTCAGACGCATTTCTTTACCTTACAACTCATACAAAGTATGCAAATATTCAAATTTCCATGCTCTGATATATGCATACGTCCATAGTAACTAATCTCACATACTTTCCAAATTCACAATTCAAGCATGTGTAAATTCTAACATAACGCATTAATAAATGCATTGGTTTACAACAAAGTAACCTAATAACGAATTACAAAATTAATTCTGACCACAAGCTAACAATCTACATAATTCCACCTCACATCTAATAATTCTCTATGTAAGGCTCAAGGCTATTTTTCAAATATGCATGTAAATGAAACGCTACAAAGGTAATTCTACATACTAAATGATCCTAGTAATTAAGTGTACATACTACAAATAATTACAATTATGATGCCATAATATTCTGCAAAAATTGAGCAAATAACTTACTGACCTTTTCAAAGCTTTGTCTTTCCTTAGAATCTACCTCTAAGTTCTGCCACCAGATTACAAGCGGCTTCTTTCTCAGAGTAAACGCTACTGGTCTGCAATCCTTCCAGGCAAATACTAAATTACTCTTTGGGGCTCCGAGTGGCCGAGTGGTCTAAAGCGCTGTCCGTTATGGATCACTGCCATCTCACCTCTGTCTGCGTGGGTTCGAGTCTCGGATTCGGCCAATGTAGATATGTGAGAAAGCTTGCCAGTAGCTTCTCATGGGTCGGTGGTTCTTTCCGGGGTTTTCCTGGGTTCTTCCTCCACCAATAATACTGGCCGCCATGTATAGCCTATCGTGTGCTGAAAAATGGCGTTAAGCCCTACAACAACAACAACAATAAATTACTCTTTACAATTTCGGAAGGTATCATTCGGGTCTGAATTGTAATCACGCCCTCTATTTCAATTTTGATTGGATATTGCTGTGGACCAATCCAATCAAACTTAGTGGACAATGTCCCTCTCGGTGTCTGTCCACATGGGGACGGATAAGAACATGCCCCATTCACACCATGGACTTTCCTTTTGATCCTTGAGCTAACCTTTAACATATAGGTGTGATAATGGCAAGCCTTTGTTATGTGACACAACGAATCGCCTTTGCTGACTCGAGTTCCCATCTCTGGCTGCTCATGGTAACCTTACATAACAGTTCAACACTAAGCCCGCAGCAATCTTTAGAGATCAAACACAAGGCCATGGTAATATTCCCAAGACAGGTAGATTATAGCTTATACATGACTTTAGCTGGGTGCTAAGTAAACGTGACAGATAAATAGGGAACTAAATTTATAATGCAGAATATTTGTTTGAGCAAATTGTTTTGGCAGGTCAGTGAGCTTGCCAAAACAACATTTTTAGTATAAAGTCAATGACACTAGATGGTCAGGATTGTGTTGCTGTGCTTGTATACCCTATACATACATAATAAATACCCATACATATTGCACTTGAAGAAGCAGACTCTTCACTATAGTCAAAATATCAAAGTTTAATTATTAGTAAAGTCATCATTTTCAGTAACTAATATGGAATTGTACCTATCTATAAAATCAATGAATCAATTGAGTTTCTGGACTATTGTAGTACTTATCTGTAATAATGCATATTAATGAATTTAAATCAACGACAAAACAAGGTTAGGCATTAAAAAAAAAAAGAAAATTTACACAAAATCCCCGCACATGCTTATAAAAGTGGTGTGTCACATATCTGTAAATATAGCTGATATACATAAATACAATTAATTTTTTTTCTAAATATGAGGATTATCTAGATATCCATTATTACATACATCTGTGAAAATCTATACTGATCAAAATGAAATCCACTGCAGCCTGCCAGTGTCACTGATAAACTTTAACAAGCGCATAGATGAAGAGCTTCAAAATTTAGCTGGCAGTTAAGAATAAACGCATATGACCACTATACCTGAATCATAAGTGACTACCCATGTGTGTCATTCTGTCAAATCAATATTGTTACTCATGTCATTTTTGTTCTTCATGTCTACAGCAATTATTTACTTCTATTGACATGGTCTCTGACCCATCAACTGAACTACTGCCATATACCCCAGTTTCCAAGTACCATACCCACCCACCCTTCCTCTTGGAACCATATGCAGTCATCTCCAAGACAACCAAGGATAACAACAGCATCTGCCAAAATATGTATTACAAAGTGGTCCCTCACTATAAAACCCCCCTCCCCGCGCCATATACTGCTGCCTTTCATACAACACAGGTATGGTCATGAATTCTATTAAACAGATTAATTTCTACACTTATTAATACCTGCTCAACTAGTTTTAGCTCCTGACTAATGAAAACCAATTATGATATTGCTTCACATAATGAAATTCTCTTTGTTTTTTTATGGTTTTGCGTATAATATGCAACATTATGGCACACACCTGTTACAAAATATCTCAGTTAAAGGTGGTTTTATTTATAACAAGAGCCACTTTATGACTCCCAAGATCCACATCATAATAAGTGGCTCCCAAGAACCACATCATAATAAGCAGCATCTCACACAGGAATCCATATGGTACTGTACCTTAATGACTGAAATGAGTGACAAGGGCTTATTTTGTAAGATATAATTGACAATTGATCATTTTACATCTGGAATTTGAAAACATTTTTATTGCAAATATTAATGTCACCTGGCATGAATGCTGTGACATCTGCATGAACAAGGCACATTATAGGTGCCCTCCCTCCCATCAAACTGGCAAACCTGTAATTTCATCACTGAAGAGAATATTGTACCAGTAAATACATACATCAGTTTCATTTACTTTGCATTTTTATCATGTTCGGTAAATCGATCCTTATACAAACCTCATTCATCCGAATTACTGGTCTATTTGAGACACTAGTTTAACATGCAGTTGACACAGCATTAACTTCATCTAAACATCTGTTAATCCACTGAACTTCATCTAAATTCCTGTCAATCTGTTATGTTTCTTACATCTCCTACCAAGTCTGAACAAAGAATGTCAAACTATATTGATTCTTAATATGAACCAGTTATTGCAGCAGTGATTCAGACATCTCCCCACCTCTCTCTAGATCACAAAGTACCTCATTAAACTGTTAGTTTTCACAACCTTAAAACATTTTTCTGGTAACCCATCTGTCCATTTTTCGATCTATCAATAATAACATCTTAAAAACTGCTAGGTGGAAAATCACTGAGCTTTGTAGTTATGTTGCTAATGAGGTAACCATCTGCAAGAGGGCATTATTTTTGGCTTCTGTCCCTGGAGTGTTGACGGTCTGGTGTACAAAAATTGTAATTAATGAAATTTTAAAATTTCTTTTTACCAAAGTTTATATATGTAGTCACTAGAGGAATATGCATCATACATGTTACAGTTTGTTTTATGACCGAGCTGTCACTGTCTGGGGTAGGAGTGAGTACTGGGTAGAGGCACATGCAGGAGTGTTAAGAATATGCAGTAAAAAGTATGATGCTTTGCACAATGGCAAGCTGCTGCTGTTGCTCTTGTATGTTTTATTTTATGCAGGATACAATTATATGTACGAGTGTGTTTGTACCTAACAACAAACTAATTATCCTAAATTTTGGTTTCAGCAGTATGGCAACTGATTTCAAAACAATGCCCCTTTCATTCCTTCAGAAAAAAAATCTAAGATAACAGGTGTCCCTCTTGCCAACCCCTCCATAATCAATTCCTCAATTCAAGCACTGCATAGTATTGGTTACTCACACTGGGTGGACAGATAAATGCATTTTTCCTAAGGATTTCTCACTTGGATAATCAGCCCTGTCAAGAGTTATAGTATTGTGTATAACCTGGCATGTTTTTTTTTTTACCTGGCAAAATTTTTTTTAACCTGGCATATTTTATTGGGGTTTTTTTTAAACAGTGAGGATTCCACTGGTTTCTTTGCATTTTTGGAAGTCATGGAAACCTCATGAGAAAAACACTTACATACCAAGTATTACACACTGCGATGCTTTGAATGGTGCAGCTGTTCCTCACTACTAGACAATGCAGTACAACATAGTCCACAATAATATCTGATGGTTGTTTCTTGATACTTTATGGTAATAAAGCCTTTGGTATCTCTGTGTGGTAATAAGGTCTTTGCTATCTCTGTCGTAATGTGTGTGTGTGTGTGTGATTTGGATTTTTAACATATCTTTAACAATTTTTCAGTCATATCGCTACAATGTCTGCAGTATGGCAGTTTATAGTAATGTCTAGCACTTGGACATCATGCCACAGCATGATGTCCTGCATTATCCTGACACCAGGCCGACCAGTCCTAACAATAACCTCTTAATGCTGAGCACCTAGCAAGGCAGCTGTTAGTACCATATTTATAAGTCTTTGATACGACTCAGCCTGGGTTCTAACCCGTGACCTCCTGCATCCAAGGTAGATGCTCTAACCACTAGGCCACCAGTGCGGTCCTCTGTGTGGTAATAAGGCCTTTGCTATATCTGTGTGGTAATTAGGTCTTTGCTAAACCTGTGTGGTAATTGGGCCTTTGCTATATCTGTGTGGTAACAAGGCCTTTGCTATATCTGTGTGGTACATGTAATTAGGTCTTTGTTAAACCTGTGGTAATAAGGTCTTTGCTATATCTGTGTTTATGGAAGTTTGACAGTGAGTTTACTATTTTTCCATCGTTGTTTCGATGACTGCATTTTTCCAGATCTGTAGCATCAGATGCAGCTGACTACACAGATCACGTACCAGTCTATTAAAAGCTCAATTGTAACACCCTTGTCTCTTTTCTGATGCACTTGAATAGCTTCAACTCTCAGAAAGAAACCTAGAGGCTTTTTTGTGGTTAAGTTTAGTGCTGTATAGCACAGCAACATTGGGGGTAGGGGTGGGGGTGGGGGTGAGATATTTAACGTAGCTTTAACAATTTTAGTCATATCACACTATAATGTCTGCAGTGTGGCACTTTATAGTGATGTCTAGCATTGGGGCATCATGCCGCAGACACATAGCATCATGTCCCACCCAGTCACTTTATCCTAACACTTGGCCAACAAGTCCTAACATTAATGTATTATGGTTGAGTAAAGTGAGGCAGCCGTTAGTACCATTTTTATAAGTCTTTGGTATGACTCAGCAGAGGTTCAAATCCATGACCTCCCACATCCAAGGTGGATGCTCTAACCACTTAAGTCACCAAAGTGGTACAACACTTTGAAGTGCTGGCAGAAAAAATATATTTTAAAAATCTGGATATGCAAAAAAAAAATCCATATAATAAAATACAGGTGCTGAAATAACATTTTATGACATATCAAACATTATTTAAATACCTTCACTCCTGATTTTTCATGTAATTCCTGCGATATGTAATAAAATGGTAAAGAAATAAGCTTCAGTAACAATTGTTTTCAAACCTACTGGTGATGATATATCAAACAGTCGTTGTGACCTCAAATATGATATAATAAGAGCCATAGGCATAAAGACAGTTCAAAATTGTCATAATTTACATCCAAGGTCTTTTTCTATATGCAGCTAAAACAGCAAAGAACATTCTATGTGTTACAAGCTGTGAGCCTACTTATAACATCTCAAAATAGTGACTTACCTCTGAAAATGGCAGTCTCATAAGTGAAACAGATTTTGCATTAAATTAAATGTATTCGCTAAATGTTTTTCTGTAAATCATGGCATATATTTATGGTCTCTAGATGGCAAATTGATAATTATCACTCACAAAAAAAAATTTAGAACAAATAAGATCATTTTACTCAGAAATTATAGCATTGTATGTCTGATCAGATACTCATACTGTGCATGGACATTTATTAGAAAATATACAGCACTCATCCTTTAAAAAATACAACAATAGTGAGTATGAAAACAATTCAAAATGCTGATTAAGAATGCGTGTGTGTGTGTGTGTGATTTAGATTTTTAACATAGCTTTAAAAAAATTTCAGTCATATCGCTACGATGTCTGCAGTGTGACAGTTTATAGTGATATTTAGCACTGAAGCATCATGCTGCAGACATGTAGCATGATGTCCCACCCAGTCACATTATCCTGACACCAGGCCAACCAGTCCTAACACTAACCTCTTAATGCTGAGCACCTAGCGAGGCAGCTGTATGTGTGTGTGTGTTGGATTTTTAACGTAGCTTTAACAATTTTTCAGTCATATCGCTATGATGTCTACAGTGTGGCAGTTTATAGTGATGTCTAGCACTGGGGCATCATGCCGCAGACATGTAGCATGATGTCCCACCCAGTCACATTATCCTGACACCAGGCTGACCAGTCCTAACACTAACCTCTTAATGCTGAGCGCCAAGCGAGGCAGCTGTATGTACCATTTTTGTAAGTCTTTGGTATGACTCGGCCAGGGTTCGAACCCGCGACCTCCTGCATCCGAGGCAGACACTACCACTAGACCACCAGAGCGGTCGATTAAGAATGCATTTTTATTAATAAACTCACCCCTGAATGACCATAAAAGTCAACTTAATACAAGGGTTATCTGATGGTTGGCCTAACATGAGCTTTGAGAAATTTGTATAAACTGGACTGCAGTTTTTTAATTATAAATACTGACTTTGATTCACCAATAGCATTATATTAGAACCATGATGCAATTAGTATCCAAACATTTTTGATTAGTTAACAGGCAGCTACATTTAGTAAAATTCTACTTGCCCAGTATCAAGCCAAGTAACATCATCTTTACTCTGAATTGTAATATACTTCTATCACTTTTTCACTGGCAGTATTAAAATGCAAAAGCAGAATAAGGATTCCAAAATCACAATTCTGAGTCAGATTTGAACAAAGCACCCTGGTCATGGAAATGGTTAAGTAAGCTTATACACAACAGCAGTGTACCTGGGTATGTGGGTGACATGATAAATGATACTCATACCATATATACTTGTCTGTAAGTCAGGTCAAACTCCAAACAACAGAGACCCTGATATGTCATTGCACAATGTGCTTGTATATCAGTGTCTGTGTTGTCTGTTCTACTGATTATTCCTAACAAACTGAATAGACCCAGATGTGCCAGCACAATATGCAGTGGCACATATGGGTCTATGCAGATTGTTGCTGGATCTGACAAGTGAGTATATACGGTATGGTACATTTGCTGGGTAAAATGATGGGTTGGTTGGTTTTTAACAGCTTTTCAACACATGGATTAAATCATGCCAAAGAAATAAGAGCTAAGTGCCTTACCCCATGACACACAACCACAGCATAAGACCCCAGCTGACCTAAGAGGGTATCAAACTTCTGACCCCTGGATTACTGACCTACTAAGGCTTCTGTGGTGGGGGAATAAATGATACCATTGGTACAAAAAGGTATAGTACACAGGACAACAACCCAATTCAGCACAAATATATTGTTCTCACACTAATAAAAACAAAATGCAAGATGATATAGACACTTCTCAATATTACATAACAAGCCAGAGAATCCTTGACAATATGCAGAAGTGACACTGAAGGCACAGTTCCTGCATATGTATATGTTGCTGTTGTTCTTGCTGTGGGTTTAATGCCATCTTCAACACATGATAGGCTATACATAGCAGCCAGTATATCTGGTGGAAGAAGAACTTGAGGGGAAAATCCCTGGAAGAACCACCAACTCACAGGAAGCTATTGGCAAGCACTCTCCCAAGCCTGAGACTCAAACCCATGCAGACAGAGATGAGATGACAGTGATCTGTAAAGGCAAGTGCCTTAGACCACTCGGCCACCCATGAGGCCCTCATATGTATAGATCTAAAACCTTAAACACAAACTTTAACATTCTGCAGGACTGATGAATTTTTTTACCCAACTGTCCTGGACAAGTAGTTTCAGAAAATTCACTTGTCCCACCAACAATATCACTCTCTTGCCTAGATCTGATGAGATGGATGCATTTTAGTCCACAAAAAAAAAAAAAATAATGTACAACAGATTTATTTCTCCTAAGGGCTTACATTTTTATTGTCAGGGTATCCTATGTACACTATTTCTTGCTCCAATACAATAGCATCCTTACTTCCATCAGCAAGAATGAAAATGAATTTTCTGAAATTCAGACTTCTCCTAACTTCTTCTCTCAAGACTTTATCTGTTAACACAGCAAAGTCTCTTGCACCAAGTCTGTTCTTATAATCAGCAAAAAGTTTAACACTGTTCTTCTCTTGGAGCACACTGGGCTTTTCCATATCAGAAAATGGTTTTCCATATCAGGCTGGGGTGTGGCTGTGTTAAAAGAGCTCTCATTTTATTTTATTTCTCATTTCATTCTCATTTAATTTTAAATTTTTCTTTCCCAGTGGAGCGTTTGCAACTCCAACTTCAGATATTTTCTGCATGTTCTGGTTAGTATCATGTATATATTGTTATGCAAACGCCTTATGACATCCAAAAGATGTGATTTATTAAATCCTGAATTTGTCAGTTCCATTGAATATCCAACCCATGCCAGTTTGGGGTATTGTTTGTAATAGTTGCAAAACATCTTTCCTTCAGAGTCAATGAATTCAGGCTACTGATAATTATCAACCCAATGAAATCTCTTTGTCTCTTTGTTGTGTGATATTTGATATTTTTTGCTGCCAAAGTGTCTGGATTATGTCTCTTTGGAGAAATAGTTATCTCAGACTAAGTGGCTGCCTTACAATATAACCCTCTACTTTTACATGAATTTTCCTTCTCTAATTCTTCCATATGACCATCCTTGAAAAATAACTCACTGCATCCAAAATAGAAAAGATAGCCTTAATTGACAACTACTGTACTTCTAAACTGATCATAAATACATTTTGTTGTTTAAATGCACACTGACCACTCCTTAATTAACATAATCAAATCACTTCAAATGCAATTTTGCACACTGAAGTTGATCCTATGTAAAATCAATTAAAAAAAATATTGGAGACTCATTACTATTATTCAATCATTTAAAACGCCTTTCAATAATTTCATTGCATTGACTCTGTGAACTGAAATTTAAGGGTGACCCACTCACAAGTTGAGTAAAAATACAAGGTCCTTTCAAACATTGCTAAACTTAGTCATATCGGACTTGTTTTCTTTTACATGTTTTGACTGACCGATAATTTGGTCACTTACCCCAACATGCAGTCAAGCAGTAGTAGAATTCACGCACAAGGGACAGTTCTAAATGGCCTCTTATTGTAGTACATGTATCAGTGTGTGAATGAATAAAAGAAGAGAAGTTTTCATTCAGACATTCAGAAAGGAAAGCATGAATGGCCTGATAAAGGTAGAAAACAGGATTAAAGTATGAAAATTAGCACTTGCTCTACTTATTTTGAAAAAAACGCACTTGTCCAGGACTATTTTACTTGCCTGAAAAAAAAACAACACTTGTCCAGGACTATTTTACTTGCCCGACATCAAAAATGAATAGTCCGGAATGTCAGGCTATAGGATTTGATCAGCCCTGTTCTGTCCACATATAAAAGGGCTCAAATTAGAAAAAACATTAACCTTTAACTTGTTCTATAATCTGCATCTGAACCAAACAAAATAACTTAATTTGGTTAAACCTGAATTCAGTATAATGCTATGTTTTGCCTGCTCACCTGTAGCATAGGCCAAAAAAAACTTGCATAGTCTCTATATCAAGAATAGCAGACCACTGACCTTAATAGCACAGCAAGTCACTGAGGTGATTCATATTCCTAATGTAAACACACCCATGAAACTTCATGACTGTATATACATGGTGTCAGATAAATAGAGCTAGAAGCTAAATAATCAATGAAGCATGAATAACAAGTAGGTCACTATGACTTAATTTTGCCCATGGTGAATATGACCTTCCAAGCTGAATATACTCAACAAGTCTCAAGGAAACCGAACTGAATACAAAACAGTATAATTACTAGGAGATAAAGAGCAGGTCACTGTGATCTATTTTTGCCCATGGTTAGTAGTACCCTCCATGATGAATATAACCATCAAGTTTAATGACTGTACATGCAATAGGCAAACATTTACAATGAATTGTCTTAGCTTCATAATGATTCATGCCAACTAATGAAAACCTATCAAGGGATTTAGGAAATATATGAAAACAGAAAACTATCAAAAAATCTAAGAAATTGGTGATGATGACAATGGTGCTGATGAAAAAGTGACTCGAAAAAAATCAGTAACTTTTGGTTTTAAAAAAGTACTGAGTATGGTCAGACATGTTATTAAAACACAAAAGTCAATTTTAAATGCACAGCACCTCCGACAAATAATAAACAACACCTAAACAAAAACATTTTAACCTGCTGCCCACATGAAGCAAACTCCGAGTGCTAATTTTGATATCAAACTGTCTATGCACACAATATTTAACAAAAAGTGAAATTTAAATACATATTCCTTTCCTACAAGCTATAAGCAAAACCTTAACTGCAAATTTTAATATGCTGTCTACATATAACAAACCTTAAATGCAAATTTTAATATGCTGTCTACATATAACAAACCTTAAATGCAAACTTCTTCTGATAATTTGCACCAAAAATCTATAAAATTGGGGAAGAAATATTAAAAAGGTCAAGCATGACATTTACACTCATAACTGAAATGCACAGTTCCTTCCAAAAACCAATAAACAAAACCTTAAATACAAACTTTTAAACTTTTCCACATAAATTGCAAAACAAGCCAGTAAAACTGAGTAAAAATATTGAATAAGGTCAGGCACTTCATATTTAACACAATGAAAAGAAATGTAAATGCATATTTTCTTTCCTACAAGCCATAAACAAGACCTTCAACACAAACTTTAATCTGCTGTCTGTATGGAATAAACCTTAAATGCAAACTATGACATCAAACTTTTCCCCACAAACTGCAGAAAAAAAACAGTAAAACTGAGTAAAAGAATATTAAATATGGACAGACATAAGCTAATGAACACATGGCAGCAGAACTGAAAAGTATAGTTCCTTCAATATGAGTTGGAATCAAATCGTAAACACAAATCTCCAACTGCTGTTTACATCTGCAGACTGTGATGCTGATGCAACTGGGATCACAATCTCACCTGTGCTTCAGACAGGTAAGTTAAAAATGAATAGAAGAGTGAAGTTCTTTAGAAATCTTTAATCTGATATTTGTGGTTTCAGGTTTGCTGTTAATCCTTTAATCTGGAAGTTGTGGTTTAAGGCTTGCTATTAATACTGTTGTTATACTCTGCGCTATTGGAAATCAAAATTTTGATCAGAACATTTTTACAAATTTATTTAGGAACATAATTGTGTAAAAGCTGTACTCACATTTACTGCAACAGAAATAAACTTTCATACTACTGATTAGCAAATTACAAAATAACAATTATCCTGAAATTTTAGGGATTGTGACTGATATAAGAATCATAATACATGGACTGTACTTAAAACGGGAGCAATATGCTGACAGCTTTGCACTATATCTTTATAATTATATTGCTTTGAATAATTTTATTCAATCCAAAAATTATCTTTATGCACTTTTAATCTGTTTGTTTTTTTAAGCAAAATATGCCAATACAATCTGCTAACCTCAAGTTCTGATAATGTTTTAATGATGCATTAATTGTCTTAATAAAGTGTGATAATCATTCGGATTCAATTGTTCAGACACTCAACAAATCCAAGTATTAAGAATACTGATGACTTGGAGAGTTTAGGTAGTGTGGTACATTAACCCTTTACCTAATGCAAGTGCCTTTGGATGCCTGTACTCCATTCTCATGAAAGCACCTTTGGACGGATCTACCCGATTCACATAAAAGCGCCTTTTGACGCCTCTACACCATTCTCATGGAAGCGCCTTTCAACACCTGCTGTAATGCCACCTTCAGGAAAAACCCCCTATTAGATACTAATTCATTGGTGTGAATGACCATTACATCAGATCACGTGATCACTGTTTAGGATCTGGTCGAAATCTGCTATTTAAGTAACTGGGTCATATTCTCCACTCTCAAAAATGGAGGCCACGGATTTTGTTCAGTACTTTCTTGAGTTTTCACAATTAGAACCACAAACATGAAGGCTTCAATAACTTAAGTAAAGGCTCTGATATTGATGTAGGCAGCAATTAGTTTTTATAAATTATAAAATTCAGATGATTTAGTGATGTAGATGCAAAGAACTTGTAAATTTTGAGTATGAGAAATGGCAGCTATGGTTGGTCACTCGGCTTCACTGACTTGGCAGTGAATGAGTCCTCTCAAGGCTTTAAAGCACATAAAAAATTCTTCCGTGAAAAATAATTATATAGCTATAATGATCGGATTTTACTCTTAAATGTTTCTATAGATAATATATGTATACCAAAAATGTAAAATGGTTAAAATTGATGTGAAATGTAACATATACTGAACTGCTTAACAGTTAAAGGCAGGCCTATGTGTATGGAGTCAAATAGGTAACAGGTGTTCTATTTAAAACACACTGCACTGGGTAACTTTGCTACATGTATATCAAAGGGCTAAAAAGCCATACACTCTATGAGGTAAAGGGTTAAACATGATCAAACAGATGGATATAAACTGTGAGATATTGATCATTATGTTCCTTTTTATGATCAAAAGCAAATGCCAACATCCCTCCATATGTATGTAATCTGAATTATACGCTTTATGTTTTTTGTTCTCATTATTCCTTAAATGATAATTGATTTTTAAAACTTCATAAAATATTTCAAAAGAAAATATTTAAGCAATTAGCTTTAAAGGCATCTACTAAACTTATTCTGTATTAAGTACTGCACAGAAGAAATCAAACTTGATCACAGGAGGTAACCACTCTGGGCCTAATCATACCCAAGCAATCTTTGGATTTGTTGTTATGTCTCTTTTGATAGCTAAATGGCAATAGAGCTAAATAAAGATTTGCCTTATTATTAGAAACACAAACTATTGTTAGTAATGGAAGAGTGGACAGCATGCCATAGTCTTGGAGGAATTGCAATCCCTTTCAATCCCTCCATGCCAGAAGATCTGCATCAAATAAGCAAATCAGTTTGTTTAGAGTAATCAGTAGAACAACAACAAAGACCTTGATCTGTTGGCGCATTATGCTATGGCAGATCAGGATTTTTGTTGTTTGCAGTTTTACAGTATCCTATATGATTAGTATACTGTTTTATGCTTTGCATCAGATAATGTTGTAAAGTGTGATGGTAATTTCAATCTGCAGTCATTTATATCAGAGGATAAAAGTGAGAAATTTGCGGCCAATCTGTGTGGTTGCTCCCTCCCCCTTTTTATTTTATAACCAAGAGACTTCTCCTCATTTTTAATATATAAGAAAACTGTTCTCACGACCACTCAATCTGACAACAAAAAGCAGTCTATCGCCATCACATTATCAAACAAGCTGAAATAGCATGACAACTCTGGTTATTTGTGGCAAGTGATTTTCTAAAACTGGTTTATATAAACATTATCATATGTACTTGCATGTAAGCTGGATGCATCTGCAATCTGCACATACCCAGATCTGCCATTGCATAATTGACATCATTCTGTGTCTGCTGTGCCCCATTTACATGGACTTAAAAGCACTGCCCACAGTGCATTCACATGATGCCCATGGAGATTAATAAAAAGCTGGAGCCCAGGACAGTGAAAGCAAAACCAGTGGCATTCTGCATCATGGTCCAGCCAACCCACTAGCAAAGTAAATTTCTATAATATTACTTCATATGGCTGCCAGACATCCAACCAATGAATTTTGTCACTGTCTGCAACCCATGTGGTATTAGCATTGTTGTTCAAAGTGGGTGGTTTTCACACAAAAAAGAATTGGCATGAACATAAAAGCTGGAGTTGTACTGGCATTCGGGCTGTGGCAGAACAAGCCAAACATCATTTTTAACTGTGCACGCACCTACAAATGCCTTTTTTGCCACATCTTGGATTTTAACATGTCATTTTAAGGCACAGTCCATGGCAACAATACTTTTTTCTGACCATGTCTTTGGCTTCAACTGGCTTTGCCAAATTTATGATCTAGTTTGCACCCATATCTATATACACAATTAGAGAGTAAATATCACAGATCTAGTACTTGCTGATGAGATGACAATTCGTGCGTTACCTGGTTTTCTCCAACAGTGGGCACAGGGTGTAGAGTGGACCCCTTGTGCCCTCCATATGTAGTATGAGGTGAATCTAATGAAGGCAACCAGTCTACCCTGAAATGCATCTTGTAAAATTTTTCATCCTGAAAAACTGGTAGACATTTTAGGTTCATATTAAAAACTGATTTTGCATTAGTTGGATTTTACCTTAATTCTTTTGTATTTGTGGTCACATCTCAGTTGCCGATGTACTTTTGTCATCCTGATTTGTTGTGGGCATGTTATGAAGGGCAGTCCAGGTGACATCCCCAGCTTGCAGCCACCTAAAAGGCTCACCACCATCAAGCAGTGTACCATTGGCATCACAAGCCAAGAGACTGGCCAACATAGCCATACCACTCAGCTTGGGCAGCAGTGAAGAAATGTCCATACGTGAGCTTTTCAGTTTCTCTGCAGTGTTGGCACACACAACCTGGATGTTCGCATCTGAGGAATAAATGCAGTTTCTGCAGGCCACAAGCTCAGTCTTAGTTGCGTACTGGGATGCAAGGTTGTTGACCATAACCATCAGCTTTGTTTTCTCCAAGCTGATATGCAGATGGAAGATGTACATATTTTGGGATGTGCCATGGTACTTTCATGTGACTTGATAATGGTCCTGCACCCAGTCTTTCCCCAAGGGACTTGCCAAAGATGTGGCAGCCCTTTGGTTTCTAGAAAAACTTGCTGGCAGCAACATCCACAACCAGCTTTTCAACATTCTATAACACCCTGTGAATCTCCTCCAACTCACGCTCAAGGCCCCAAACAAAGGTAGTGACTACATCTTTGCCTTAGAATAATACTGGCTCATTGGAAGCCCCATTGCAGCAGACAACTATGAAGCATAAGCTGTGTGTCTGTTCTTCAGGACAAAATTCATATTGCTGAATGAGTATTATCCCCAGGGCCATTTACTGTTGCAGTTCCAATATAACATTTCAGCCTCCAATGCTTTTGTACACCCCAATATGCTATGCACCAGTGCTAATATGCTTTCTGCTTTCCTTTAAAAAATATTGCTGCCTTATTCGAAGCCCTATCACTTGAATGACACCCTTTCTTACTACTTGGGGGATGTAATTATGATAATCGAAGATAATTACCCAATCATAAACCCTTTGATGCTGTTTCAGGCTTTGCAATTACAAAAGCCATATGATCATCTCGTGATCTTGGGTCTGTTGATTCAGTAAAATGGACAAACCACCAATGAAAGATAAAACAAGAATAAACCAAATGTTCATCTTTCATGTCAGCTCATTTAAATTCTGAACCTCACTCAATTCATTTCTGTTCTGCAATATTTTTTCCCGTACCACTATTATCTCCCATTTAAAAACAGTTTTGAAATCAGAGACAACAGTAGTATGTCATAAAAATTACCAAACAGATACTACACAAGTGAGGTAATGTTAATAATTAATCAATATAAAGATAAATAATTTAGCTAACAACTTCTACAAGTCACACATTTCCATGGATCCTTGGCTGTGAAATATTGTCTGACAAATGTGGAGTTTTTTATCATGTCACCCGTTAAAATTAGATCAAACATCATCAATATAGTACAGAGATTCAGATTAGGTTTGTTGTACCTAGTATGCTAAAGTTATCAACTGACAAACTCATTTTCCTAGATGGCGACTGAATTTGATGAAATAAAACATTTTCACTAAACATTTTTTTTCTTTCTTTGTTGATTGTACCAAAAACATAAACATGCCTTGAAAAAATTCTGAAAATGTGAAACCAACAAAATTTAGTTCTTTTATGTAAAGGTAATAAGGACACTCATACATGTCATGAAGGCATTCAGTACCAACTAATTCAGTAATGGTTGTCATTTTTAGAATTTGATTAGATTTAATCTAAACTGCGATTATTCACTTTATTTTGAACCTTATCGTCATTTTACCTGGAAGGTCATTATATAAATGCCCAAGAAATTCACAAAGCAAAATCAATATTAAAGTACATGAACATTTTTGGACAAGTTCAATTAAAGATGTGATCAAGAACAAAGTGAATTTCATGCACTGTGATATAACAATGAAAGCTGGACATGTTGAAGAAAATAAAATTCATACAATCCTGCTATTTGTTGTGATTAGACCTGACATCCACTTTTTTTAAACCACTCTGTTTTTTAACCAGTTTAGTACCTGGACACCACTGTAAAAGTTCAGAGAGATCAATAGTTTTCTTCTGGAAGTATTCTGATGACAACGTGCAGAGCATTAAACAATCAGGATTGAACTCACTTTGGTTAAACTATGTTAGTATTAAATTTTAGAACAATTAATATTTCAGATGAATAAATTCACCTACATTACCATGGTGACATGCACCGACATGACCATGTTAATATACACTATAGATGTGGCTACTAATTTGTTTAGTGGGAACCTATAAAAGGTCACAACTTACTGTGACAGATTAGATCCACCAATCTTACTGCTCTCCTAAGTCACATATTCGATTCTGAACCTACGAAAGTGATGTGAATTTAAGAAAACGGGGTAGGGTATTGTGCTGAAGAGTGAATTTGATCTTCTAAGCTTTGATTCTTGAGTACGTGTGGTATATAATAAAATGAACAATTCTTTTCGTACGTAAAACCGGATACATCGTATGTAAAACCGGATATATCGTTCAGTTAAAAGTAAAAGTATTTTTTAACTTGCTTCTTCACAACTCTTTAAAATATCACATTTTTGTAACACAGGATGAAATATACCTGGTTTTAACGTTGGAACATATCTCTACATATTAGGTAATAAAGCAGACGATCGACAAAGAAAGTGACAGTTGAGATTTTAAAAGTTGCTAAATGCAAAAGTACTTTTTACTATTAGATTTAGAATGAAAAACAATGACCGAGAAAATTAAAAGGAGGAGGGGGTGGATACCAACCCATCATAAATGTCTGGGTCGACCTATATTGTTGACTAAACTTTGTAGGAAATTACAGTACTTCCATTCCAATCTGTATTTTTAAGTTTTGTCAGCATGTGCATTCGTGATAAGATACTGGCAAGGGAAACGCTTTATTAACTGCACCAATGCAGTTCTATTATCGACACTTTTCAGAACAGCATTACCTTTTCATTCAGAATACATAACGTTTCTTTGATCTGTAGCTTCAATTGTTTTAAATCCACTTCCTGCAATTTCTTGAAAAATGGCGAATTTTGGCCACGATATTGTTTTTACCTCAAAATAACCTAAAGCACGGTACCGGAAATAGACTGGAATCAAAACTGTCTGGTATTTACTTGGCGGCAATTCTAACATACTTCAAAACTATTTTTTTTTTTTTAAATAACTATTTAATCAATGTAATCAAAACAGGTGTTTTGAGGGATTATTGGCATCTGTTTTTCATCATACGAGTCTCAAGTCGTAATCGTTAAAGTCGGTGAGAGTAAGACAGAGGAGTGCGGATGTGGGGGAGAGAAATGTTTAACAGCATGTAGCCTTCGTTTGACTTTGTACTTATTCCAACACATTTATGTTTCGTAAGCAATACATTGAAAACATTTTGGACTTATGTTTTGTTGTTGATGGAAGAATAAACATTGTAAATCTGACAGCATATTGAACACTGCAATAAAGCTTCAATATTCATTGCTTTTGAGGGGGAAGAGGAGGGAGCATCCACATAGATTGGCCGCAAATTTCTCACTTTTATCCTCTGATAAAGAAGAGAAATCCGCATATTATGGAATCACGTAGGAAATCAATAGGAGCATAGGAAAAGAAACGGAGGTTCAAACCAAACCACAGAATATTGGACGTTTCTTGGATTGTTAGTTTCAAGGCCACCTCGGGATCATATTGTCTTTGATCGCATGAACACCTGTACTTATCTGCAACAATTAACACTGTTTGGCTGTAGTTTACTTCTGAATGAGCTTGCCTAGGCTCTGTCGAAATAATGTTTGAAACAGGTTACGTGGTTACAGATTTCATTTTTACGACAAAATGTCAACATGTGCAAAACTTACAAGAACTGTTATCTGATCAGCGACGTCTAAGTTTACGTTATTATGAATATGCAGACGTCTTGAGACGTTCAGTTTACGTTATTATGAATATGCGGACTTCTTGCGACGTTAAATGTACGTTATTATGAATATGGGGATATCTTGCGACGTTACATTTACGTTATATAAATATGGGAACTTCTTGACAAGTTGGCGGTAGTCATCCTGAACACGCTTTGTCACCGGCACTTTTCTATCACATTATAAATAATACACCCAACCATGTGCACAAACGTAACTGAACATAATTCACATGAATTAAGCTATCTATACTCTGATTGCATTAAATAATCTCTTGAGAAATTCTAGTAAATGATAGATCTCTAGAATCAGACACCAATTATAAGTATAATTATAAGTCACTCGCTATAAAGATCCTCAGTATATCGCCATTCCACTTACAAAGTAGGTCATGAAAGTGATTAAGTTTCTTTTATCATTACTCCTTAATTTATTTAACGTTTTGTTTTTTAAGTTCTTCGGTGAAACTAGTTAATTATTATACGACTTTACAATATTTATTTATACCATGCTTCTGTATTGTAGAGCACTCTCAGGACACAATCTTGTTAGCACATGCATCTGGGTAAAGATCCACGGCAACTGTGATTCATGTTAAATACTTTGGTTTAAAAAGAAGTCAACGGCATGAAAAGTGTTAATAGAACTCTTTGCTTTCTCCGAGCAATCGTCGAAAACCAAATAAGAGGGAATACGCTAAATTCCTTAATATGTCTTGGAATATACATCTTGTGTAGATCTCATACACCAATCTGAACATATCCACCACCCCAAAATAAGAAACAATTCAAAGTTGAGCAGATCACTGACTAAAAAAGTACCACTCACCCCCATACAAAATGCTCGTAGATAGTTCGTATAGCTGACACGCAACACGAAGTACGTCCTTCCAAACGCTGAGATAGCTGATTGGTTATGTTCTACAAAATAGTGCACAAATTCGTAAATATTTGCTTACCACGTTACATAAGATAACCGACCATAATGACATATTCCCCTCTTTCATTCGTCCATATTCAGGCAACGGACAGTTATCAAAGATATTACTTGTTCCGGTGTCCATTATACAGAAGAACAAATAAACTCCCGCAAAATATCGCTGTCTTGTCCGATCTAGATTCCTGCAAATTAACAGTTTGCACAGTCTGTCATTTTACAACCTACACAAGAAACAAACATTTTGTTTTTATCTTTTTTGTTTTGTTTTGCTTTGTTTTTGGCCTCGTCCCTATTATGTACAGATGTGCAACTTCAGAGATTCACTGGGAGAGGGAGGCGATGATAGATACAAAGATAGGTACATTCTAATGGGTCAAAGGCGATGATAGATACAAAGATAGGTACATTCTAATGGGTCAATTCTAATGGGTCAAATTGTAAAATTTGGGGCTGAGAATCGAAGATGACTAAGAATTGACTCGAAATTAAACTTACATGAAAACGCTTCACATTTTTTTTTTTTTACGTTAAGACTGAGTTGTGATTTTGGAAATGATGACTGAAAGATAGTTTGATTAAAATGTCTTATTTTGCTTACGGTGACAATAGCTATGATATCCTTTTAGAAAAGCTGTTAAATATTATAAGTTATTCTGATGTCCAAAACAAATTAAATGCAAGTGAGTTTAACTAGAGTTTCCTTTCGCTATTGCGCGTATTGGAGACATTTTGAAACAAAGCAATTTAGACGGATGATCATTATAAATCTCCATGCTTTAATTACATATTACTCTCCTTCACACAGACAGTGAGACAGGGCATGTAATCCAACACTCTATTATATGGTACGTTTTCTTTTTGGAGACGCTATAGCTCAGTTGGTAGAACTTTGTACTCGTAATATAAGGTACGCAGATTCACTATACGCCCAGTCTTGCTCTATTACCTCAGTAAAGCAATAATTTGCCCCCACCCACCCCAAAAAAACAAACAACAAAAACAAAACAAAACAAGCTTACATACGAAACAACATATATCATGTTCCCAAATCTCTAATATATGTCACGTGTCTTCCTTCTGTGACTACATATATAAAGTTAGACATCTCTTACATGTTACTTGTCTCCTTGATGTGACTATTATATAAAGTCCAACAACTTCTTCAGGGCCGGATCAGGTCAAGTGTTGGGTGGAGGTTTTCCAAAATTGAAAAAGGTTCTGACATTCCTCAAAAGGGCACCAAAGCAAAAGTCTATGTGTCTATTTACTCAAGTGTGTATAATACCCAATAAACGTGCGCAAGAAAAAAAAAAGATGATCAGATTTTAAAGTGACAAGTGACTGAATGTTTGTGTGGTTTGTGTACGTTTTTCATTTTAACCGGGGAGGCGGGTACTGACACCCTGGGTCCCCCCTCCTCCAATCCAGCCCCGCTCTTACATATATATATATATATATATATATATATATATATATATATATATATATATATATATATAAAAGTAGTATAGTGGGGATAGTATGGCCCTAATCATGCGAAAGAAGGAAAATCAGCCTGGGAACATATGGCTCCGATGGCGACTAGCACACGCTGGGACTGTATAGCGCCAAGAGAAATGGAGCAGGTAGGGTGACGTCACGGTACTGGCCATTGGAAACAATGTAGCAATGTAGTACTGTGACGTCAGGCCACCTGTGTCATTTCTATAGACAAACACGAATCAGTCGCGTTCGTGGTTTTAGTAGAGTAGGGTTTTAAATTTTGTTAGGCAAGAAAGAATTAATATCTTTTCGAGGCATATGAAGTGGCCCTGAAAAGGGCCGTTGTCTTCTTCAATTGTCTCCACTTCTTCCGTCACCTTCTCACTTTTTCAATAATTCCTTTCTTCTTCTTCTTTTCTTTGTCTGGAATCCAGTCAGGATGTTCCAGAGCTCTAAACTTTTCCTGTACCTTTATCCAGTTTTGATTTAGTTTATCAAACTCCTCTTTCTTTTTTTGGTTTTCCTTCTCCTTTCTCTCCTTTGTCCATATCTCTTTAATTTTCTTCACCTCTTCTCCCATTACCTTTTTCATAATCTCTTCTCCTTTCTTTAATCCGTCTAAGCCTTTTTTGACAGAAGGCCACTCGGTTAAATGGAATATGTCTTTCAAATAACATCTGACTTCTATAACAATATCAATCACTTGTTTCAAAGTTCCCACTCTTACATATTTAGGATGGATGAAGCCTCTCAACTTCTCCGCTTCCTCCACTATCATCCCTTATAAGTCAAAACTGGTTACTTTCAGTCTGGTCACCAAGTCTTGGCTGCCTGGGAACATCCATCCCTTTTCAAGCCTATCCAGTATGTATGATC
Source organism: Megalonaias nervosa (assembly GCA_016617855.1). NCBI lineage: Eukaryota > Metazoa > Mollusca > Bivalvia > Unionida > Unionidae > Megalonaias > Megalonaias nervosa. Next base: position 13,926 of record JAECUM010000343.1, on the reverse strand, counting down.
CATCCATCATCCAATGCCAACTGTCTTTTAATTGGTTAAATACTTCCATCTTGATAGGTTTTGACTAGTCAACGTGGGTAGCCAGACTGACGAGCGTTCCACATTATATACGTCAAGCACGGACGTGAACGAAAACATCCCTTACACTCACTTCACATAGGATATACTATCCTCACCAACGAAGGAGAACGCATAAAACACACACCTATCTACTATCCTCACTAACGAACGAGCAAGCATAAAACACACAAATTTACTATCCTCACTAACGAACGAGCAAGCATAAAACACACAAATATACTATCCTCACCAACGAACGAGCAAGCATAAAACACACAAATTTACTATCCTCACCAACGAACGAGCAAGCATAAAACACACTCCTATATACTATCCACACCAACGAACGAGCAAGCATAAAACACACACCTATTTACTATTCTCACCAACGAACGAGCAAGCATAAAACACAGAAATATACTATTCTCACCAACGAACGAGCAAGCATAAAACACACCTGTCTACTATCCTCACCAACGAACGAGTAAGCATAAAACACACACCTATCTACTATCCTCACCAATGAACGAGCAAGCATAAAGCACACACCTATCTACTATCCACACCAACGAAGGAAGAGAAGAAAAACACACACCCATATACTATCCACATCAACGAACGAGAACGCATAAAACATACACACCTCTTTACTATCCACACCAACGAACGCGCATGCACACACACACACACACACACACACACACACACACACACACACACACACACACACACACACACACACACACACCACACACACACACACACATCAGTAAAGGAGTGAGTGTTTATAGTCACACTACTCTACATTCACACGAATTGGCAAATTGAATAGTCTCTCTAGATATCTGGCTAGCCCTGAGAAGAGCTGATTTTTTTAGAACTCCAAATACACCTAGCTAATGGTGACACATTTCTGGCCTGGCACCACGCACGCAACGTCTGCTCCAGTCCTGCTCCCAATTGATGAATGTGGTTGGGAACGCAGAGGGAGATTGATTGGCTTCACTATCCGACTCCTCTGTTTGTGGAATAGTGAATACTTGTTGTTCCCTCTGTCCTCTGTGCCAGACCCGGGGATGATGATGATGATCTGGCCTCCTTGCCTCCTCTGCACGCTGTACTGGTTGTTGTTGTTATTGAGGTGGTCGTACTGGTTGTGGAGGCGTCCTCACCTCAGGTTTCACCTCACACTGAGGTCTCATGAAGAGGTGAGGCAGGATCCTTTCCTCCTTCTCTTTCTTCTCTTTCATCTCCTCCTCCTCTTTAATTCTTTCTTCCTCCTCTATGGCCTCCCTAGCCAGTTCGTCTAAAAGACTCCTGGCATACACCATGTGCATTTGGAGCTCCAACAATTTTGCTAATCTGCTGCTCATTTTTAATGTTGACTAGTCAACAATGGTAGCCAGACTGACAATTGTACCGCTTTATATTCCTGGAGCACGGACGTGAAGGTAGACATCCCTTGACACCTAAAAATTTACCATCACATCAAACGCGCGGACCTCAAAGAAGCATTCACGTTGACTTTTTTACTTTTTTACTTACAAACACAGACATGCACGATTGGACAAGACAGAGAAAACAAAGGGTGGATTTTTTTTTTACTGACAAAAGAAACGAAGTGCTTATAGACACACTTCTATTTATTTTTTAAAATTTTAAAAATTTTGGCAGATTGAATTAGTATGTCTTTTCGAGAGTATTGGGTAGCCCTGAAAAGGGCTGTTTTTTTGTTAACGGGAGTAATGGCAATCTTTTTTTTACTGTCTATGATTGCGTCCCCGTCTGGCGGCAGGCTTTCCTATACGATACGGTCTGCTTCTGCGGAAACAGAAAGAGAATTCCTTGGTGTCCACACGGCAGTCTACAAAACCACTGTCTGGTGCTTGCTGCTGCTGCTGCTGCTGCTGCTGCTGCTGTTGTTGCTGCTGTTGTTCTTCTCTCTGCTTCTTCTGAAGTCTGTACTTCTCAGTCCATTCTTCTTGTTCTTTCTTAATTTCCTCTCTGAAGACCTCTTCTATCAGGTCTTGGGCTATAGCTAACATCCTGACATTCTCTATCTCCTCAGGTTTAGGTATCAGGTTTAGCTTGACACGATGTAAACTGAAGTAAGCTTCGTTCAGCTTGGCTAGTCTCGAAGGCATGTTCATAGGTCGACGAGTCATCAGTGGATGGTCAGACTGGAGAACAACCGGCTTTATACGGTTCAAACGCGGACGCGATAGAAAACATCCCTACTCAGTTTTAGTGTCGGAACGCTATGATAGCGAATGTCATGGTGAGGGATAGAGAGAAAGTCAAAGAGCATATATTCACAGTGCTTTTTGAAATCAAACGACAGACACATTTTTTCAAAACACAACATTTTTTATTCAACCAACAAGTAACAAGTAACAAGTCACAAGTAACAAGTACCATCAAACAAATTATTTTTGACAAGGTTGACAACGTTGTGAAATCATGTGATTTTCATTGATGGAAGTCATGAGGCCATTGATGTACACTACGTTTCCTAGCTAAAGACAAAAAATTACCATAATGGTCACAAAACCATCGATCTACTTTCTCATCATTTCTAGAAGAGTGACGATCAAAATAAGTCACTAAATGTTCTAAAGGATATCCAAGACTGCGTTGATGAAGAAAATACACACAATATTCTCCACACACCATGGAATCTGTGCCTTGTAATTTCACATTATTGTATCGTGTCGTCTGGGCATTTCTTCTCATAAAGTCAATGATATAATCTTCCAAAGGGGGTAATCCATACGAATCAAAATATTCCACACAATTCTCTTGAGGGAAGTAGACGGCAACCCAGTGAGTTCCTGGAAGATGACTTTCGTCCGTGTTGATGACATAAGCTTGATGGTCTTGAGGTTTGCGATGAAGTAGTTCATCTTTAGCGCACACGACAGGATTCCAAGAAGCAGTATACGAACTATTGTTCAAAAGGTAATAAAGTTCCCAGGTATCCATTTTTTGTTGTGTTGTTTGTTTTTTTCACAGGTAATGATAAGTCATCAATTCAATTCTGACTTTTTGTTTGAAACGATCTGTCAAGTAGCCGTTTCTTCGCCTTGTCTCCGCACTCTGGGCTAAGAGAGATTCGATGCGATAGATCTCTAGAGTAGTCAATGGAGGGCAGGAAAGATCACGCAAGCCTTTATACCACTCATGCAACACTGCTTCTTCTGAGATGAGACTCCAAGCTTCGTCCAGATACTCGTCCAATTTTTCTTCTTGACTCATTCCCAGACATTTATCGTGTTGAATTTGACTGGGATGATCGTTTTGACATCCATAACAATCTCTCTTACTCAATTCCGTAATTCTATCCGCTAGGTGTTTAGCAAAACAGGACACTAAATGTTGTTCTTGTTCTGGCCATCTGGACTTGACTACTACCTCGTCCTCTTTGTCTTGGTCTTGGGGTTCTGCTTTCACGCTATCCTCCCATTCCATGTCCAAAGATTCTCCACTGTTTAAAGAGGGATAGGAGTCTTCCATTGTGTCTAATAGTCTAGAATGACTTCTCTCAAACTGTTGATTTCTATGGTATTATCGAATTCAGCAGACAGGATGACGTTGACCGTCTCAGTGAGAGCTTCTGCAAACTGAAGTTCCAAACGCAGTTGACCGGATTTTATAGGGTGGAAATGTCCCTCGTCGCTGCCTTGGTCTGGAGTGAAATCAAAGGCCCACAAAGTGTAACCTCCGACATAATCTTCGTACGAAATACCGTGACTGGCGTTGGTTCCTAGTTGTCCGGTAGCTTCGTACAGGGACAAGTACGATCTCAAGTAATTCTTCTGGGCAAAGTTAGGTTCGAAGGGTCTGGTACACAAAGTCTTGCCATCGCGACTGACTTCGATCTTGGATACTCTGTAGTACTTAAACTGGAAAGGATTTTGATCGTGGGCTCCGTTGAGGGCTGCATTACTTACGATGCCAACGATTAAACGTTTGGGTAACTGTCCATGGAACAGATGATCTTCGATCTTGGATCGGAGTACAGCAGCAATGGTGAATGTTTTCACTTCTACACGTCGTATCGGATATTTGGCGGTCGATCTGCTCAATGTTTGACTTATGTCGTTTCCCGCTTTAGGTAACACTTCTACACGTCGCACGTAAAGTCTGGCTTCTTGGATGATGGTTTTGTACTCATTGGCATGAGCCATCAAATGGAAAGCGACACTGCTGCGATTGAGTCTCAGGCGAATATCAACTTCGTTCAGCAAATACTTGTCTTGCAACCACATGTCCAAATGCAAACGATCCATTAGTTCTAAACTACGACATTGCAGGATTTTCTTTCGACGGTTGTTAAAACCCACATTGTGAGGATTGTCATCGGCTGTCAGAGCTGTGTCGTTAAAATTGTCTTCACCTGCGGTGTCAGGATTCCATACCAAGCAAGCATCCAGATCAGTGTTCTTGGCCTCTTTTCCGTACGTCAAGAGATTGTCTAGGTACGCTCGGTAAGGGTAGGTATCCATACTGCTGCTGACCAGTTTGTTATTCAAGTACAAATCCACTTCGCTGAACAAGGAATGCATGAAATTGTTGACGGGAGCTACTCTGGCATCGGCTCCCGGATTGGTGTTGTCGGTTTTGTTCACTTTCAGTGTTAGGTACAAGTAACTGATATTCAGATCGAGATAATCTTCCGACTGTCCTTTGATTTCAAACTCGATGGGAGCTGAATCCGTCAAAGAGGAGATGGGATGAAATTCGACCCATTGGGATTCTTGCATCGTCATCATGGTGGTGCCATAGCAAACAGATCCAGTTCCGACTTCGAACAAGAACAAGACTCTCGGTGCATCATTTTCTCTGATTTAGTAATCAAAAACGTCTAACTCTCGGACAGGTTTTCTTTTCTTAGACTTTCTAGCTCTAGGGGTGTGAAGTCCTCTCAAGGGGTGTTTTCGTCGTCTTTTTCTGTCTTGTCCTTGCTGTGGCGTCAGGGAAGCAGGAATGCCTGACTCGGCATTGCCCAGGGCATTTATAGGAGTTTTTCGCCGACCCAAAAGGTCTTTGCCCGTTGAAGCAAGACATTTTTGTCTGCTCTCAAGAAAGCTTCTTTGGGGTTTTGTTTGTCATTGATGACATTTTGGAGAAATTCTTTACCTTGCGTCAACGCCGCATCTTTTAAGGCGTACAATCCCCGTGTCACCATCGGTTTCAAAACGGGAACCACTGTACGAAAGGCCGATTTGAGCATATCACCTAAACCATGTCCTCGCTGTCGAGCGACTCCTTGGTACACAGGATACATGACTGACAAAAAGTTAGAGTAATCGTTTTCAAAAATGGAGTTTCACTGTGACTTTCCCTTTGGTGAATGCAATATTTTGTCCCAGATCTCCTTTCATAGTAATGTTGACAGTGTCGAAATAAGACTTACTGACGGGCAAATAGTGAGGATGTACAAATTCGCGGTGAACGTGATAGGTGTTTCCACCTTACTCGTCAGCAGCCGTGGCAGAATCCACTTTGAAAGGAATGACACGCAGTAACGGTACGGAGGTGTGTCCCACTACGTTGTACTCCACCACATCGGAGTACACAAATATCAAATTCAGTCCTTGGTTCATTTCTACAAGAAATCGAAAATGTTTCGCAAAATCCAAGTTACCGGTCATGGCTGGTATTTCGTTTCTTATCTTGATCAACTTGGGGTCTCCACCGAAAATGTCATACAATTCAGGACAAAATGTAATGGCCAATACTTTGTCCTCTGAAAATTTCATCATTAGGCGACGAGCTTTTTTGTGGTACTCGATCGTGACACTTCTTCTAGCTTTCTCCAAGGCTTTACTAAACATGAAATTGAACCTGTCAGTAATGGTGTTCACCAAATGTTGACCACTAAAATAATAACCCACAGGAATTTTCAACAGATAAGTGGTTCTTTTAGTTTTGGGGTCTTGTGATTTCATAAAGTCAGCTACACTAGCGCGTTCATCCATGGCTTGTTGCACTTGTTCGTCATAAACTTCTACCGTCAAAGTGTTTTGACTTTCGACGATGCTTTTGATTTGTGTAGTGTGAATTATTTCCACTAAAGCCACTTCCCAATGGGCTTCGTGATCCAGTTGGATGGCCTGAGGTAATCTGGCCGAGAAACAGCACAAAGTGTTATTGGGAAACACCTCCATGGAACTGTCACTGGGTAACGTTAAGTAAAATTGGTTGTTCATAATTCCAGAGTTCTAGTGTCCGAGGGGTCACTGGAAGTCAGAGGAGTGTCTAAAAGAGGATGGTTAGGGTGACTGTTGGATGGGGGACTAACGTTGGACGCAAGGCCACCGTTGTTGTTTACGTTAGAGGAATATTTCAGAGACGGATTGGGAAGAAGGTAACCAATGCAACTGTTCAGTAAAATAGTCCACAATTGTTTGTCTCCTTGTTGCAAACTCAAATTGGCAATAGTAGCACCGATGACACAATACACCACAAAGATTTGGCAGAAAAGACGATTTGCTTTCTAGGCACACGTTCTCCACACCACACACACAAGGGTTGCTTTTGTAGATCTTGCAGAGAAGAACTGGGGGAAGGAGTGGTCACTGCAGTAGCTGAGGCTGTGTTGAAGGGCATGATGGTCACTTCTTTTTATAGTCGATGAGTTGCGAAGCGTCGATCCAAGAGTTAAAACTGGGAGGATATCCTTTCCAACGTACTTTGACTTCTTTGACACGTTTCTTTCCTACTTTTCGGGTTCTTCGATCGAGTATGCTTTCGATCTCGTACACGTCGTCTTCTTTTTTGGTCACACGTTGTAACTCGGGCAAGTAAAACGTTCCTTTTAACACTTCTCCGTTCATGTCTTCTAATTTATAGACGGGAGGATGACGGCCACGCACACGTTCGGTGACACGAAACAATTCGGTGGTCCAATTGGGTAAGTAACCTTTGTCGAAAGTGCGTTTGGTTTTGCCAATGCGTACCCAATCTCCTGTTGCCAGTACTCCACCTTTCTTGGGGACAGGCTCTGCTGGGGACGGACCAAACAGACGTTCGAAGACGGTCACTTCGTTGTCGGGAGTCACATCTTGGGGGGCACGCCCTATGCTCCGATGGTAAGATTGATTGTACGATTGGACGAGGTGTGGCAAGACGTCGATGTACTTGAGAGTGTGTTGATGCGTAAAATATTTCCACATGCGTTCTTTCAAGGTGCGTTGAAAACGTTCCACGATGCTGGCTTTGGTTTCGGGATTCTCGGTGGTGAAAAAATGAATGTCACGTTTTTTCAATTCTTTTTGGAAAGCTAGCTTGGTTTAGAAATTCGGTGCCTTTGTCAGTTTGCCATCGAAGAGGGTGACGCCCACTTTGTTTCAACACCAGTTGCAGGGCTGGCACTAACTCACTGCTCGATTTGGAAGTCAATGGCACGACCCAAGCAAATTTGGAAAAGACGTCGATGACACAAAACAAATATTTGTAACCACGATTGTAGGTGAGTAAATGAGAAACATCGGCTAAATCAGCTTGCCATTGGTGATCGATACCCTCTACTTGGGTGCGACTTCTGGAAAATTTTCGTCGAATGGGTTTGTGTAAGGTGTGCGTGGCTTGTTCTTGTAACCAGCTTTGCACATGAGGTAAACGGATACTTTTCAGCCGAGTTTTGGCAGCACGATACAATTTCTGAACTCCTCCGTAACCTGCGGGATGGGATGGATCGTAGTAAATGCTGGCTAACTCCTTCTCCATGTTTTAATAAGTCATCCAGTCTTCACTGATGCTACTCTGAATGGGACGAGGGGGTGGTTTAGAAACGGTTTGACGTGTCCGATGTGCCACGGGTGTAGAAGTGGAAGGTAGTGGTGGTGGTGGTGGTGGTAATGGAATGACTTTGGTCTTCTTTTCTTTTTTCACTTCTGCTTTCCCTTCTTTCTTTTTCACTTCTGTCGAAGGTGGAGTGGACATCATCTTTTTAACCCAAGCTTTAAGTTCTTCTCGTTGCGGTGTAGCGGAAGGGGTGAACAAGGACGCTGCAATCTTACTAGGGATGGGGGCTGCTGACGGTGTTTGAAAGACTTCTCTTGCCTCTCTTCCTCAGACAACCGTAGGGCTGCCTCTGTCTTGACCCCTGGGAGTGGCAGTGGTTGTTGTGGTATTGGTGGTGAACTTTTCATCAAGGCCTTAAAATCTTTCAGAGTGGGTTGAGCTGTTTCGTCTAAAGCTTTTTGGTGAAAGAGTTGCAGTCGTTGCAACAATTGACCGTACCGTTGAGATTTTTCCGTTTCTGACAAATCGCTGCGATCCATCAACGATTGCAATTCGTGTTGTAACTGGAACATCTCGGTCAAATGAGGATTGGGAGGTAAATGTGGGGTTCGTTGTTCTTGCCAAAGATGGTATTCCATCCATCGTTTGTAAGGGACTAAAGCTAGTTTTCGTCCTTCCATCAGATTTCAAGGATCACGTCTGAGATTTTTTGACTCCAGTGTCCTCTTTTTATCTTCTTGGTCTTTTATCTTGGAATTAGGGCGGGTATAATATGTCCCATTGCACTCAGTATAGGTTTCGCTACATTGGTAATAAGTCCTAACAGGGGTAAAAATCCTCCGCGTTGCACCAACATCTTTTTCTTTTGACGAATGGGTATTTTCTTTTCAACCATTTGGCGAAAAATATATCGACGTTTGGCTAAGCTATTTTTCTGATGTTTAGTCAAAGGTATTGTGCCTTTCAAGACGTTCAGACAACATTCGCTCACCGTATCGATGACATCTTTGGAGGCAGTTTGAATGAGTTGTTTTTGCATGGGTGGAGGAGCTTTGGACAGGACAGACAACATGTCCCAATGTTTGACTAAACGAGGAGGCAGTCCTTTCCTTTTCTTTCCTTTGGGGGTAGAAGAGGAATGTCTTTTGCGGGGTGACATCTTTGTTTGTTGATTCCGGGACACACACCAAAAACACACTAAAGTCGATGACTTGACACACGATCTTTCATCCTTTTTTGGGGGACTATCGCTTCGTCATAAAGGTGACGATGTGTTTTCCAAACCGCCAAAGAATCCTCCTCTTTGGTGACTCCTCTTTTTCTTTGAACGAGTGTTTCTTTTCTGGGGTTGACGTCGATGTTTGGCTAAGCGTTTTTTCGCATGACGAGACTGTCTTTTTCTTTTTCCTTTCTGGGCAGGAGAACGACGATGAGGTGACATCTTTTAGTGTACAACATACACTGACATTCATGGCTCAACATGTGTCTTTTTATCTTATTTTTTTTTTTTTTTGGGAGCCTGTCGTTTACCCTTGTGACAAATGTATCGGCTATCTTATCGAATTCAAGGATAGGGCCAAAGAAACCTCCCTTTTGGTGGCTTCTCCTTTTCTTTGGACCAGTGTGTCTTTTCAGAGAGTGTCGCCGATATTTGACTAAGCGCTTTTTAGGATGACGTGACTGTCCTTTTCGTTTTCCTTTTCCTTTTGGACCGAAGAAGAACGACGATGGTAACGGTGTACACTTCTTGGAGGGGACATCTTTGGGCGTGCAGCAGTACAAAAACACTGATTCGTATTGTTTGCCTCAAGTCTTTTTTATACTGGAATGCGTCGCCACTGATTGTCTTTACGTCGTATCAACTTGATGACAGGCAACACACGTCGTGGAGGAGTTCGCAACGGACTAAATCGGGACAGTTCTTGCTTGGACAAATCCAGTAAACTCTGTAATACACCAGTTCTCTCTTGGACTTTGATTTTGGGGGCAGGTACTTTGTGAGCAGCGGCTACAGCGGCTAAAGAGGAAGAGGGTGTCACCGCTGGAGGAGAAGCTTTTGGAGACACTCTGTTTTCTGTGGACTTTTCTTTTTCTTTTTCTGAGGCTGTGACTTGGTCTTGACACCGTTGCTCTTTTTCTTTTTCTTCTGGGCACGTTTGGGCGTGGCTTTTTTCTTGGGGACGACTTTGGGAGCATTAGGATCCCATTTTAAGAGGGAACGAATGATGACACCTCCTAGAGAACCGCTTCCTCCAGGTTTCAAAATGATTTGCTTTTTGGTTTGAGTGTCGATGCGAGGATCGGCTACTTGTGTCAAGGCGCCTTTGTTTCTCTCAAAAAAACCTTTGGTTTGATGTGGAATCTGAATGATGCCTTGCAGTAATTGACGTGCTGTCACCGTAAACCATCGTAAGACTTCTTTGAGACTAGCTTCTAAGACACGAGCACATACTTGTGGATATTTTTCGCGACTGATACCGTACAAAGCACGAATCAATTTAATGGGAAGATGAGACTGAAGGGACGTCATGTTGACGATGTGTGAGACAGAGTCAAAGTGACCGAGGTTTTTATAGATTTTTTTTTTTTGGTGATTGTGATTAAGTCGACGAAGGGGACGTGTACACGACAGGCCCTCCGTCTTGGCACCAGTGGTGAAACGGATGGGTACGAAATTGCAAATAATCGGGAGTGTGGGTTTTAAATCCACGAGTAAATAAGCGTGTGGGGTTTGAGTGGCATCGTCGTGCGCATTTGTCAGCCAAGGCGTCCCTAACTGTTTGGCTAAGACTTGTACTTGCGATTTATCTCTAGGGCTTTTAAACAAGACCACGTAATGAGCATTGAGACTGATGGTACGATGGGCTTTACTTTGTTGAAACAAATTTTGGGTGATGTAAATAACACTGGCATTACGATGATGCCCTTTGCGCGTAAACCAGAGTTTAATTTCTTCTTCGTCTTCTCCTAACATGTCGTCAAAAACAACCAAATGGGTTTGACTAGGGTCAGATACGATCCCGTCGTTCTCGCTAGGAATGCCTTCCACAAAGACGATGGAATCGCTTTGACTTTCTCGCAGAATGTTGTACGCCGATTGCCACTATTTGTAACACCACACGATGCGTTGAGGTGGACGATCGATCAAATGTTTGACAAATTCGGTTTTGCCTGAACCGCTCGGTCCGGCAATGAGCATGTTAAAGGGATGGCGAAGATACAAGGCCTCCCAACTAGTCCGATCTACGTGTTCGTCAATGACTTTGACAGTGAAGGAAGAGGGAGCAGAGACAGTAGAGGTAGCCATAGTAGTAGTGAAAGGAATGTCACTTTTGACACGAAGACAGACAAGACAAGAGTTTTTATACTTTTTTTCAGGACACGTTTATTATCATCTTTAGTGAACAACACGAAAGACAAAAATACATAAAAGCCAAATGGTTAAGTACGTGAATAAAAGACACATCAAAACGATCATAGTGGAATATAAACAAGTTTCTGTACAACATTTGTGATGATCAAGAGGTGAAATCGTAGGGGTACTGTGTAATGTTCTGAGAGTCTCTACACTCCTTGGCACAATCACACAAGAGTCCTCCCGGAATGGCCTTTCAGGTATGTCGATCACGGTTCTGTCCTGAAGAGAGTGGTTTTCCTCGGTCACGACTTCTTCTTCTTCTTCTGACACTGTCACTAACACTGGTTTAAAAGTTACTTTTTTGACGGAACGTTTTAATTTTTTAGGATTACAAATCTTGGGCATAGTGTGCCACTTCTTTTGTCCAAGCCTCAAAACCCCAACTTTTCCAGTCACGTACATCTTTCCAGTGAGGGTGTAAGTCACAAGCTACACACACGTCGTCGTACACATTTTCAGTGCCTAAAAGTTGACGAATCTTGTTTTCCCGTAGAGGTTGAGAAGTATCACGATGAAAGCGCAAAGCTTTGAGCAGAATGAGTCTCTCGTGTACATTTAAAGGGACCATTTTCATGTTTTATTTGGAGTAGTAGGTACTGTTCGTAAAGAGTCCACAAGGAATCGGCTGGTAAACGAAATCCCAGAAAGCAAGTCACTAAGACACACACAACACGTCGACCCCAATTCAATGGACACAGTTCTCGTAATAGACGATCGTAATCCTCTACAGTTTGAATAGTATCATTGATTTCCTTCCACGGAATCTGTTGTATCACGAATGATAAAGGTCGTGGCATGGTAATCCGTTTTTATACCCTCTTATGTGTAAGGTAATAAGAATCAGGAATCACTGGGTCGTGGCCAATAGCCTCGTCTATATTTGTGACTGAAGTAGTGTCCTCCCATAATCAGTCTTCGCTTGCTTTGGAAAAGAGCATAGTTTAAAAATGGAGAAATGATTTTGAGTTTGCGTTTCACTTGTATTTTGACGAACTCACAGTAAATGCGTTCTCTCAATTCCACAGGCAAACCACGAATGTTCTCTCGTAAAGTATCCATAACCATGTCAGTCAAACACTTCTCCTAGAGCGAAAGTAATGGACAAAGTGAATAATTTCTGGCCACTGCCATTCCAGGAAACGGTCAAGAATGTCAATAAAATCTTCAAATGTAAATGGCCTAAAGCGAAATAGTAGAACGAACGCACCCTTGATCCAGACAAATCGGACTTGTTTGTTGACTTTGGTCAATTTCCTCTTGTGAATTTCTCGACACAAAAGTTCTACAGTCACTAATTGAGGTTTGGCTCTGGCAAGTCCCTGCCAAATGTCCTTGTAGATCTTCTCTTGCAATTCGATTGGTAATGTTTGAAGATTATTTTCTACATGGGGTTTAAATACTTGTCTAGGGGTTGTCCAATGTTTGACTCCTAGCCCCGTAGCTAGTTTCTTACACGACATGGTAGGCCCACTTCAATGACGAGGTCCCACTAAAGGTAGGTAGTGACAATCTGGAGACCATCGAGCATGTTCCAGGTAAGCGTAACCTTTCTTCTCCCACGCGTGAAGTGACACACCACAACTGAAGCACTTGACTTTATCCACTTCGCCCAAGTAGATAAATCCGGCTCTAGCTAATTCTTCAGGGGTAGGTCCTCCCAGATATTTTGGCCATTTTCCTTGGAAGGTTTGGATCCGACTTTCATTGTCACAGTATTCTGGCAAACGCACAGGGAACGAATATTCGTCTTTCACAGGTTCATTTCGATGAGGGTACGGTGAAATATGCAGGAGTCTGCTCAGTTTTACATGACATCCGTAGGGTGGTAGCCGCATGGTTTCATTAGGATGACATCCACCATGAAAACCAGTAAAGTGAAAAGGTGTGCGATAACGAGTGGCATCGCTTTCGCATCCATCAGGTTTGACACGCACAGCATCACTTTCCATGGTAGGTATGGTAGTAGTAGTTATAGCAAAGTTCCCATGATGATATGGTACGGAATCGCTAAGGTCATAGCGTACGGCATCCCTGCCATCGCAAGGCACAGCATCGTACTCGAGTTTACTCTTGCTTGATACTTGCTGTTTGAAAGGATTCATTTTTTCTCGCTTGGCGTTTGTAGTGACAATGAACTATCAGTCTTGAATGTTGTCCCTTTTTATATGTTCGCCAATATCAGTGTGACCGTACGGTAAAGTAAAGTGATTGGGAAGTCGTACTCGCTTATGGTACATGATTTGATAGACTTTTTCCAAGGGCCGACTAACGATTTGGTGTGTGGGTAAACGTACAATCTTGTGCGATTCGTGGGCGGTCACTTTAAAATTTCCATCCTGTTAAGTCTGCAAGGCTTCTTTCAAGACGCCAAAGTTCACCACTCGACTAGTGCGATAATTGAGAGTCAGTCATTTCACTTTGCACTCCGTGTACACTTCTCCTTGTGGGTCGCGGTATTCGTAGCCATAATTTTTGGGACCGCCACTTGCAAAACTTAGAATCTTGTCGTCGGGATACTCGTCCGTCCAGGCTCCTAAACGGTCTTCTCCGATGACAGGGTGAGGTTGACCCAGGCGATCGATATAGATGCAACTGTCCGTATCAAAATACAGCACACGATCTCCTAATAGTTCTAAAGCTTCGTACAGTTTTAAGCGAGCATGGGCTGTCACGTAAGCCGCAATGATGACATTTCCAAA
>JAECUM010000342.1:0-172207 GCA_016617855.1 Megalonaias nervosa | reverse complement strand
ACCAGTCCTAACACTAACCTCTTAATACTGAGCGCCAAACAAGGCAGCTGTATCATTTTTTGTAAGTCTTTGGTATGACTCAGCTGGGGATCGAACCCAAGACCTCCCGCATCCGAGGCGGATGCTCTAACCACTAGGCCACCGGAGCAGCCTGTTTTGACAAAAAAAACATCCTGGTATGAAGGGCTTTGAGACAGATGACCTTGATGTGCACCAAATATGGATAAATATACAAAATTAGAAAACCATGAAACAACTGTAACATAAGTGATCAGCAGCTTTGGAAGAAATATTCATAGAAAGCATCAAACCATCTGCTTGTAAAATGATCTAGCATTTGTCTATTACTAGGCTGATGTGTGAAAAACATAACCTTTTAAGTAGTTAGGATTTTATGACGGGGAAAGTCAGTTTATATTTACCTTGAACTGTCTTGAAATGCTTTCTTTTTGTGTGAATGGGAAACAAAAACTTCACACCTAAGTCAGGTTTTTGTACACAAGTTTGGTATATTTATTACTGACATGTTTTAGGACAATATATGTGTACCATCTTTGCCTTGGATTAATTACTTTCACATTTTTTATACATTTCTTTAAAAATAATTAAATCTGTTATGTTCCAAGAGCTTGAGTTTAACAAGATGTACCCTTCTTAATGTGGCTTTTTTCCTTCCTTCCTCTCTCTTGATTGATTGATCACAGATTTGGGGATCTGGATGGTCCTGAATGACGGTACTACTCTTTATGCTAATGACAATGATTCAGATCATCGAGATATGTGATATAATCAATGCTGAACACCTCCTGTCATCAGCTTTCAATTAGTCCACAGTCACATACTCAATATAGTCACCACTATAAAGTACTTTTGTATAACACCATCCTCACATACAACACAAGTACAGTCACTACATAATATTTTTTCCATATAATGTGTCCCAGGTACAAGGCAACGTCACCTACCCTCTATACTTGCTTATAAGTCGAGTCTAATTGCAAACTGCACAGACCCAAGTCTTCCAATGCGTAATATGTGCTGGCAGATCTGGCTCCATGCAGTTTGTTTAGGAGTACTCAGTAGAACAAACAACACAGACCCTGATCTGCCAGTGCATTATGCCATGATAGATCAGGGACTATGCTGTTTGCTGATTCACTCTATTTCTAAGCACTTGCATATGGTATATCAATGTACACTTTTATAACTACCCATTATAGTTAGAGACCACTGTTCAATGGATTCACTATTTTCTGTGGTTGACCAATTTTCATGAATTTGACGGTTACTGAAAACCATGAATTTCAAGATCCAATGAGCAATCAAGTGTCAGGACCCCTTCCCAAATCCACAAAAAATGAATGAAATGGTCATTTTTTGCAAAAAGATGAAAATGTATATCCATGAAATCATGGTAATTTTTATCTCAAATTCGTCCAAAAGATGTTTTGTATTCATCCATTTTCTGAGTCGTTTTGAGGACAAGCTGCTTTCTGGAAGAGAACCTCATCTCTGTATTTTAATGTATATGGATTGTTTCTTCTGTGAAGTGGTTCTGCAGGATCAGTCGTTGCAGGATTGTCATACACAGTAGAGATGATTACCTCCTTTGCTGCTGGCTTTTTCTGGCGAACATATCTGTTGATCTTTTTTCCATGATATCTAAACAGCAGATAAAATAAAGCTCTTTAGAAATAAATATACAGGAAATATAAAGCAAATCACAGCCATATGTAATTGTAACCTTCATTTTCTGTTAAGAAAAATATGTTTTCTATCTCATATACCTGTTTATATGCAATAGTCATGAACCTAAATGTGGAATTTAATCTACAGCCTTTAAGTATAATGATCATGGACAAAGCATTGGTGCCCATGAAGATTAATTTGTCTTTTACAAAATAAAATTAAAGAAGAATAGTCATAATGGTATATGCCAGAGCAGATGCACTACAAAATTTAAATAAGAACCTTTCTTCTTGCAATGGATGGATGCTAACACCGTCCCAACATCTTTGCATGCAATTTGTCAATAAACAGCTATATTCCTCTGGAATCCAATTGTGTTGTAAAGCTAATATGGCCACTCATAACTGGCAAGAAATTTGCTCAACATACCACAAGGCCATGTAGTCTTCAGCTGTGATTGCGTTGATATAGCTATTCCATCTGTACTTCCATATCACACACCCACACTGAAACTATTTCAGGTTTTTCAATGACGTCTGTTCATCTATATGCTCTGATGCACTGAATCAAGCTTTTATAAATCGGTTTTAAATTCCATTCATACAGTATAGCACAAAATATTTGACTGAAAAATTATGAGGGTTTGTAATAAATGTGTTTATTGCTTTTCAAGATAAAGTTTTATTTTAGTGGGGTTTGAGGGTTGAACAATTTAAATATGCATGTATTATCAAGATGATTCTTTTGAAATACCATTGTCGAAGGTATTAGTATTATCATTACATGGGACAGGTTTACTTAAATCACCCATATGAATATGTTGTTATAATAAATTCTATATTCCTTATGTATTATGATCCTGCTGCAGGAAATCAACAGAAAACTGAAATTGCAGACCCATAGCAACATTTTGTGTCATATTTAGTGATGTACAAGTATATGAATATTGTCTACACTGTCCAAGCATCTTTGCATATAATGCGTCAATAATATGCTATATTCCTCAAGAGTTCAGTTGTATAGTAAAGCTAATTGGGTTACTTATGGCTGAAAAGAATGCTGCTCAATAGGCCACATACACATGCAATCTTACATTGTTGAGGTGGTGTTCATAGACATGTTTATTTCTGTATCGCACACCCAAATGGAGTTTTAGGTGACATCCATGCATCAGTATGATTTGATACACTGAATCAGGCCTTTATACATATCAGTTTGTTTTCTACTGCATTCACACAGTATAACAAAAAACTTGTACAGCAAAAGAAGAGGTACATAATAAATGCAAAACTTCATTTGTATTTTGTTGCAAATTAAGGAAAGAATTCATTTGATAAAGTGTATAAATACCTAACAGCCTAAAACCTGTTCTTTCCGCTTTGTAAATTTACCACAAAGCTGTTGTGCTATTGGTAAAGGGTATAATGTCTTAATTATTAATTGTACTGGGTTGTCTCATCTCTCCTGCATGAAAGTGAAACTTGCAGTGGTAAACACAGGATTATAAGCTCCATCCACACACTAGAAATAGATCTTGCAATTATGATGCATTAGGGACCCAGATTTGATCCTACTAATTAATTGATTTCATGGGTTTCAATTATTGCAGTTTGTGAGATTATAAACCGTATTTTAAAACTTAAATTCATGGATTGGGGAAGGAGTCCTTTTTTTTACTGCAGAATCCTCATCTGTTGGGTCTTAAACATGGTGTCCATAGCAACTACAAAATATATGAAAACTGGTACGTCACAAAAATAGCTAAGTAACAGTATTCTCTTTCTTTCTTGATAATTCATCACAATTGTAATGCATTGCCTCTTTAATAAAAAGCTTGTTATTTTCTCATAATAAAAGAGGTGCAAAATGCCTTCAAAAACATTGTCTGCATTCACTGTCATTCAATAATCTTTTTGTTGGAGATTTTCCATGCTCTTTAGTACGCAACCATGCAGTGGGAACATGCACAAGGACATTTTTCCAGAGTTCTCCTGACAACGCACAACAAACTACAGCTGTACCAATCCAAGTAATGTTGATCAATCAAAATGTGCTTTATATGGACATGGGTACTGCATTCAGTGTGGGACGTGTTAAAACATGTTTGGACAATTAAATGCTATAGAGGGGCATGCTCTGTTTCAGAGTCTTTAACAAGATGGGCAAATGCACCATTTGAATTGGCACTGTACTGGTCTTTTCATTATTTATTTCTAACCCTTTTCTTCATTCAAAGACAAATAAAATATTACACAACTTCACTAATAATTATATTTT
This sequence comes from Megalonaias nervosa, assembly GCA_016617855.1. Taxonomy (NCBI): domain Eukaryota; kingdom Metazoa; phylum Mollusca; class Bivalvia; order Unionida; family Unionidae; genus Megalonaias; species Megalonaias nervosa. The sequence goes on along the minus strand of JAECUM010000342.1, from coordinate 168,241 downwards.
CTTAATATTCTTGAGAAAACAAATATAAACAAACGTCGGAACATTCTTGGGCAATCAATCCATGTAATTTAACTACCAATCTGATCCTATACACCACTGTATAATTCTATGAGTGAAACAAACTTAGTGACAAGTTACCTGTCTCAACCAGTAGTTCATTTTTTCCCAAAGCGGAATAAACTAACTACCCCTCAACTTTAGCTGAAAGCCAAATAATACAAATACCCAGGTGGCATGAACTGACCAACTAATTGAGGCTAAAAGCCAAATACTACAAAAATACACTCACAGTCTGCTTACTGAATGCTACTCCAACACCAAAAACACATGAATGACTATGTGACCACTAGGTCTCCACTACTGTGACATTCATCAAAAAGCATATCAAAATAATGATAAAAAGCCAGTATAATTTATCCTAGATTCTGATACTGTACATTCCATTACATACCCAAATCCTTTCTTGTCCCTTGGGTGTTGACCATCATTTTCCAGGGCATCTGCAATCCCATCAACAGATGATCCCAGTCCTTGGCCCTCAGTCCAGCCATGTTTCTCCATGATTTTCCTGCCTATCCCTTTTGTATGCTGCTCAAATTTTCCTATCTTGTGTGATGTGCCGCCACCCCCATTTGGAGGCCGAGTTTTGTGTTTCCTTGTAGCAACACCTGAATAATGAAAAGACATCAGTATTTATTAGAATGCTCAGTCATATTCATAAAGAAAATTAGAAGTACGGTACAGGCATTCCAAATATCTACCAAGATATTAACCAGGGTTTAGAGATGTCAAAATTTTAGGAAACTTTACCAGGTACCCATCAATCATAACAATCAGTTACCCGGGTATCCAATCAAAGGGATATTGTATTAAATGTTAACCTGAAATGCTTTTTTGCAGGTTTACACATGCCAACCCCCAAGAGAGGTATAAGTTCTTGATCAAAAAAGAAATTGAAAGAAAAATTCAAAGTAAAAAATGGACAAGGTGCATTGACTTGACAAGTTTCATGATTCTAGGGAGGATAATGTGCATATAACATGCTGAAATCTCATGTTCAATCAAACACGAAATATAGACCATGATGACCCTTAGTTGTATGGGTGTTCTATTAGCAGAGAGATGTATCATCATCAATTTGCTTGATTCATGCATGAACAGTGCTTTAGAAAGGAACACTGAACACAAAATTTAAACAGTGAAATTTAAAATATGAGCCATGGCCTATTAATGAAAATGAAGGAATTGTACTCATTAAGATGTATCATCTCACCACATTTCATGATTCTGAATACAATGGTATGTATATAGCATGTACAAATCCTATGTGGTCATGAGCGAAATGTTGGTCACAGTGACCTTTTTTGTACAGACATGATACTAACATGTATTCAATCATCTAGTTTAATGATTAAAGCATGAACAGTAAAAACACAAAATTTAACATGTCAATTGTGCAGATGGGTTACAGTGACTTTTAAGATGAGGGTGTTAATACTTAAGATGCATCCTCTGACCAGGTTTCATGATTCCAGGTATAACAGTATAAAACATTTGGTTATGAACTAAATGCAAAAACTTAATACCACAGTAAATTGTAAATGTAGGTCATGGTGACCAGTTTTGTTGTAAAGGTGTAGTACTAATATGCATACAATCATATAGAGATTTTTACATGAACAGTGCTTGCGATGAACCCAAATCAATAGTGTGAAATATGGGTCACAGTGACCTACTTTTGTGATGAGGCTGTAATACTCATCAAGATGCATCCTTCACCATGTTTCATCAATCTAGGTGTAACAGTATATGAACAGGGTGCACAAATCCCCAATGTCCTCTTTAGCTAAATGCAAAACTTAACCTAAGCCAACAAATGTGAAACGTAGGCCGCAGTGACCTATTTTATTCTAAGGGTGTGGTACTAGTAAAGGTGCAATCATCAAGTTTTATGATTCTAGCATGAACATAGCTTAATAAATAAACTTAAAACATAAAACTGAATCAAAATAAGTGAATCATGAAATATGGGTCACCAGTAAGGCTTTAAATTTGTGTCCTTGTCTGGACACTGATGCAGTACAATAGTTCTCTACTCTGTAAAAAGTAATACCCATGTTTTGCTCATGTACCATATATACTCACCTATAAGACAAGTCAAACAGCAAACAACAAAGATTCTGATCTGCCATAGCATAATGTGCCTGCAGATCAGGGTCTATGTTGTTTATTCTACTCCTTACTCATAACAAACTACACAGACCCAGATCTGCCGGTGCATTATGAGAGGCCAGATCTGGCTCTGTGCAGTATGCAGCTGGACTAAACTTCTAAGCAAGTATATACAGTAGGTGATACAATAAAAATCAAGTTTTAAAAAAACACTTTCATGAGTTGTAACAAACCAATAGTAAATCTGTCAGTATTCTCCAGGCCAGCTCTTCTCCTTTGTTCCTGCCGAATTGTCAGGAAATCTCTGGCATCTTTGTCTCCAGCCCCCTCTTCATAGTAGGCACTCATGTCTATATCCCAGTCATCTGCCGTCTGCTCATCAAAATCTGAAATGGAAGATAAGATTACAAGATACCCTAAAATTAAAAAACTAAGCTGTCTTTTAAAGATACCATCAAAATAAACCCCAATTTTATGATGTTATCTCTCATAAGTAAGCCAGACTCAAATAATGTATTGACAGCAATAACGGCTTGGAAAGTAGAAGCAGAGACATACAACACAAGAGATTTACAACTGACTACTGGATCAAAGCAGCTCTGTAACATCACACGGTGGTGTGTGATTACATCAGAGCACACTCAGGATAGCCATATTGTGAGTCTGCTGCAAGAAAGCTTGTCTTTATAATCCATCTCGAAATGTGGTTTGATTTTATTATCTATGTAATACAGAATCAATATTTAACAAGTAAAAAAAATTATTGTTTAAAATTGTTTTGATTTTTCTAAAATTTTGTAAAAAATTTTTAATTATGCAAATAATGAGTGTAAGTGGCAGTGGTGAACACTCAAATTGGGGGCAATATCTCCATTGCCTGTATTTTAAGCATTTCTTCATCTTCAAGTATTATTTGGTACCATATAAAAGCTAAATATTTTGTAAACTGCACAACATTTTGGAAAGTTTAAATTTACAGCAATATCAATGAGCTTAACTTTTATCATAAGATTCTATCTTTGAAATGACTAATCTTTTTTCCATCATAACTGTAAAATACACTGAAACAGCTTTTTTATGCATTTGTTCATTTTGCATTAAATCAAGCATACTTGGTATTGTTTAAAAGCTAAATAAATTTCATGCTGACAGCACAAACTTTTAGAAAGCTAATTTATGGGCAGTACTGAGGGTCTGAACAATGAGCAGTCAAATCTACTTTGAAATTCTGACACAACTCATGAACATAATTAAATTCCTCGATTTTATCCATTTTATAAATTATTGTGCAAGTAATGTTTGTAACATCAACAACCTGAATTAATTTTTCTGTAAAGAGGGGAGCTTTTTGACAAGCTAATTGCAAATATAATGACAGTATCCAGGGTCAAGCTTAACCATAAAAAGCTGTTACTGAAATAATCTGAACATGGTTACTACCATTATTCTCTTAAATGTTTTAATTGTTTTGATTCATGCATATTTTCATATTTCATTCTTCAAGTTTGATTTTTTAAAAACTAACTGAAGTATTTCCTGCAAATTGTTCAGCTATCAAGTCTTGAAGCATACTGAATTAACAAAACTTTGTAAAAAAATGGTATAAGAATAATCCAAAAACAATTCTGAAATCAGCTTTCTTCTTCAAATCATACTTTTTTTTACTTTCATTTCTACTTCAAATGACAAGTTTAATTACTTTTGATAAAGCATCTTGTCTTCAGAATATCAGAATTGAGAAAAGATCTCAAAAAAAACCACAGGAACCAAGCAACACTTCACAAAAACACCCTTCCTACTACCTACTCTGTGTAGTAATTATTTATAGCTGTTCTCTCTCTGTTTATTGCTTTACAGCCATTTTCAATTCATCCAAAATTTCATTTATTTTTGTAACCTAACTGAGAGTTAATGATGTCTAAACTTGTAGCCAGTTTGTCAACAATGACTAACAAAAAATCTGAATAGTCTGGAAATCTAACTGCAGTGACAACTGTGTGAAATGTGTGTTTTTGCAGATTATGTTGCTTATGTGTCTTCCTGATTTGTTACTATGTTGCTAAATTCTCTGCAATCCATGAGAAATATTTTCAAACACTTTTTCTTTAAGGAATGAATAATTCATCTATTGATATAAAACTGTCTGGTTATTCTTGGACCAACGAAACATAGAGAAATTGAATAGTTTTTCATTCTTTGACATATTCTCTACTTTCAGGTTTAGGTATCTGTAATGTCTAGAAGTTATCAAACATCTCTTGTTATTTACTTTTCAAATTCAGGAAAATACTTTAAAATGTCCTGAGATGGTTGTACATAATCAACTTCAACCTTTTCCTTGTTCTATTCTTTAATCAACCACTTTTCCCCACTCTATCATTTTGCATTTATTTGAATTTTTAACCATCCTGACTATATAAGGAAACCATCACAAAATCAGTAAATCTAAATGAAATCAATTAAAGACCCATTTTGGAAAATGAGTAAGAAAATAAAGACAAGTAAACAGCTTGAACAAAATTTATAACATTACACAATCATGGCAAGGTCATCTTTACAGGAATGAGAAAAATCAATGAGCGTCAAAAGTTGGGATTAGAAGACATTGGTGTCAATTAACAACATTAATGTGTCTCTACCTCCTTCTTGTTCCTGCCAATACTGGGCATCTGTATAGAAGACCAGTCCACTTCCTCCCTTTTCCCACTTGAGTTCAATATCTTCCTCAAACAGTCGTTCTGTATTGCGTTCTTGATTACTGGGATCATCACAGAGTGCTTCATGTCTCTCCCATTCCTCACAACTGTCATTATCCTGTAATCATGAATACACAAAAATGATAAGAAAAAAGGCACACTGGTGACTATTTGATTTGATAATGTGTACAAAGCTAGGCACATTCATAAAAGGGTCCACTGACGAGATCTCGGTAATTTTTATTCACACAGTCATTTTTATGCAGAAAGAGTACTGTAAACAGCACATTATACATTCACTTCATGATTAACAGTTTCCTTTGCTGGAACTAGTGTGACACTGTTGACTCTTATTTCCAATTTGTCTCGATGGCCTGCACCTATGGTCAGGGTAAGTGGTCCTGAACTTGAGTTACTGTGCAAAAACCAATATATTAGACTTACTATCACTATGACTGGGACCTAAGCCCCTTAAAACCAGAATGTATAGGTTGCTTTAATCCCTTAGTGCAAGCCATTCAAAAAGTTGGGTCATGAAACTTAGGTTAGAATAAAAGTTAATTTGTTAGAAACTATTTTCATTTAATCCAAGTGACATTTACCTCTGACATTTTGATCCCCAAATCTATTGGGCTCTTTGCAAACCCTCTGCAAATGTTGGTCAAGATTCATGACCCAGAACAAAAGGTATTGTTCAGAAACCATTTTCCTTCTTTCAGTAAGTGACCTTGACTGCTGCTGCTGTTTGAATCCCTAATCGATAGACATTTTCTCTAACTGCAAGTGCAAGCCATCCCATGTTTGAGTCCATGGCTGTGAAGGAGAACGAGTTCTTGTGCAGAAACCATTTTTCTTCTTTTAGTCGTTGACCTTAACCTTTGGCCTTTTGACCATGAAATTCATAGGCTTCTTCATTACCCCAAGTGCAGACCATCCACAAAGTATGTTTGCCACAGATGGTGCAGAACTCAAGTTACTGTGCACAAACCATTTCTTATATCTCACAGTTACCTTGATCTTTGACCTGAAATCAATAGGTTTCTTGATTCCCAAGTGCAAGCTTTTACAAAGTTTGGCAGAGGTATTCATTTTAGAACTTAAGGTATCATGCAAAATGTGAAAAATTAATGGACAGAGGGACAGATCTTGTCTACATAATACACTTTGCATAAATGGTCAACATACAGAAATGCACATCATTTTACATTATTTTCTATCATTGATATGTTCTCCATTATTGGCGAAAAACACCCCTTAATTGCACCAGTACTCATCACTATTTGCCTCTAGAAATTCAAAAATGAATTGGGGAAGGGGGCATGTCCCCAAGCCTTGTCAGCACTATTGACTTATAGTGAAACCACGATATTGCACACTTCTTGCCATTCATGGGTCAAAGCCCAATATACTCACTTTTACCTTTAAGTCCTGATAATCCAAGACCTCATACCCATACATGTACTCTTACATGTATAGTTTGGTGGGGTGGGGTGGGGTGGGGTAAGACTAATTTTAACTATGCAATACTTTCCTGTTGTTATTGCACAGATTTACATTTCAATGTCGATAAATTCTGTCCATTTGATGTGAATAGTGGATAATTCTCAATAAGACATGTTCTAATCCTGCATCTTGCAAAACAGTCGTCTTTTTCAAGAGGAAGGAGGGCATTTGGAAAGTATTGCATAACTAAAATTTGTAGTTTTACCCCTTCCCACAATAACTTACCTGTCACTACTGTGCAGCTGATTTCATCAGTTATGTGGTTAGGCTGATGTGCTAAGCTGAGCAAAAACAGACAAAAATGGAATGTGCTCACAAACTGAGGGAGAGTTAATGATAAACTAAATAAAAACTTGTATTAATCATGGTCAACACCATAAATACTTATTCTCATATCAGATTTCCTTACTCAATATGCATACGTTTTATGGTCATGAAAATTTTATCAACACAAAAAATAATTATTAATTTCAGTGTAAGAAAAATTATATGTAAAATAAATAATTATCATTTGGTGGTACTGACTGTTTACGAAAAATAAAGGGATCATACCTGAACAAGTTCTACGGAACACGTGCTACTTGACAACCTAACGGTACAAACATACAAAGTAAATGTATATTTTCTGTCTCATTCTGCTCTCAACTCAAGAATCTAATTACAATAAAAAAAAAAAGTACTCAAAAAGATTTTTGTTGTTATTAGTGAACAAGAGAGAGAGAGAGAGAGAGAGAGAGAGAGAGAGAGAGTGTGTGTTTTTGTTATTATTAGTGAACGAGAGAGAGAGAGAGAGGGAGAGAGAGGATTGTGTCTCAGTGTGCAAGCTCATCTGCATTTAGAGCATGTGTAGCTGTTATGTTGTGTAATGTTGGCAAGATGATTAAGATGGTTTGAACATGTATTAGTTATGGGTATTATTTATTGGTAAATTGTATTTTAAAAAAATAAAGAACTTGAAATCACCTTTTAGGTAATGCACGTGAGTGTGTGCACGTGTGTGTGTGTGCAAGAGAGAGATGAAACAAAATTTTGTCCGTGTACAAGACCATATTTATTCAGGGCGGTTTTTATTTGTAACTTTTGCAAAGAGAAAAAAGACTGTATTTTCAGTTACCTGACGAGTGTGATAATCCTCATGTATTATGACCCTACTGTATTTAATTACCAATAAACACCGCTAAATCAACAATTCATTCTTGTTTTAATTACGATGTACATTGTCACAACAACGACATGGCTATGCAGTGTTATTTACATGGTAATTAAACATGCTTAGCACTTTGGTTATTCCAGTTGAAACCAGATTGAGGGCAAGAATTGATAGAAGAGGTCAAATCAGCCAGGCTGCCAGTAGGGAAATGAGGCTCTATTTAGGGAAATGAAAATCTGTCAATGTGTTATTGAAGCCGTTGTCCATACAGCAGATGTTGTAAGGACAAGCGATCATACATATATATGTTTGTATGACTATAATGAAACAATAAGACTAGTTGACTGATGGTCTGTGGTCTTCACTTTAGCATGTACTGAGATGTAATTTTTGTTGGATAAGAAAACATCAAAGGGCTTCTTAACTCATTTTAAAATGCATGTTGTGTTTTTTTATGGTGATGGACTTAATAAAAAGAACTAATTAAGGATAATATTTAAAGGTATGGTCTGTGAAGTCTTTTGTCCATTTGTTAATAAACAACAGTTGATATTGTAATGACAATAAGAGAGCTTATGCAAATGGGCTCCTGCATGATTTTTTGCAAAAAAAACAAAAGGGGGGGGGGTCATGATTTTTTTGTGAAGGGGTTGGGGGGTCAGTCAGTCACGGCCAGGAGAGTTAGTATAGTAAGCTGTCTGAAACAAAAGCTAATATTTACTAAGCATTTTGAACAGAATCTTGTGTCATATTTTCAGTTTCATTTGCATGATTAAACTTCTTGGAATTTATATATAGATTTGCAGTATGATTTCCAGGGGGGTCATGTGACCCCCCCCCCGCTTGGCCTATGCTGTGGGCACCCCATGTTTTTGCATCAATCACTGAATTTTCTCACCAACAATTAATTATTAATTTTTGTAAAAACAAAATGGCAATATGGTATTTTCGATCTTTTTTGCAAACATAAATCTTCTTAGAAGAAATTTTATATCTGATAATTTAATGGATTTTTTGAAAAATACAAAGTGACATGTACGAAAAATATGATATATTTATATAATTATTATTTTGATAACTGGATTGTGTACGAAAATTTAAAAGGTACAAAAAAATACATGAAATACGGTACATTAGTACTGTCCTTAGCCACATTAAGCTCCTGTACTTTCAGATTTACTTTTTTAATAAATCTGGTCTGGCTATATTTAAAATTATTTAGGAATACAATTTACCTCCTCTGAGTCAGACTTTGATCGTTCTTTCTCTATCATCTTTTCCTCTATTCTTTCATTCATTATTTTTCTCATCTCAGCATCAATTTTTGTCTTCTTTCCAGATATTTTGTGTGCATCTTCACTTTTACCGCTTTCTTTATTTTCAGCATCTTCATGAAGATCCCTTGAGGATGATGATTCAGTGAAATCTGATGTTTTGGAAGATTCAATTTCCTGCCCTGAAGCTGAAAGTATAGTTATGTCCCCTTCTTCATTCCCCTGAACTACTTCACCCCCATAACTGAATGGGACACTCCCATATTTTTTATTAGTCCTCGTCTTGGGAAAAATCAAACCCAGTTTTTTTATCACAGCAGGTGGGAGCCTGCACTGACGTATGAATTCCAAAAATACCATAGTGGGTGTTCCCACATTTCCGTTTGGCATTACATCTGGTGGATGTAGCTCTGGAAGTCCCAAAAGATCTTCTTCTGTAAACTCTTCTCTGGATGGATGTATCTTCTTTTGTTCATCTCTAGTTTTGTATATGGCAGACTCTAAAAAAGTAAACAAGAGATAATGGTTATGGAGTGACGTTTATGCCGACCAACAGTTTTACATCAACTTCTTTTTTTCATGGTGGCATAATATTTAGACACTACAGTGTACATATAAGATGGATTTACATTTTTACATGTTATTCCATACTGACTTATCATGGCATGCAACTGGATTTTAATACCACAATTTTATATCATTATTAATTTTTCATTTTCAAATTAATTTATTTAATTACTGACTGAAAACAGAACTCAGAACAGAACAAAGTGCCACCCACAAAGTAACCTCTTATCGTAACCAGGTTTTTATCTAGGACTATTTGGAGCTGAAAACAATTACCCATTCCCAGTGGTAAATTATTTTCAAATCATGCAGAAATCTTATTTTTAAAGATGTCAATGGGTATCAGGGTACTCAGTTTTCCACTCCTTGATAATAACCTGGGTAATAAAATGAGCAATAGGGTACCTGTTTACCGTATACATTTTCTGCCAGTGCTTGTACAGGCTTCACTCACTTTGTTTTCAAGCTGACAATCCTTCAACTGTGCCCTGAATATTTGTACCTTTTCAGTGCCAGGCAGAGGTCTGCCTCTTATAGTAAAATAATTGACCTTAATCCCACAGCCTGTTTTCCCACATGACAACTCTTTAAATTGAGCCGCAAGTGCTGTACAGTGCCAAGTAACAAAGGGTGGTTATTTGATCTTGCCACATAACTTACATTTGTACAGTTGCAACCTTGAACATATTTCACACATTGTATGATCAAAGTGTTACTTATAAAACTCTAGCTTAATTTCTAAATAAGCATCATATATGACAGTTGGGTCAAGGAGAGGGAGTCAGATGGTATTTATTATGACTAGACCACGATGATTTACTTGATGATGGTGGGATTTCAGAACTTTATCAGAAAATGAGGATGAATTCTTTGACTTTGTACTAATGACATTAGGTAGGTAGTGATATTTATAGGATACTGTGATTTTTTTAAAACGCTGACTTCAGGTTTGTACACATTTAATACAATTTCATTTTGATTGGGTACCCGGGTAGCCAATCATTAGGATAGATGGGTACCTGGTAGAAGTTTTCTAAACTTTTAACATCTTTATTTAGTTCTTAATTTTTTGTTCACAAAAAGTCAATTATTTCCCAGAAGTATGGATCTGAATCCCATTTAAACAAAACATAGAAAACACATGTAATTTACAATATCTCCATGGCTGACCACATGACATTTTTTGTTTCCTGTTTAAACTATTCCATTTCTAGCTCTTCAAGGTTTACTGTCTATAATTACAGTTACAATGACTGCAAATTCCAAACCAATAAAATTAAACAAGACCAAAAAGGCTAATATTTTTTACTGCAACATAATATCCAAAATATTTTCTACACTGAAAAAAAAAATCTGCACAACGCAATGACACAGGCTGAAATTGAGCATTAACATTAATGCAACACATTTATGACAGAACAAGATTTATTAAGTAAACAATAGTTGGAGACTTATCTGACCTTTCTCATTCCATTTTAGATATCTGGACAGTTATGTCTGGATGGAAGGTCATATCAAAACTATGGACTCTGTCAAAACCATACAATAGCAGCATAGACATACCTGCCAAAACATGGAATGCGAAAAACATGATTTTCTCAAACACCCTGTCATGATCAAGTTCATAAAAAACATGGTTTTCACTAACTTTATAAAACAAAAAGAAAAACAGACAGACCCTTCTTAACACCATGATATATACTCATAACCTTTAGCCTGTATAAAGAGTCAACAGTCACGCACAATGCTCATGGAACACTATCACCACAGGCCAGTTCATCCTGTTGATTGTCACAGAAGTGATCAAATGCAAAGGCAGTCTGAGATTAACAATGACTATTGCACAGATTACTAAATTTACTGACAATACCTAGGATGACTTTGCAATGAAGAAGTCTCTGAGAACTGAGAACTGCCGTGGGAATGGGCAAGTCGTAGACAAAAATAGTGGATTATCAGCTCATATGCTGGCTACCACATGAGAAGATACACAATCTACTTATCCATATCAAACATGATCACTCAATTTTGCTATCTACACTATGCTGCTACCAGAACTTTCATTCTGACTTTCCACTTCAATATTACTGTCTAAATATATAAAAAAAGGTTGGAAAGGTCTGAGAAAACTCTAACAACACACTTGCTCCCTATGTTTGCTATGCATAGGAATTTTTTTATTTTTCGTCTAAATAATGATAATCATAAAACATGTCTAAATAATGATAATCATAAAATATGTCTAAATAATGATAATCATAAAACATGTCGAAATAATGATAATCATAAAACATGTCTAAATAATGATAATCATAAAACATGTATAATGATAATCATAAAACATGTCTAAATAACGATAATCATAAAACATATCTAAATAATGATAATCATAAAACATGTCTAAGATATGGCAATCTATGTGGGTAAAATGTGCCCTTTACAAATGTTCCAAATCAGCTGGAAGGTGACAGTAATACAAATACTACCTCTACTTTCCTGTACTTCTGCATTATTTTGAGTTGAATTTTTCAAAGCAGGATGATATTTTATAATTTATATAGGTTTATGTGCTCACAGATGCCTTGTGCATGTTTCAGACTTGATATTTTGGTTTACTGTAAAGTCTGATTTTTCACATCATGTTGTAACGTTATATATTGTACATAACAGCTAGAAGGCCTCAAGGTAGATTAGTTCTGTAACTGACTGAGTTACCTTCTCTAAATAAAGTCTTTATTGTTATTATTATTTGTATATTATTCTTATTATTATTATTATTATTATTATTATTATTATTATTATTAACGTCTAGTGTGTGATGGAGAAAAGCACCAACCATTCTTTTTGTTGTGAACCCGTACTTTGGATATATAGCATAAACTTGGAATAGATTCATCTTTCTTATCAAGCCAGTGTTTTCTGTGATACATTTTTATCAGTTCTTTTAGTTTCGAATCCTTAAGCTTGATAACACAGCATGTGGTGCGTTTGATAGACGGCTGAGATGAGGTTTGCTGTTGTACGTCTGTTCCATTGCTTGTTCTTTGTGCTTCTGGTCGGTGTCTAAAATGAAAACATTGAAATCCCCTGGACTCAATAAACTGAGAGAAGTAATTTCGGAGGTCGGAGGAGTGATGGTCAGGTGGAATATTATTAATAATTGCGTAAACAGTTTTTTCCTCCTCTACTTTAGACGCCATATTTGGCAGTTTAAAGGTTTCACACGTAATTATTTCTAATCTGAATGCGTATATTTTGAAAAGGACTGTTAACCCGACTAAGAAATAGCTTAATATTACGCTAAAGGATGATATTAAAAATACTCCGAATATTATTTGGAAAACACCTGGTTACGTCATCATTCTATAAATACGTTAAATAAGCCCTCAATAATTAATAACCAACTAAGGATCAAATGGTGTTGAAAGACGAACAACATTGAAAATAATAAGCAACTCTACCCAGTATATGAGTAAACATTGATTTTGAACATTAATTTCTTTAATGAAGTAGATTGCTACATGCAGTATCCGTCATCACGTGACTTTCACTCTTAAGGCTCCCGGGAACTGAACAAAAAGCGTGGTTGAAAAATTGCGACCGTGATGTTCACTGAAGTTTCACAGTTCATGTTTCATTTCTGTCACTAAAGTATGCAGTGTCGAGCAGATGAAGTTTCATCGGGTAAGTATAACAGTTGTTAATATTCTGGCAGATGGTTATATTGTTCGAGGTTATTATAATGTGATTATTGAATCTGCAGTCGTGATTCATATAAATCGTTGGTTATTGATTTGCCTTTGTAATGGATCACTAATGATATAAATGAATGCAAACGTAATGGTGAATTTTGCGTAAATAGTTTTTACAATATAAAACAATTTCCATTCTGTGTTGTTTTGTCGAAATATTGAGACAAAAACATGGCCAAGGCTATTCGCATGGACAATGTGTAACTTAACTGGAAAAGTCTGGTTTGCACGGCCAACGTGTACCTCATCTGGAAAGACATTTCCTACGGCCTCCGTGTGTAATATAAATATGATATACTTATAGCTGTTTGTACTGCTACCGCGTATCTGATATGCGAATATACTCCTTTTCTTGCGCGACTGATTACCTTTAATTCCATGTGCAAGTCACTGACGTTAAAACTTGTATAATGCTGTATAACTTCACCTCTGGTAGAAATTCAAATTTCGAATAAATATTAAGTGAATCTCGTGGGTGAAAATACCTTTCTTTAAATGCTGAAACTAGTTAGCTAGCTAAAGTGTCTTATGGGTTCGAAAGTAGTAAATTTCTTCGATTAATGTCAGTTGTTTACCGTTTATGTTCTGCAGTGTTTTGTGTACATTCACACAGTAGATTTAAATAACATAATCCTTTCTTAATTCAGGGTAATAAAACAACACTTACAAAGTACATTTGCATATAAAATCTGAGTAACAATTCCTTTTTGATTTAAGATAACAAAGCATGCACAAATCAAAACAAACAGGTATACTGAGATTTGATACTAGGCCTTCCACATTGCATAACAGGTTGACATACCTTCACTTGACTACATATGTTGAATGGTGACATTTCTTTGCTTATGCTATAACTGTCTACTGAAAATGAAATTCTGAACAGTTTAAGTAAATTTTAAATATCTAAATGTTTGCTTTTGGGGATACCTCTAATTCATATGCTAGCCTCTAACTGTTTTACACCAGATCACAACTACTATAACCCCAACTATGCAACAGACTCTGATAATGTTAGTGAACAGCAGCAATATGAAATTTAGCACACTGCTGCCGTATGAAATAAACACTATCAAACACTTTCCATTTATATGGTGTTCGTAGTTTGATAAATCGGCCGCAAAACCTGTAATATATTAATGGGTATATGTTATGTTTAGCTGAGGTTACATAATTCAGAATGCACTGACCAGTCACCATGTGGATATTCTTTTCTATTGTAGGCACATGGTGGTAGTAGTTCAAACAGTCTTTTGAAATGTTGATACATGGTGACATTGTGAATAGACACTTCCCAGAAATATATGGCCCTGAACATAGGAGGGTCCAAGTGTCTGTGATAATGATTTCTGTGAAGCTTTTTCTTTTGATGAAGTTAAAGAGTTTTAAAGTCAACCATATTATATATGAATAACAGACAGCCATGGACAAAGAAGGACTTGTGTCACATACGATAGTTATTTATGCACCAAACTTTTCAATGTTGTGGCTGTTTCAAGGTGGGATGTGATTTTCACAGGAACCAGAAAATCATGCATGTTCATTCTTAACAAGAACATATTTTTTAATTTGGTTATACAGAACAAATAGTTTCAATAGAGGGAACAAAATCTTTCTGTCCAGGAAAGGAGGCACATTTTTTAACTTCAAAATCTGTCGTACACCAGAATGTTAAATGGTCAGCAGTTTTGACTCTGTAGGAATATTTCTTAGGCCATGCTTTATGAAAATTTTGTCTGAGGTAGCTCCCTAACAGATGTTTGGTTTCCACTGCAACTATATAGAAAACAAATTTTTAATTTCTCTATAACCACTTTTGATCAAACTTAGTAGGAATATACTTAGGACGTGCTTATCAAAATTGTGTTCAGTGTGGCTGCTCTCTCAGTTGTGTTATTTTCTCATCAGTCAGGTTGAAAACCTATTTTTGCCTTCTTTGCCTCACCCCACCCCTGCCAGCAATGGTACAGCTTGCACAGCAACCATATGCTGGACCTATTTTAACCTTCATCAGAATAGCCCTGCCATATTTTCTTGTGTTTTTGAATGAAAGTTAATAGGACTGTTTGTTACTATAGTAGAATCTGTCTTGAAAGACCACCCTTTCTGCCAAAAAATTATGGTCTCTCAAAACAGGTTGTCTCTCATGACCGGTCATAACACTATATAACCAATAAATCTGTGCAACGAGAGCCTGATCTCTCAAGACAGGTGGTCTTTTCATAGCAGTGGTCTATCAAGACAGGTTTTACTGTACATCCTTGATTAAAGTTGTGTACAGAGTGACATCCTTAGCAACCAGGTGGAGAACCTACAAAATATAATTACGGTATATACTTACGTATAAGACCAATTGAACTGCTAAATGCACAGACCCAGGTTTGTCATAGTATAATGCACTGACATATCAAGGTCTGTGCAGTTTGTTAGGAGTAAGCAGTAGAACAAACAACATATACCCTGATCTGCAGGTGCATTATGCGATGGCAGATCAGGATCTTTGTTGTTTGCAGTTTGAATTTGACTTATAAGCAAGTATGAACGGTACCTCCCATATGGATATTATAGCTAATATCCATAAAAGTTCTATAGCTAAGAGCAACTTTCATTTCTGTCGGGCTGGTTATGAATTCGCCTTTTTGCTAAACATAGAATTTACCAACAAGAACTGTCATGCACTGCCATATTGCTCTTGGATGAACAGAACAAAACTGGAGTGTACACATTGTGAAGCTTACGCTGAACTAGGTTATTCTGCATTGTGTGCAAAAATAAGACTATTTGAATGTAAGGTCATTTCATTCCGATCATCTTTAATTAACTCTACATATTGAAACTTTGCAACAATGTAACAAAATTTGTCCATAGGGTTTAAGACCCTGCCCACGTGGGGCTACTTATAGGCAGATGTCATAATGCCAGATGTGAGATGACAAAGTTGCCATATTTGAGCATATGTGATGGACGGACTAATTCTAGCATGAACATGTTTTAAATTTATACAAAAGAAGACAGGTCACCAACTAGTCCAGCTGAAAGAGATTTCAGCCTAATACATCAGTCTTATTATTGATTTTTATACCAATACATGTGAGCATCTCAGACCTGTTTGGATGTCTTGTTTCATCTTACATCACCGTGATTACTGGTGTGTGTGACTTGAATATTTAACATAGCTTTACAATTTTTTTAGTGATATCACTACGATGTCTGCAATGTGCCAGTTTTTAGTGATGTCTAACATTGGGGCATCATGTCGCAGACATGTAGCATGATGCCCCACCCAGTCACATTATCCTGACACCAGGCCGATCAGTCCTGACACTAACTTCTTAATGTTGAGCACCTAGTGAGGCAGCTGCTAGTACCATTTTTATAAGTCTTTGGTATGACTCAGCCAGTGTTTGAACCTGCATCTGAGGTGGACGCCCTAACCACTAGGCCACCAGATTACTGGCATGTTTACTGTTTTATTGAAGTAGACCTGTTTATGGCAGATATGAGTCCGTTTTATATCATAGATGTCAGCAAAATTCCACCTACAAATGTAATACATTCTATTCATAAATATATAACCTAAGCCAGAAAAAGATGAAGAAAAGAAAAAAGTTTTTTCATAATGAAGATGTTGTTACAATAAGGTTAGGTGATAGATTAACTATGTATTGTACATGTGAATGAGTCTGGGAATTAGGTGAATGGGCTGCATGCAACATGCTTTTCATGTGTGGCCTCACCTGTAATGGCTAACAAACGTAATTACTGACACATGAACTATGATTCTAATACTGGCTGTCAATCCAAGGTTACTCATAACAGTGACTGGTACCTAGTAAAATTGGCTTATATGGGTGGAGGTTGATACTAGCTTCTGAAGCAGAGTTTAAAAATACTGATTTAAAAACAAAAATATGACTCCAGTTTTTATCAGTTCATTATAGTTGTACTTTTTTATATCTTTAAAAGGTATGTTCTTTTTTTTTATTACTTTTTGTCAGGGATGCAATGTGTGTGTATGTTGTGTTGTGGATTTTTAATGTAGCTCTAACAGTTTTAGTCATATTGCTACAGTGTCTGCGGTGTGGCAGTTTGTAGTGATGTCTAACACTCGGACATCATGCTGCAGACATGTAGCATCATGTCTCACCCAGTCACATTATCCTAACACCAGGGCAACCAGTCCTAACACTAACCTGTTAATGCTGAGTGCCAAGCAAGGCAGCTGCTAGCCTAAGTACCATTTTTATAAATCTTTGGTATGACTTGGCCAGGGCTTTGAAACTGCGACCGAGGCAGATGCTCTAACCACTTAGGCCACTGGAGCGATATGTATGTGTGTATGTATGTATGCAGGTATAGATGGATGGATACATGAATGCATGCATGCATATATTGTTATGTGTATTTAGTTTGTATTATTTGTTGGCTTTTCTCAGTGTAATATGTTATATACATTTGTAGTTTGTACTTAATCTTGTCAGAAACCAGTTTCACTCTCTACCAGACAAGGGACATTTATTTTTTTAAGAACATGATACATAGCTAATATTTCTCTGAGTATGGATTAAATATTAAGATCAATATCAGTGGAGGTAAACATGTTGATCATAATGTGAGTCTGGTGTACCTGATGTTTGTCATGTTGTTATTATATTTTTAGTAATAGACCTTATCTTGTTGATAACTTAGAAATTTCTAGAAATGAACTTTTGATCCTTATCCTGGTTCTACTATTGTGTCTTAGTTTTTTTTATATAATGTTTACATGAAAAATTGCTAATTTTTTGTTTTAACATCTTGAAACAGAATTAGTCTTATTGTTGTGTTCAGTTTTTCTTTGGGTGGAATTATTTATTAAAATTATTATTCACTGGAATACAAAGTGCTCATCAAAAATATTCTTGGATAGAAACATTAATTTGGAATTATAGTGAATTCAAACAGTTTGGGACTATATTATTGTGATACAGCAAAAGATCATTAATACTTCATCACACTCCAAGCCATTAGCACATTACCACTTTTGAGACTACAGGCACATCAGCAAATTAAGTCTTGGAACTTATTTGGAATACCACTGGAATTCAATTGGAACTTTATACATTTGGACTTGTGATAGAACTTTGTTGACTATTTGGGATTTAATTCACAATACTATGAGTTCGTTTTAAAGTTTGACTTTTCTATTCCAGGGAAAGGAATTATTTGTTGAATTTTACAAAACTTGTTGGTTTTCACTCTTTTTTGTTACATATTTAGCACAGATTTATATTCTAAATTCCCCTTTAAACTAAAACTTGTTATCTATCCCTTTTGTTATTCACTGTCAGTGAAATATATTTCTATTATTATCAGTTACATACCATTATATTATTTAGGAAAGATGTTACTGTATCATTGATTGAATATTTTTTACTTTCTTAGTTAAATTTCATTACACCATCAGTTACTACAGCATTACATGCTAAATTGTTGTACATTACCGGTTAGTATTGCATTATCACCAATAATTACTTTATTATTTGTAACAAATATAATCAAACTTTCTCTTTGCATTAAACATCTTCAGTTCAGTTAACAGTTTATATGCAGTTCTCTCATTCTTTGCTGGATTATGCATATATTTTCTTCAAAGGGATGGGGGTGGTCATGATGCCAGATCTACTGCAACTTTTATTTTTGCATACTATCTTCATGAAGAATATCATTTCATGGAGTAATACATGTATATATATGCACCTTGGAAGCAGTATTTTTGCATAAAGATTACACAGCATTTTCCGTTCTTTGTTTGCTGCAGATAGTAAAATCTTCAGTCATTTTGTATTGTTTCAGTCGTCTTT
Source organism: Megalonaias nervosa (assembly GCA_016617855.1). Classification (NCBI taxonomy): domain Eukaryota; kingdom Metazoa; phylum Mollusca; class Bivalvia; order Unionida; family Unionidae; genus Megalonaias; species Megalonaias nervosa. The sequence goes on along the minus strand of JAECUM010000342.1, from coordinate 149,287 downwards.
TATTTCATTTCAATAATTCTTTCTCAGTCCTGCACACTCAGTAACTACTACAGCTGGCCGGGCACTATGAAGAATTTTTGTAAAGCAGTATTTTTTAACATACTGCAAATGTGCTATAACATATCATAAATATATTAAGGACCAGCAGTTTAATGTTTTGGGGTAGGGGCCTGACAATTGTTTTTAAATTTCCGTCTGTCAGAAAGTGGAAAAAATATATGGCTCTGATTTAATGTTAAATGACTCTATAGAATATCCATTTCATTATTTGAAAAACAAATTAATTATCTTGAGATAAAAAATTCTGGGCTCAGAAGAAAATTTCAGACACATCCCACCATTAGCTGATCAGTACCTTATGTGTATGTTAACTGTTGTATAAGTTGTAATCTAAAAACTGTAACTAAAGTGGGATGATTAAGCTTACATGATACCCGACACCCTGTGAATGACATTGTGCTGACATTAGAGAGCTTGTTGATAAAAACAGGATGTGTTGATACTATAGCCTATAATTTACTAGATACACTATTGATATAACAGGCAGGGAAACTTTGAGTGGGATGCCAACAGGCAAGATATTTATCAAAGATGGCCAGTAAACATAAAACACACCTACTCAACAAATGAGAAAGTATCTAGTGAATCTGGAAAATTATGTAAAATTCAAAACAAAAATTAACCTCTCTCCAGAAAATCTTGGGATGATTTTCAGTTTTACAAAGGAATACTTGTACTTAACAGTATTAACAAATGCTGGTAAATAAATTAAGAAAAAACTACATTTTCTTTACTCTGAATTTTTTAAAAGTTGGATTTGGCCCAAATATATTTCATGACGACCCACTTGACCATCATGTTGGCGTACATGAAATGTGTCAAATATGTGATACAAGGATAATAAATATATTTATTATTTTCAAAATTATTTTGTTACAAATACAACTGTTCTGTAAAAAAAATCTAAAATTGTTTTGTCATGGAAAATGAAAACATGTTAATATAATTAAATTCGTAAAAAGATTGCTTGAGAATTTCTGTTCATTTCTTACTGAAGGAAACTGCTGATATACCAATACAGCAAATAACTACTGTGATATGTATTACCAGAATAAAATACTGCAGTAAATTGGTATACCAGTAATACTGTGCACCTCTTTTAACTACAATTGTTTTTGTCTGAGAATCACCATCGGATTGACATTAAAAAGCAAAACACTGTTACTTTTGGCCCAGCTAGCTGACATCTTGCCTTTGAGTACACAGATCTTTAATCACTTTATTTTCACTGAAACTGCTGCTTCTTGGTCCAGAGAGTTGACACAGTGCCATGGAGCACACAGATCCTTTATTCCTTTCTGTAACAGCTACTATTACTTCTTGGTCCAGAGAGTTGACACAGTGCCATGGAGCACACAGATCCTCTATTCCTTTCTGTAACAGCTACTACTACCTCCTGGTCCAGAGAGTTGACACAGTGCCATGGAGCACACAGATCCTCTATTCCTTTCTGTAACAGCTACTACTACTTCTTGGTCCAGAGAGTTGACACAGTGCCATGGAGCACACAGATCCTTGATCCATTTCTGTAACTGCTACTACTACCTCCTGGTCCAGAGAGTTGACACCATGCCTTGGAGTACACAGATCCTTGATCCCTTTCTGTTATTGCAACTGCCACATTTTGGATCAGCTACTTGATATCTTGCATTGGAATACACAGATCCTATATCCCTCCCTTTAACTGCTGCTGTTACCTTGTGGTCCAGCTGGGTCACACCATGCCTTGGAGTACACAAATCCAAAATTCCTTTCTGTAACTGCTACTTCAACCTATTGGTCCAGTTTGTTGACACCTTGCCTTGGAGTACAAAACTGCAGACTCTCCTGTTTTGTAATACCATTGACAGATATATTACAAAAGGTGAGTTTGTGGCAAATGCGATCTCAAACCATCTTTAAAGTATCCAATATTTGGCTTAAATTATTTCAATGATTTAATATTACAGTAATAGTTATTGCATGTAAGGCAAGGATTTAACATGACTACAATAGTCATTGCTGGTAAGGCAAGGATTTTACTGCAATAGTCACTGCAGGTAAGGCAAGGATTTTTCTGCAGTAGTCACTGTGGGTAAGGCAAGGATTTAACGTTATTGCAATAGTCATTGTAGGTAAGGCAAGAATTTAACATTACTGCAATAGTTATTGCAGGTAAGGCAAGGATTTAACATTATTGCAATAGTCATTGCAGGTAAGGCAAGGTTTTAACATTACTCAAATATTCATTGAAGGTAAGGCAATTAGTTTTAGTGATTTGATGTAGTAGCAAAACAATAAACAGTGTTTTAAGATTGAAAAGGTCAATTACCATCACCAGCTTCACTGAATATGTGTTATTGCCAACAACAACACCAAAATCACCATCAAGATCATTGCCATCAACACAGTACTGTCATGTCATCCTCCACATCATCATCATCATCATCATCATCACTACCACCACCACTTTTTACTCTTATGCACTCCCCTCTCCAATGAAAAAGATGAACGCATATTACCAACAAAACACAAAACAACCATCACTTGTCAATTCTGGAAACCAGAATTATTACATAACACTATACCAGAGGTGAATAAAAGCACGTCATTTTTTTTTTTTTTTTTTCATTTTGGAGATATGTGCAGGCATTGAAAATAGCGTGCAGATGCCCTTTTATTACAAATGGTAGGATGGCAAGCAGAAGTTGTTTGTTGGTTTGGGGCTTAATGTCAATTTTCAGTGCATGATAGGCTATAAATGGTGGTCAGTATAACTGGTGGAGGAAGAACCGAGGTATACCTCTGTAATAAGCACAACTCACAGGCAGCTATTTGCAAGCTTTTTCACATACCAATGTTTTGTGAGCCCAAGACCTGATCCCACACAGACAGAGGTGAAATGGCAGTGATTGGTAAGGGCAAGCACTTTAGACTACTCGGACACCAAGGGCCCTGTTAAGGAGGAGTAATTTTGTTTTTCTTAAGAAAGCCAAACTTTTCAGTTAAGTTGTGACCTCTGGTCCAGCTGGATGAGTAGTGTTTAATGTTTCTTTCAAACCCTTTTTAAAGAGCTCAGGAAGGTTTTATCATGTTTGTTTATCCCTGTATTTTATACTTACCTTACCTCTCTATGTTATACTTAGATCATATGTTTATACTTAAACTCTACTGTATACCTTGCTAAATTATCTGGAAACAGGTGAAACTTTGAAACATTTGCACTAAGACTAGGGTAACTTCAAGTAATGTGATAACTGAAAGCAGAAAAAATCTAGCGCAGTTGTACCAAGTGTATTCCATTTGCCTTGTGAAACCTTATTAGTCTGAAAATGTATTTATCAGATAATATTGGAATCCAAATGACAGTTGACAACTGTCAATCAGTTACTGCTTGTTTGTAATTCCAATTGACTGCTGACCAGTTAGAATATGTGCTGATTTAAAAAAAATTAAATAAAATTACATCTAAGTTGCTGTCTTGATCTTGTGGTAACATAATTTCAATTTTGTTGCTAAATCTAGACAAAATATATGAATGACTTGACAGTGGTTTTGAAATATGTATAGATTTTTACAACGAAATGAAATACCTATCTGCTGACAAATGTGTCTGAATTGTTGCTGTTCAAAACTGCTGGGCTGCTAAACAGTTTTTTCCAAGGCAAACTTTGTGTGAACCATTATGTATTTGACATCATTTGTGCCAATTAAGCACGTTGGACTTAGAGAACATCATAATGGTTAGACACCTAGATCATTTCCTCTGTAATATTTTCACTATAATATAACATACATTCATTAGGACATAATGTCATTATTTTTCATCATGTCTGTTTGAAACACTCACTATTAACCCCAATATTTTTCTGATAAAGTGGTAATATTTTTAAAATAGAACATGTTTTTATTTAAAATGTTATGCAGGTAATTAGTAGAGTATGAAAATGCTATGTAAGTAATTAGTAGAGTACAGAGTTCTGTAGTTGTGGTCATTGTTAGGTCTGGCACTGTGTCAGTGTTGGGAAGGGGTTCCCTTCTTGACTCTTTAAACTGTATTCTGTGTTAATCTGAAGATAACAAAGGGGAACACATCTGTCTGGATTACCATCTTTGTTCACTTTATAAGTAGAGTCCAGCTGCAAACTACACATACACAGATCTGCCATTGCATAATGCACTGGCAGATCTGTGTCTATGCACTTTGCTAGGAGTATACAGTAGAACAAAAAACATTAACCTTGATCTACCAGTGCATTATGTGATGACAAGTCAGGATCTGTGTTGTTTGCAGTTGGACTTGACTTATAAGCGAGTACAAATGGTAACAGTTTTGCTTCAAAACAGTTTGGCTTGTTGCTGAATGCACTTTTAGAAAGAAAGCCTACAGTCAGGGATAATTAAATCTGTCCATAGAAGGTCTACAGTCCTGGGTTATTAAGATTTTCTATAGAAAGCCTACAGTTTGGGATAATTAAATCTGTCCATAGAAGGTCTACAGTCCTGGGTTATTAAGATTTTCTATAGAAAGCCTACAGTTTGGGATAATTAAATCTGTCCATAGAAGGTCTACAGTCCTGGGTTATTAAGATTTTCTATAGAAAGGCTACAGTCTGGGATAATTAAATCTGTCCATAGAAGGTCTACAGTCTATGATCATTAAGATTGTCTATTGAAAGCCTACCGGGGTGGGTGGGTGAGTAATTAAATCTGGCAGTAGAAGATCTTCAGTCTAGAGTCATTAAGATTGTCTGTAGAAAGCCTACAGAATGGGGTAATTAAATCTGCCTGTAGAAAGCCTACATTCTAGGGTAATTAAATCTGTCTTTAGAAAATCTACTGTCTATGGTAACTAAGATTGTCCATACAAAGCCGACAGCCTAGGGCAATTAAATCTGTCTATAGAAAGCCGACATTCTGTGGTAATTAAATATGTTACCGATTTTACTTTTTTGTTGTTGTTTTGGGGTTTACACCATTTATCAGCGCAAGATAAGCTATACAAGGCAGCCAATATAGCTGGTGGAGGAAGAACCCGGGAAATTCCCCAGGAAATATCACCAACCTTTGAAAAACTGCTGACAAGTTTTTTCGCCTACCCACATCAGCTGAGCCCTGAGATTTGAACCCCTGCAGACAGAGGTGAGATGGCAGTGATTTGGAATGGTGAGCACTTTTGACCACTCAGCCACTCGGGGGCCCCCAATGTTATTTTTATATACAGATTTAGTGTGTGTGTAATAATAAAAAAACCTAGTGTATGTGTGTATACTGGTATTTAAGAAGGTAGGCAAGTTCCTAGCATTAATCTTGTTATGCTTCTGACATTGTTTATAAATGTATGACATTCTTTATATATGTATGACATTTATTATATATGTATGGAAAAGATTAGTCTTCTTACCTGGCCACATCATCTTTCATTTTATGCATTTTTAAGCCAAATCAGGGTCTAGGGGGAAAAAACAAGTTAAATGATGATGATGTGCCCCAAAATTTGGAACGATGGATGGTACTGTGACTCTTGACTAGCTAAATTAAGTACACTAGTGTAAACAAAGCATAGTAATTATTAATTTAATGGCAAGAAAGCAAATTTTATATTGGTAAGAAAGAACATTGCTCAATTATTTTTATTGTTAAGTATGTAAGGCATACTTAACAAATAAATTAATTGAGCAATATTCTATTTTTCATGTCATGCACATTATGATGTCACAATCTCGATAATTAGTCAACACTACTTAGGCCATAGAAAAATTTAATAGTCCTAGCCCTTTAACACTTATCACATACACAGATTCAAAAAAAAAAAAGAATCTGTACAAACCAGGCCAGGGTTTTCATTTCAGAACCTTTTTTTCACACCATTATCAGAAACACACATACTGGGGAGGGCATAATGGTTGCGATTAAAATGAATCTAATGTAAACGCTCTGAAAGCTGTATATTTTCTGGACTGATATCTGTGAATTCTCAATACAAAACTAGTCTGTATAAAATGAGTATGAGAAATATCTAGCTTTAGATACGCTATAATGCACTGCATTGTGTCATTTTTGTCAGTAACATTTTTTATTATTAGGGACAAGGGTGCATGATAAATTACAGTTAAATACTTGTTATTATTCAGATGATCATCATGTACAGTCAGGTGTTTGCAGACACGTATGATAAAAATAAAATGTTCTGTGTACCAAAAAAACATAAACTAACAAGGGTGGTTCAGTGAAAGGCATTAATCAGATTTTGTTTTTATTAATGCAGAACTACCTGAATATAGGAACCCTCATTATAACACATTTTCAGTTATAAGGATGGTATGGTCATTGGTCTCAGCTTAAAAAAGGCATGCATAATGAATCAGAACATAGAAAAATTTTCTCATGAGGAAAGAACATTTTTAAATTAATTTTAAGTATGTTAATCGTAAGAATATTTTTGACCTTAGTGTAAAAGCATATACAATGTACACAATAAATGTTGCTATTATGTACCTAAGTACATGTTCTAGTGAACCGTTTGAGAGATTTTTGATAAAACATTTTGTTTTTATGTTTTCTGCTATTTAAGTTTACTAGCAGAATTTAATTTTTATCTTTTACTGGTCATAGACCAGAGGAGCTTATGTGATGGTCTGTTGTCCATTGTCCAATGTCCATCTGTCCTTTAGCACAAGTTTTTTTATTGCTAATCCTACATGAAACTTTACACAAAAATTCATCCCATGGTCTAGTTTGCCCAAGATGACAATGGTTCCACTCACATTCAATATGGCTGCCACAGTGGTCGCTTTGATAATCTTGTTGTCGCTATAGTTCCTGTATGGCTGGTCATATTAGCATGAGGTTTTCATTAAGAGACTTTTTATGTTTGTTTAGTTGGTTCTAAGTGAAAATGATGCTGATCTGACATCCAGAATGGATACCATGACAGCAATCTTGAAAATCCTGTTATGGCAACTCCTGAACATAAATTTATATCAATGTGGGGTTTTCACCAAAACACTTCTTATGATGCCCAGTTGTTCATAAATGAATATGGTGCTGATCTGACATCCATTATGGCCACAACACAGCAATCTTGTTGAGATTACTCCTCATGAATGGATGGTTGTAACAGCATGAAGTTTTCAAGAATGACTTTTTATGATGGTTGATTGTTCCTACATGAAAATGGTGTTGATCTGGTGTCTAATATGGCCACCACAGCAATCATTTTGAAACTCTTGTTATTTTTGCCACTCCTCCTTAATGTAAAGTCATATTGACAAGGATTTTTTCATCCAAAAACTTTATGTAGTGTCCTATTTGAAAATGGTACTGATCTGAGGTCCAATAAGGCCATCTTGAAAAATCTTATTTCTGCTCTTTCTAAATGGAAACATGTATTGACATAGTGTTTCTACCAGATGACTTCTTATGATGTCGAGTTTAAGTCCTAAAACAATGGTACTGATCTGATGTCTTATATGGCTGCCACAGTGGCCAGTTTGAAAATAAAATAAAAATCTTTTTATGACTTCTTCTCCTGAATGAATGGTCTTACAGCATGGAGTTTTTACTAAACAACTTAATCTTCTGTTGACTCTTAATTAAAATGGTACTATTTGGTGTCTGATATGTGGCCATCTTGAAAAACTTGTTTTCCTTACTCGTAAATGGGAAGTCTGTTGACATGAGGTTTTCAGCAGAGTTCTTATGGTATTTACTTAGTCCTAAATGAAAATGACTGAACCTCAATATGGACACCATTGTGATTGGTCCTAAATGAAAATGACTGAACCTCAATATGGACACCATGGTGACTATCTTGAAAATATTGTTGTCTGTACTCCTTCCAAATGGATGGCTATATCAAGAAGTGGTTTTAACCAGTATACTTGAGCGCTCCAGTGGCCTAAAGGTTATAGTGTCCGCCTCAGATGTGAGAGGTGATGGGTTCAAACCCCAGCTGAGTCATACCAAATACCAGTACTCATAAAAATGGTACTAGCAGCTGCCTCGCTAGGCACTCAGCATTTAAGAGGTTAGTGTTAGGACTGGCTGGCCTGGTATCAGGATAATGTGACTAGGTGGGACATCATGCATCGTATCTGCAGCATGATGCCCCAGTGACAGATTTCACTATAAACTGCCACACTGCAGACATCATAGCGATATGACTGATAAATTGTTAAACCCACAAAACACACACATACACACCAGTAGACTTTCTTATGATACATTTGTTGGTCCTAAATGAAAATGGTGCCAGTTGTAATATTAATAATAATACTAATACTTTATTTATAGAGGGTGACTCATTAGTCAAGGACTATTCTCTCTTAAGGAGAGTATAACAATGCACATTATATGAAAGATAGCAATAATTACTGTTTATTTTAACATGTTTAGTATTAAGATACTAAATTCCATTATCTATTAGAAACACATACATGCTCATGATGTCTTTTCTTAAATACTGTAATATTTTCAGCAGATTTTACATGTAGTGGAAGCTTTTTCAAAAAAACTATACCAGAGTATTGGATGCTCTTTTTAAATTGCTCTGTTCTTGGTTTTGGTGCTAGAAGGTTTCCATGTGATATTGATCTCAGCTGGTATTGAGTTGAAAAAGGCCTGAATAAGTCCTGAAGATACTCTGGTGCAGTTCCATGTAGACATTTATATACAAGAACTGCCTTGTGAAAATCTATCTTTTGTACTTCCAATATGGCTGCCATGATGGCTGTCTTGAAAATCTTGTTTTCTCTGAATGGATCATTATGACATGGGATTTTCATCAGAAGATTCTAATGATGTCTACTTTGTACTAAATGAAAATGGTGCCAATCTGATGTCCAGTATGTCCACTACAGCAGCTAATTTGAAAATCTTATTACTGAAGAATATCAGAGATGGTTTCAGCACAGTAAAGGAAAAAATAACCTTAGCTTGAATTCCAGGAAATTCTCTTTGCCCAGATGAGTGTCAGTGCCAAGCCCTTTGAGGGATATTGTTTGAAATTGTCTACAAAACATTTATATTTGAATTTAAGTAGCTGATAGGGGAACAATGCTCAGTATCTTAAAAAAAGTACATTAAAATTATCCTTTTTAAGATCTACCTAAATATGTGTATAATATATAATTGCTTATAAATCGAGTCCAACTACAAACTTCACAGACCCATGTCTGCCATTGAATAATACGCTGGCAGGTCTGGATCTGTGCAGTTTATTAGGAGTAATGAGTAGAACAAACAACATAGACCCTAATCTGCTGGCACACTAGCAGTTGGACTGGACTTATAAGTGAGTACTTTTATGTCTGTTTTCATTGAAAGTATGTTGTTACAACTTCTAGAATTAACCACCCATCATGCCTTAAAGGATAAAATAATTACAGTTTAGATTGATGGTGTTTGAAGGGTGCAGAAAATTACACACAATAATTAAAATTATTGTAACATTTACCATGCCTTTTTTGCGAAAGGCAGGGATTAAGTAGACATGCTGATCTTTTCTTCTGTCTGTTTTTTTCACAGTGTACCATTAGTGTCTATTCTTGCACACTGTTAAAGACGCGGAGTTGAAACTTTGGGATAATGATTGGGTTGGTCTCTGAATGAGTACAATAGTTGGGTTAAAAATCTGAAATAATTTTTTAAAAATTGTACTTGTAAACCTGAATGTTGGAATGCTTTGTTGTAGTACAGTAGGGACAGTTTCTAATTCTCCAGTCTTGTACATAGTCACACTGAATAGAATCCACATTTCAAGAAATGTTTTGCTTCTGCAGTCTAAAATTATAATAATTATCGAGGTCTGGGTTATATCATATACTTTTTGGATTACACCAAATTGATCTGCCCCAGGATGCAGATGAATGTTGTCCTAGGGTCATGACTTGAAAACTGTTGAGATTCCCACCCTGTAACAATATGCAAGTTTGAATGGCATGTGGAAGCAAGATCATGTATACTGTATATCCAATACAGAGCCTGTCCCAGTGTCATAATGTTGAAAATGTTCAGATTCCCACCCAGCATTTATAACCATATATACATTTAAGATCATGAAGATATAAATACACTTGTACATCCAAAACAGACGTCAAGTCATGCCCAGAAATGGGGGACTTGCCCTTGGCTCCTAACTTGGAAACTCTCAAGACACCCCTATTAGTGTCATTTATAAACTGATTGGATTTGAGGAGATATATAGTTATAGTGTTGTAACATTGGCCCCAGGGTCGGGCTATGTCCCAAGTGAAATAGCTGGAAGAGATGGAATATGCAATGGCATGCCATTTACATAAAATTCTAGTATAATATCAAATTGTTTCATGCTGCTAGCCTTGGAAGGAAAGCATCAAAGCAAGGAAACTTGTTAATTAAGGTTGTTATTGCCTCTTTGATATAAAGCTCCAGTGTCTACAGGCATCAGGAAGAAAGGTAAATGTAGGGGAAGTCTGAATGTTTGTTTATTAGGGCGGCTAATGTATGTTGGCCTTGATAAGAAAATGTTTGGCACTCAGAAACACTTTAGCAAACTGTCATACCAGACTTACTTAGGACTAAATTAGATGATCTCTCGTATAGGGCAGTACACATATTACACAGGTGAGTTTAAGGCTTCAGATGGCCTCTCCTCTGAGGCAGACACATATTATGTAGGTGAGTTTAGGACTTTAGATAACCTCTCCTATTGTGCAGAACACCTATTACGCAGGTGAGTTAAGACTTTTGATGGCCTGTCCTACTGGGCAGTATAACTATTACACAGGTGAGTTTAGGACTTTAGATGACCTCCTGTTGGGCAGTACAACTATTATGCAGGTGAATTCAGGACTTCAGATGGCCTTTCCTATTGGGCAGTATACGAATAACCCAGGTGAGTTCAGGCCTTACGATGGCTTCTTCTATCAGGTAGGACACTTATTGCACATGCATATGTGTGTTTAAGACTTTAGATGACTTCTTCTATGGGGCAGTACACTTATCACACAAGTGAGTTCAGGACTTAGATGGCCTCTCCTGGCCGCTAACACCTATTACACAAGTGAGGATAGGACTCAAGTTGACTTCACATATTGGGCAATATACCTATTATACAGGTGAGTTTAGGACTTAGATGGTTTCCCCTATTGCTGCGTACACCTGTTGCAAAGGTAAGTCAGTGCAACATAAAGAGTTCACTCTAGTCAAAGATTTCGTTTTTTTAAAAAATGTCTTTGGTGCCATATATACTCACTTATAAGTCAAGTCCAACTGCGAACTGCACAGATCAGGGTTTGCCTTTGCATAACATGTGGACAGATCTGGTCTCTGCAGTTTGCTAGGAATAATCAGTAGAAAAAACATTTTCCTTTATCTGCTGGCACGTTATGCAGTGGTAGATCAGGGTGTATGTTGTTGCACTTTCCAGCAACTATATATGGGAAAAGATTTCATGGACTGGGAAAGGGATCCGATTGTGGTATGAAACACTGTTCACTGGGTCTTTAAATCTGTTGTTTGTACACTGTTGTTGCCATAAAATCAAACACACATAGTACTCACAAAAAATGTTAAATTACAACATTCATCTTTTGCAAGACATACCAGGTTATTCTGTACAAAAAGCATGGGGTTAACTATCATATGTTACAGTATCCATTCCTAAAGTTTGTAATGTTTGGACTAACTGTCAAAAAGCATTAAGTTTTCAACTTTAAAATATAATAACCTTCAGTCACACAACCTGACTTCCTAGATTTTTAACCAAATGCCTGGTCTGGTTTTGTTTTGTTTGGTGTTTTATGGCACAGCAACACAATTAGGCTTTTTAGTGCTTAGGTAGTTGGAGTACAGGCCTTGCCCAAGGACACACCATGGTAGCTTGATGAAGGCTGGTCAGTAAGATTTGAACCCACTTCTTTTTGGCACAGTAACTACCTAGCCATGGTGGCTCCTATCTCCATTAGTTGCCCCTATTGGCACGTTACATGCTTCATATGGCCTATTCCACATTGCAAAACATGTAGGGCATCGAAATATAGTGAAATGATGAATTTTCTATAAATTTATCAACTGTTGCAACAAAATAATTCACTAAGATCAAATTACCAAATTTATCAGAATTTAACAACAGATAGACAGAGAAGCATAAAAATACAGATTTAAAGAAAGACAGTCACTGAAGACAGAATAAAAGACAGGTGGATGAGCTTTGATAATGTTGAAGTCCAGAACCTTTAGTACCATCTATACTTGCTTATAAGTCAAATCAAACTGCAAACAGCAAAGATCCGGCTGTGCCAGAGCATAATGCACCTGTAGATCTGGGTTTATGTTGTTTGTTCCACTGATTACTTTTATCAAACTGCACAGACCCAGATCTGTCAGTGCATTATGCGATGGCAAATCCGGGTCTGTGCATTTTGCAGTTGAACTTGACTTATAAGTGAGTACAGATGATATATTGTGTTGACTGGTTATCTGGGTAAATTTTTATGTGGGGTTTTCTTGGTACCTTATAGGCATAAACATTTGGGGGAAGTACATGTACTTGGATTGTATTGTAGAGTAACAGTTTACTAGTTCATGATTGCGTGTTGATGCAGGGGTGTTTTCCCGTACTGCCTTAAAAAGGAAATGGTGTAGCTTGTCTGATTAGTTGTATCACTAGAACTTTGACAATGAATTTCTTGTTGTGTCATAACCTTGTGAACATAGATTACTCACTATAACGCTATATATCAGTGCTCAAAGAAAATAATCATAGAAACAGGCTCAGGGCTGGTGACTTTAAAAAAAATCCAAGCCCTGACTTAGATTCTGACTACAATTTCTATATGTACAAAATGTCCCTGTTTTTTAAAATATTTGTCACACAAAGTTGCAATTGCTCTACTTCATATAAGTAGGGTTCATTATGAGGTTTGAAGGTTGTTGTTGTTGTAGGATTTAATGCCATTTTTTAGCACAAGATAGGCTATATATGGCGGTCAGTATAAATGGTGGAGGAAGAACCCAGGAAAAACCTGGAAAGAACCACCGACCTACAAGAAGCTACTGGCAAGCTTTCTCACATACCCACATTGGCCAAATACAAGACTCAGACCCACGCAAACAGAGGTGAGATGGCAGCGATCCGTAACGGTGAGCACTTCAGACCACTTGGCCACTCGGGGCCCCAGGTTTGAAGGTAATGCAAGTGTTCATCGCTACACTCACTAGGGACTGGATGGTAATGGTATTAAGAAGTTTTCTCTTATGGATTCTTCGAGTGAATCCTGATCTCAACCAAGGTGTTCTGGACGATTATAACGTTAGCATTGTCAAAACTATCTCACATGCAGTCTGATCATGAGCTATGCTTGTTTTTATTGAAAAATGAATATACATCACTTTTGGGACTGACCATTTCATTGGGGGAGGAGGTCATAATATGGTCCTTAATGGAAGGCTTTACCCACCTCTTTCCAGTGTGGGTGCTAATGATTTATCAACACAAATCAACTGTGCAAACACAAGCGTGTGCTTATTATTGTCTTTTAGTCAGTTTCGTGGCTATAAATAGTATTTTAACAAGATTAAGATAATGAATAATAAAGAGAACTAATCTGAACATTCAGTTCAGCATGTTGAATATGTTACAGGTGATGCTCCTTTTTTGACAGATTTGGTACACAGGAATGAAGTATATCGTTATGTTGTTTGCCTTATGTGAAAAGAATAAAGTGCCCCCTACCCCTTTTTTGTTGCTGGTGTGTTTCACAAAGTAAAGGTTCATCTACCAAGAGTTTTGAAATTTAATTTTGATGGTATTGCTTCCTAAATCGCCTTAAAAAATGAATCGTACTTGAAAACTACTCCGACAGCTGAAATGCTTTCTGTTTTCAGAGAAATGTTCTGCTGTTCACAAACTTGTCAATAATCTTTAATGCAGATCACTTAAACATTCTTATGCAAGGCAACGATATATAATAACCAGGGACAGATTACCTATTAAGCACACTAAGCATGTGCATAGAGTACCAGTTCAACATGGTCACCAGAAAAAATTCAAATTGTTGATGATAAAATTAAATGAATAATATATGACCATTTCGATCTGCATGTTCAAGTATTTTGATTTGGAATGATGGCAACACTAGTATTTTCCCATCGTCATAGCTTTTAATATTGATTTTTTTTAGTGTCACATTTTGAAGGCGAGGGGTTGGGGGCACCATAATATTTTCAGTGCTTAGGGCCCTGGAAGGCCTTAATTCAGCCCTGATAATAACTTTTGTTCTCCTACATGTATCTAGCATCTCTTTGATTGAACTACTGATATTGGGTTGTTCCACTTTGTGATGATTACCTATGCAAATTACGGTAGTACAATGGGCTCACCCACCAGTTTTCAAACACATCACACTAGCTATTGTCAGCCAGTAAAGTAATATGTGAAAATGGTGGTTTAACCTAACCTCTTAGCCTTTGTTTAAACGCCCAAATAATAGTTTTACATCAGCTCCAACTATGATTGTTTACTGTTTATGTATGCCAAATGAAATGGGCATGCAATTTAGCGCAAGGGGCTCAGCCACTGCAGTATTGAAACACATTACAAGAGCTATTGTCAGCTAGTTGAGTAATAAATGAAATAGCGGTGCATACCTCAACTCTTAGCCTCTCTGTAAGATGCCCAAAGGATAGTTTTACATTAGCTCCAACAATGACTGTTTACCACGTATACATGCTATATGTAATGGGCATATACTGAAGTGTTCTTTTTGGTTCTATTTTTGAAGATTATTGAAAATCATGTTTTTGAAACATAGGTAAATATATGTTAATTTTATGTACCCCATGTGGACATAGGTAAATATATTAATTAGTGTGTCCCATAATAACGTAAATATAGTAATTAGTGTGACTCATTTAAAAAAAAGAAAATATAAATTTTTTGTCTTTTTTCTATTAGATGTTCTGTCTGGAACTTATGTATAGATGTATATATTAGTCTCAGGTTCTGTATATATCAGGTTAATTGAATACACATATATTAGATTTTATTTGGGTGTCTTTACATGTTGAGAATGGATAGAAATTGATGTACAGGGTATTTAGTGACATTCTTTTTTATAGGAAATATTCACCCTTAGGGTTTTTTGTTTGAATTCTATATATTTTTAGACCTTAACTTTTAAAATGCATATATAGCCTGGATTGTGCTGACATGCTGGTAAACCTTAATGCATTCTAGCATAAGAAATTATATACATGTATACTTTATCAACTTTATAGATTGCAAGGTATGAATAATTATGACTTAATATCTCTGTTAATTAAGTGACAGCCACTTTTCAGTCTTAATTTTTTTCCATTTTCTTTACATGCAGTGTGACCTACAGAGTTTGTTTTACATCTGGACATTAATAATTTTGAAATCCTATGTTATGTACCATGTAGATTTTTTGATGGTCTGATGCAAGTATTACGAAGGTTTTCTCCAGCTGTTACATTACGAACCATGCATACCAACCAGCAAACAACTTGGACCCAGATCACCTGATATGATTAACATGAAGGTATCCACTAGCTGTTATCTCATGTACCATGCATACCAACCAGCAAACAACTTGGACCCAGATCACCTGATATGATTATCATGAATGTATCCTCTAGCTGTTATCTCATGTACCATGCATACCAACCAGCAAACAACTTGGACCCAGATCACCTGATATGATTATCATGAAGGTATAAGGTATCCACTGACTGTTAGCTCATGTACCATGCATGTCAAACAACTTGGACCCAGATCACCTGCTATGATTAACATGAAGGTATCCTCTTGCTGTTATCTCATGTACCATGCATACCAACCAGCAAACAACTTGGACCCAGATCAAATGATATGATTAACATGAAGGTATCCACTAGCTGTTATCTCATGTACCATGCATACCAGCTAGCAAACAACTTGGACCCAGATCAACTGATATGATGATCATGAATGTATTCTCTAGCTGTTATCTCATGTGCCATGCATACCAACCAACAAACAACTTGGACCCAGATCAACTGATGTGATGATCATGAATGTATCCTCTAGCTGTTAGTTCATGTACCATGCTTGCCAAACCAGCAAACAGCATGGACCCAGATGACTTGATATGATTATCATGAATGTATCCACTAGCTATTAGCTCATGTACCATGCTTGCCAACCAGCAAACAACTTGGACCCAGTTCAACTGATATGATTATCTTGAATGTATCCTCTAGCTGTTATCTTGTGTACCATGCATACCAACCAGCAAACAACTTGGACCCAGATCATCTGGTATGATGATCCTCTACCTTTTGCTCATATACCATGCATGCCGTCATGGCCAGATTAAGGGTGTGAGAGGCTACAAGCGAAAACACTACTCTCAGCTGTTACGTCAGTATGGAATGGAGGGTCTAAAATGTGGACCTAAAAATGTGAGCCCTATGGGTTTCTCTGGCCCAGCATGCATGATGCCAGCCAGCAAAATCTCATCCATTATTTCCCACTTATTTTGGTATATTCTTGCATATAAGATGAGTCCAACCGCAAACTGCACAGACCCAGATCTGCATGCACATTATGTTACAGCTGATCAGGATCTTTGTTGTTTGCAGTTTGACTCGACTTATAAGTGAGTATATGTGGTTGTTTCATATGCCATTCACGCCAACCAGTTCTGGCATTAGGCAGATTGGTCTCAGATTTGGCACAATTGGGCCCCACACTCACAGGGGCTTTGCACGTTACTGTTTAAAAATATATCTATAGAGAGAATGTAAATTTAACGTGATGGAAGAAAATTTTAAATTCAATATCATATAAAACTTGTTTAAAAGTTTATTTCCAAATGCCATGCTCACAGGGCCTGCGCGTAAATCCTGGGGGCCCTGCCAAAATGAACCAAATTGGGCCCAGCATTTGCTAAGGCTGTTGCTGATTCCAACCAGCACTTAAAATAGATCCAGATCTTATGTCACCTAACGCATCAGTAGATCAGAGTCTGTGCTGTTTTTCCATCATACAATTGAGTGAATAGACTCTTTCAGTTTGCAGTCTTGTGAGAAAATTGTGGTATATACATGTATCAAAGTATTCTTTGATTGGAATCAATACATTACTGATGCTGATGGTTTTATTTATATTCCTAATAGATGAAACTTTGTTGCAAGGGGTATTGTTCTGTTGCTATGGGTATGACTATTCTGAAGTGTTGTTGGGAGAATAATCATCTTGATCAAAGGATATACATGTGTAACACAGGTAGATTATCAAAAGGTAAAATCATCTGCTGTAAAGGTGGATTTCTGGAGAAAGTTGATCATCATTGTCATCGTCTTTTGGTATTAGATATCAGATCTAAGTAGGTCAGTTACATGAAAATACCAAGAATTATAGTATATTTTAAAGGTAACATGTATACAGTTGCAAATAGCACACACTAAGATATCTTGGGAACTTCTTGAAATGTAAAAATTGATGATTGGTTCATCTTAATTATCACCCATTAATTTTAATTATGCTGGAGTTAAAGATAGCTTTGTATGTTTTTTTTTGGGGGGGGTTGTTGTTGACAATGTCATTTTTCAATACTTGGTTACAGTTAAATTTGTCATGTGTCAGGTAGTTGGCATTTGGGTTGTTCTAAATAATGGAAAGTTACATATATGTTAACTGGAAGCTATTATTCAAATACTTGCATTGTAAGTTTCATCCCAAAATGTTGAGTAGCTTATGAAAAAGAACATGTTTATGATTTTGAATAAAAATAAAAAATAAAAATAATGGTAAATAATAATAAAATGCTTGTGATGTGACTTTTCTTACCATTTTTATAAATTATTTTAATAATTGTCACACCACTGACCCACGCTGATGCCGTCGGCTTGCAGATGAAAAGTCGAACAGCGTCAGCCAAGATAATGATGAAATTGTGCTGGCAGGTTAGGGTCAGTAATAACCTCATGATTTGTCTATGAATTATGCTGTGGCCGATCAAGATTTGTGATTGTTGCGGTTGGATGCTTATCATACTTTGCTAAATTGACATGTCTTGATCATTTGGCTCCTAGACTAGGAAGAGCAGATAGATTTCTGTAAGTATCGTAAGCCACATATCTGTTTCAGGCAGCAGACAGCTTGGCACCGAATAAGAGGATTAGCGGTAACATTCAGTGAGGCTGACTACAACATTCAGTGAGGCTGACTACAACATTCAGTGAGGCTGACTACAACATTCAGTGA
This sequence comes from Megalonaias nervosa, assembly GCA_016617855.1. Classification (NCBI taxonomy): domain Eukaryota; kingdom Metazoa; phylum Mollusca; class Bivalvia; order Unionida; family Unionidae; genus Megalonaias; species Megalonaias nervosa. The sequence continues at coordinate 130,995 of JAECUM010000342.1, read as the reverse complement.
GGCTGACTACAACATTCAGTGAGGCTGACTACAACATCATAAGGGTGTGGACAGATATTGATCAAGAAAAGGTGAGCTTGCTGTTATAGTCAGGCTTGTAGAAACTACCAGGTATTATATACAGTATCCAAGATGTAAACATCACTAAAATCTTTACTAATGGCTCAGGTTTGCATATTTATGTAACATTTATTGGTTTAAAATATTTCTTTCAGTGTGTAAGATATAGAAGTTCTTACATGAAAGAGGTCAAATGAGGAGTGCGTGTGTGTGTGTGTGTGTGTGTGTGTGTGTATTTTTAATGTAGCTTTAATAATTTGAGTGATATCACTACAATGTCTGCAGTGTGGCAGTTTATAGGACACACGGTACTAATGGTATGGAAAAATGGGAGCCAGCCTGGAAATGGGTGAACATTTAATAGAGTATATATGGGTTTGGGTGGCCAGGATTGGTTAATAATGTAAGTTATGTTTTAGGAAAAAGAATCTTTTGAGAGCTTATCCTAGTTGTAAGTGAAAAAAATAGAGACATTGTTTTATTGATGGAATTCCAGTCCTTTAACAGTCTTGAGTTTGGAACACTCATTACTAAAATTAGCACCTGACTCTTTGGTGCGGAATTGAAAGCACATGTTTCAAACACATGCAGGTCCAGAAATTGCCGTGGTTCATATCCTTTCCTCTACACAGAAGCTGACATCCAGGTTTCATCTATACTGATAAATATAGGTTTGATCATGGCACTCAGAAATTTGAAGTTATTGAATTTTTAATATCATGGTGTTTGCATAGGTTTATTATGGGAACTGAATTAGTACCGTGACTCCTATAGACAGCTACAGCAATACAGTGACTCCACATATGCAGGTGTAATTAACATTACCATAATTGCAATCATATGGTTCTATTTGTGAATAACAAGCAAAAGTAATACCTTTTGTAAACCACAGAGTGACTTTCAGTGGGATATTAAACACATATTCAGATATATCAACTGCTGTCAAGAAGGGGGGAGGGGGAACAGGGTGTAGATTTGACTATGTTAGGTGGAGTGTTTTGCACTTTGGTTCATATCTAAGCAATACATATATAAAATTTATACAATTTACCATCTTTAGAGTAATTATAGTAAGCAATATGATATCTCCTAGTTGTGTTTTGAAACATAATGCATCAGATATGATCACTTAGGTCTCTTCCACCATGTTTAATGGGGATGACCTCTCATGACTTTGCACCCCACTAATTTCTTTCAGTGAATGTTTTGAAACTTCATATTTTGCATTTTAATGGACTTATGTCTACCTTACTTTAGTTTTAAATTATATGTCTTCTGGGAGGAATTTTAGGTAATTTTTGTCATTTAAATCTCTTTTTCTGTAATAATACATGTACATGTAGATGGTCACCTTGATCTTTAACCCCTTAATTACATAATATGACAAGGCTGGTCATATATTTCAGTATTAAATTGAAGAGAGATAAATGGTGATATTAAAAAAGATGACTTTTATCAGACAGCTTTATTTTAATATTTTTTCTGATTTTCTTAAATAAAGCTCATATATTTAAATGTTGCCTGAAATGCACCATTCCTCTTTAGGTGAAAATGAACTTGCAATATAATTTAATATTCACTAATGTAATCTTTGACAAGCAGAACTATGCACATTGCTTACTTATGTATTAAACTACTATTCCCAGGGCTGTCAAGAAAATCAAGGGTGGATATAGGACACATGGTACTAATGGTATAGAAAAATGGGAACCAGCCTGGAAATGGGTGAACATTTAATAGAGTATATATGGGTTTGGGTGGCCAGGATTGGTTAATAATGTAAGTTATGTTTTAGGAAAAAGAATCTTTGAGAGCTTATCCTAGTTGTAAGTGGAAAAAATAGAGACATTGTTTTATTGATGGAATTCCAGTCCTTTAACAGTCTTGAGTTTGGAACACTCATTACTAAAATTAGCACCTGACTCTTTGGTGCGGAATTGAAAGCACATGTTTCAAACACATGTAGGTCCAGAAATTGCCGCGGCTCATATCCTTTCCTCTACAGAGAAGCTGACATCCAGGTTTCATCTATACTGATAAATATAGGTTTGATCATGGGCACTCAGAAATTTGAAGTTATTGAATTTTTAATATCATGGTGTTTGCATAGGTTTACTATGGGAACTGAATTAGTACCGTGACTCCTATAGTGATGTCTAGCAATGGTGAATCATGCTGCAGACATGTACCATCATGTCACACCCATTTACATTATCCTGACACCAGGCCGACCAGTTCTAACACTAAGCTTTTAATGCTGAGTACCAAGTGAGGCAGCTGCTAGTTCCATTTCTATAAGTTCTTGTTATGGCTCAGTGGGAATTCAAACCCGTGACCTCCAGCATCCGAGGCGGACACTCTAACCACTTAGGCCACCGGAGTGGTCTCAAATAAGGACTGCTCATTTCAAATAAAATTTCTAAAAGAAGTAAGATAATGGACTGTGCATTTGAAATGAAAAGAAGTCAAACAATGGATTGCTTATTTAAAATGAAATTTTCAAAACAAGTCAGATAATGGACTGCTCATTTGAAATGAAATTTCCAAAATAAGTCAAATAATGGACTGCTCATTGGAAATGAAATTTATGAAATAAGTGAAATAATGGACTGCTGATTTCAAATGAAATTTCTAAAACAAGTGAAATAATTGATTGCTTATTTTGAATGCAGTTTCCAAAACAAGTCAAATAATGGACTGCTCATTTGAAATGTAATCTGTTAAACAAGTAAAATAATGGACTTCTCATTTGAAATGAAATTTTCTGAAACAAGTCAAATAATGGACTGCTAATTTAAAATGAAATTTTCTGAAAAATGTCAAATAATTGATGTCATCTTGAGCCTTTATGAGCTGAATAAATGTCATTTAATATGTGAACAAAAGAAAGATTCTGTCTTCATATGATGACAAATACTGTATTTTTTTAAAAATGTTTTTTAGCAAACCAATGAATAGCACAGAGAAATGACTCTGAAATACATTTAGATGTCTTTTTCGTAATGTCTATTCTGGCATGACATTGCTAGAGATATTTATATACATGTTATATATATAATAATTATGGGTATATCCACCTAAATAAATCTGTACTGGTAGTCATGTGATAAATTCAAGCTTTTTGGACAGTGATGATTATCATTGTTGTGTGCATGTCAGTTTGCATTATATTTAATTGCTGTATCAATTCCTATACTCTTTGAGAAAGTCTTAGGGATTTTTTGTCCCTGAATGATCTGTCTGTCTGTCTGTCTGTCCATCCTGCAAAGGCTGTCACTGCCAAATTGACCTATCATAACAGCAAACATAGCCATGCCCCCGTTTATAGCATAGTATTTAATACAAGTCAGATCATTGTATATTGACACCGACCCAGTCTGAATCAGTGTTAATGTTTTATTGCATGCTGAAAGTTCCATGAAAATGGTTGAAAAATGTTAAAGTTATGGGTGTTTGAATTTATATATGGTGCACCATGGAAATTGATAGGTGATGGGCAATTAAGGCCTGGAAGTGTTTTTAACTGCCAGTGTGCCTGAAAATCACGACTTGGTATTCAGACCTTGGTCAGATATAGTGCTGGTTGGTGGTCCTTAGGTATCAACATTTGTTTGAGTTTGTTGTTGTTGTTCGGGGTTAAATGCCATATTTCAGGGCATGATAGCTATACATGGTGGCCAGTATAGTTGGTGGACGAAGAACCAGAGAAAATCGCAGTAAAACCACTGACCCACGGGAAGCTTCTGCCAAGCTTTCTCTCATTCCCACATTGGCTGGGCCTTTTTGAGTGGCATTTGACAATACATTAATTTCCATTGGCACCGATATATCCATACCAAGATCATCGTGGATAAGAAAAGAATTTCTTCATATTTAATTTTTTTCATGCACAGTCCAAATACACTTTTAAACTATAATTTTTAGTTGGTATAAAAATCCCCAAAATAAGATGTGAAATATTTTTTCCAATAATTTCATCATTTTATCCAAACTTTGGTACAGTCGTAGACCAGTGGCCATGCCAGCCCTACTGGTGGTGATAGCAATGAAAACTGTATCTCATCACACAATCTGGTAGAATTACTGGACAAGATAAGAACATGGCTGCCAACTGACAAGGTGCAAAACATGTACTTGGCATGCCCTCTATTGATCTAGTTGTTATCTAATTGGGAGTGAATGTTGCACATTGGAATGAGACTTTTTCAAATGGCTGTATTTCTTCCCCATTAAGTGGATTATCATCAGATGTAGCACCTAAGGTCAAGTAAACAAAGGTTTGTGTTTCTTGTGACCCAGCCAGCCTTTCTAAAATTCCCTTCAACTCATTTTTTTTCTGACAGCGTATTTTTATCTAACATTATTTCTGCAAATTTTCACATCTGGTCTGTTTTGGAAATTTTTTGAGTGGTCACTTTAGTATATGTATTTAGTACTGACCACTCAGAAGACTTTGTAGTTCTTCAGTTTGAAAATCAAAACTAATAGAAATTGTGGGTTATTATTTTTGGTTTTATTCCTTATAGGCAATCTGATTAAAATCAAATCTCCACAGAGATCTGAAGGAAAACAATAAGAGGCCATTGTTCTGTTGGCCTGGTGGTTAATCAATCAAATGTAGGACTGTGGAGATATGATTTTAATCATGTTGACCTTGGGGGTCCATTAGATGGTGGGTGAGGTGTTGGTGTTGAACATTTATCATACAGAATTTTCATTTACAGATTTGAATATATTTGGCTGTATTGCAAAGCAATTCTGGCCTATTGATTGATGATTTCCACCTCTTTGTCCTTCTGTCCATCTGGTGTCAGCACATTACGGTTTTCATTGAGCTGTTTTTCTCGGATATTGCTTGTATAGTTACATGGTTTGACATGTGAATATCTCATGAGGTGTACTATAGCCATCAGTGAAAATTAGGTCACTTTGTTCTATATTTCATGGTACAGTAAATGTGATTTGTCCATACCTAATTTTGCAGCCTTTCAGCTGTCTTGTTTTGTTTATATGAAATCGCTATATTTTTTTATATCAATAATTTTTTCACCGGGTATTGTAGTTAAAGGCAGCTAGTATCCCAGTTTTTAATGTATCACCATGTGTTATAGTTAAAGGCAGCTGGTATCCCAGTTTTTAATGTATCACCATGTGTTGTAGTTAAAGGCAGCAAGTATCCCAGTTTTTTATGCATCACCATGTGTTGTAGTTGAAGGCAGTTTTTGATGTATCTTGATGTGTTATAACTGAAGGCAGCTAGTAACCCAGTTTGTGGCATCTCATGATTTGTAGTTGAAGGTAGCTAGTATCCCCGTTTTTGGACATATCATCATGATTTGTTGTTGAAAGAAGTTAGTATCCCAGGCTTTAATATATCACAATGTGTTATAGTTGATGGCAATGTGCAAGAGAATCTTGTGCTTTTCTCAGAGTTGTGGAAAGCGGTGTACAATATTTACTTGCTTATATGTCAAGCCCACCTACAAGTATAATGCATTTTGTTGATCAGGGTCTTTGTTGTTGGTTCCTCCAATCACTGCTAGCAAAATCCATAGAGCCAGATCTGCCAGTTGAAGTATTGCAACCTCATCTGTCCCCAGAATATGGAAAACTGCAAAAGTAATGCCTGTTCACAAATCTGGTTCTAAGGATGATGCTGATAACTACTGGCCAATCTCAACACTACCAAACTAAAATTAACTGAAAAACATGTCCATGCCTCTTTCATGTCGTATTCAACCAAACACTTGCTGTTACACCCTTTCCAGTCAGGCTTTAGACAGAAACATTCATGTGAGACTGCCTTGATCTCACTAACTAATAACTGGCTTCAAGCACTTGATCAAGGTAGAATAATAGGATCTGTATTTGTAGATTTCAAGAAAGCTTTTGACATGGTGGATCATGAAATCCTTTTGAAGAAAGTGAAAATTTACAAATGCTATGAAAGCACAGTTAGATGGATTACTTCATACTTAAGTAAGAGAATTGTTGTTGTTGTAGGGTTTAACACCATTTTTCAGCACAAGATAGGCTATACATGGTGGCCAGTATTAATGGTGGAGGAAGAACTCGGGAAAACCCTGGAAAGAACCACCGACCCACAATAAGCTACTGGCAAGCTTTCTCACATACCCATATTGGTCGAACCTGACCCGAACCTACACAGACAGAGGTGAGATGGCAATGATCCGTAACGGTGAGCGCTTTAGACCACTCGGCCACTCGGGGGCCCTAAGTAAGAGAAGACAATATGTTTATATAAATAATGTTCTGTCTGAACCTGGAACAATCAGATATGGAGTACCACAATGCTCAATTCTAGGTCCATTACTATTTATATTATTTATTAATGACCTACCACTTTTACTGGGTGGTTCAATTTCATCTACAGATCTCTTTGCAGATGACACAATATTGTCAGATATCCAAAACACAAAGCATGAACTGGAGATTTCTTTACAGGATGCCCTAAACATACTGGACAACTGGTGAACATGCAGTGGCATGAAAACTAAAAATATTACTTATCAACATAGCAAAAAAAGAACAGATCTTGATAGTGATGAACTATGTCTGACATGGAAGGATAAAAATTTGCAAATGGTCTGTCATGATAGACTAGATTATAACCTATCCTGGACTGAATATGTTAAACGTATCAGTCAAAAAGTCAATTCAAGTTAATGATTTCTCCGTAGGATAAGACATTTTCTCCCAGAAAGGCAGAGAAAACTGATTTTATAACAGTTACATACAACCCTACTGAGATTACTGTAATACACTATGGGGTAATTCAAATGATAAAACATATCAAAGCTAGCACATGTTCCAAAAACAGCATTTGGGCTAATTTCAATCCAAACAGAAGGCAAGGAAAATTTAGCTGGTAAGTTAAAAATATTACCTATTAAAGACCAAATCCAATTGAGAAAAGCCAAATTAATGTACAGGATATCCAATAATAGTGCTCCTGAATATTTACAATCACTATTCCAGTATAGGTCACCTGGTAATACTCCCCATCTGTGATCCACGGCTACTAAACAGTATAGAAATCCCAAACCAAATAAGGAATTATTCAAAAAAAGTTTCCAGTACTCTGAAACTTTGCTCTGGAATAGTATTCTAGTTGAGATTAGAAATGCCCACTCTATTTCCTTCTTCCAAACCCAATATATCCAGTGGCATCAGATATGTAGTTAAAATCAGAATGAAAATAACTGTATTTGTATTGATAAATGCCTCTGGACATCATTAAATCATACTACTCATCTGTTTTGTTACTAACTGCATATTGCATGTATATTTTCTATGTGGGTTCAATATGTTCGGGCAAGTATCCATCTGGTGAAAGGAAAGAAAGTAAATATATTGTGCCTATACATGTACATGCTGCTATGTACAAGTATGGATTTGTGTGTATATGTGTGCATTTGTATATAAATAAGTTCCTTTGTATGAAGGCCTCAAGGTGGATTAGTTCTTCAACTAATTGTGTAACACCCTCTTTAAATAAAGTTATTATTATTATTATTACCTGGGATCCCTATAATTTTGTTGGTGTATCAAAAGTTCAATGAAACATGACATTGTGTTGGTGCGGATGAGATCAGTGTATGATAATGATAGCTTGATTTTAATCAAATCGTTATTACTGTCTGAGAGGCCTGCAATGCGGTAAAGCTCACTTGGTAGTTAGAGTTTACCTCAATGTGATTGACAGTTGTTTGTAGAGTCAACATTATTTCGTCACGTGGAGTACTAACCCTTTCAGTGAAATTGTGTCAGTGTAACCTATATTTCATGTTCTTGTAATTTGTGTTAACCTTTGTGTAAAGCTCATTTTCTCAGGTAATTATTGTCTATGGAATCACATAATTTGGTATGTAATTGTGTCAAGAGTTGTACTAAAGTCGTCACTGAGAAGTAGGTTGCTAAGATGTAGATTTCATGGTTTGCAATCTGGCCAATCATCATCATTGGTTTATTTGTTGATCTAGTGTAATATATATACAGTTATACACATAATAATGTCATGAATTTCCAGGTTGATGGGATGGGTGGTGGTGGTGGAATGGAGTTGGGGAGGGAAATACATGATATTGGCTCAAATAAGGAAATATATGCCTCATTAAAAAACATGGGGATTTGCAAGGATGAGTCATCAAAGGAACAAAATGCATGAGAATTTGTCATGGCTCAGGATCACAGGAGTTCAAGATCATATTTTTGAAATGGTGGAAATAAATGGATATTGTGTGAGTTTGCACCAAGTAAATTTGATTTAAAAAGTGATGTGTAAAAACATGTAAATACTTCAAGATGACACTTAAAATAGATGTGATTTGTGTACCTAACAAACATTTAAATTATAAATTTGTGTTTGTTTTCCACCCCTAAATTGTCACTTAGTTATTTTATTAGAAAGCTGGTGTTGGCTTTGCATGCCAATATTGCCTTATATGGCGTATTTAGAGTAGCTTATGGGTTGATTTAGGATACCCACCGATCCTGCTTTCTGCCAGTAAACTTGCAACAAAACACTAGACTTTTTTTGGTGCTACAGTGTTATCATTTAAAACGATGAATCCATTTTGTCCTGTATGTATTTGCTTATAAGTAAAATCACAATACAGACTGCACAGACCCATGCAGTAATGTCATCACACATAATGCGCTGGCAGGTCTGTGTCTCTGCAGTTTGTTAGGAATAATCATTAGAACAAACCACATATACCCTAATCCGCATCATATGCTGACAGATCAGGGTCTTTGTTGTTTGCAGTTGCACTTGACTTGTAAGTGAAGATATATGGTAACTAAACTCTCCACCCATATTCCTTTGACTTGAGTCAATGATTGTTACCCAATGAGTTCATATAACCTTGCAGTTTTAAATCAGCCAAATTGTGCTCAAGAAAATACCCTTGGCAGTAAGAGGGTCCGTGTTACACCTAGTTTTATTAGTTGGCAATGCCACCATTGAAATCAATAATTTACCTGCACACAGAGCAAATTGTGACAGTGTGTGGATAATATGTCGATTGTACAGTATTTCTGATTTCAAAGGACTATATACTACAGGGATTTAATCAGGTAAAAATATTAATAATTTTCCGAGTAAAAGTTTAAGTATTTATCAGTTAGGATGCTAGGAAGTAAGACACTTTCAGGTTTTCTGCAAGATTGGAGGTGATTCTGGGAAATATCACCTGTCTGTGATACATTGTCATTGTGAACTTTTACAGTGGTTTTGATCATCAGTATTGACAACAATTTGATCATGTAAGTTTGAGACTAAATGAGCAATATAGCAGATTTAGACAAAATTAGCAATATAGCAAATTTAGACAAAATTAGCAATATAAGCAAATTAAAACAAAATTAGCAGTATAGAAATTAAGGGAATTTGATTCATACATTCATTGGTTCTGAGCTTAAAGTGTTTTCATATTTCTGATCAAGAATATCAGTATACATTTTTGTACCATAATGGATAATAATAATAATAATAATAATAAAGACTTTATTTAGAGAAGGTAACTCAGTTAGTTACAGAACTAGTCTACATTGAGGCCTTCTATCTGTTATGTACAATATATACAGTATATACAACATGACGTGAAGAATCTATTTTGACGTTAAATAATTAAGTGATTTTAAAAATGGCTGAATATAACTTTTATAAAAGATGACCCTATACTGAAGAGGAGTGTGTGTTTTGATTTTCCTCAGTAGTCAAAGATAAGAATTAACCTTTTTTGAAACATGTTTAATGTGAATATATATACATGTGGACCCTGAAAGCAAAATGCTTATGACTGGAACACATTAATTATATGGCAATTAATGTGAATTGATTTTCATTTTTATGGGTATTACATTTTGTTGCTTCAGGAGGAAACTTGCATTTTTGTTGGTACTTATTTTTGTGGGTTGCGGAAGGGGATCCTGCTGTTTCCACAGAAGTATAAGTTGTAGATTGGGGAAGGGATCTTGCTATTTCCACAGAAGTACCGTATAATTTGTGGATTGGGGATGTGGAATTTATTATTTCCACAGAAGTATAATTTTTCATTGGGTCTTCAGTGAAGGATTTCTGGTTTTTGCAAGCCTTCATAAAGAAAAGCTGAAAATTATTCAGCAAGTTTTATAAATAGTAATAACAAAAAACAGGTTCTAAAGGGTGGATGCAGGAAAAGAACAAAGCCAATCAATAAAGAGAATACTGCACATGAATTTTGTAGGCTTATTTTGGACCGATCATAGATACAGAATGTGATATGTTAACATGTTGACATATGATAAATATGAAACTGCAAACTGTATGTAAAATGTACAAAGTGTGATATATATATATATATATATATATATATATATATATATATATATATATATATATATATATATTGCACCATATGTCATCATATGAAGTTATTTACCTATTAGAGTTGTTATTATTTAAAGTGACCTAAGTATTATTTTGACAATTTATCTATCAAATAATTTTAAACATTATTAGTAAAGCAGGTATGTATACATCTAACTACATGTAAATGTAAGGTGTGGTGGCATGAGTACCACATAAGGACATGCTTCCTGGTGTATTGAATTTAATGAATGAAACACTCCCATTTGTTTGATCCCACCAGTGTACATGAATACATGTAAGCTGACTTATATGCAAACTAGAAAATGATTAGTCAACTTGAAATTAATTGTTGAAGGCTAGCATACACGTACTACACACCTATAATTACTCGCCCGTAATAACCCTGTCTTTGTAGCATTATAAAATTATGCAGTATTCCCTTGTTATGACACTAAGCAGGAGCTTCTGTATAGTATCATAACATTATATACTAATCCCTCACTGTGTGTAGGAGCCACTATGTATACTGCCTTGGACTGCCTTATAAAAAAAACTCATGATGCATACAGTTTTAATAAAAAACAAGCATGATACATAAAATTTTACTATCAATTAATAAAATGGGTTTCCATGACTGTATCTGCCTTATAATAAGAAATGTGTTATAATGAAGGGCCTTATAGTGAGGGAGTTCTGTATGATAAAGGACAATGCTAGCACATGCCATGTTTTTTTTTAACTGATGTCATTTAAAATCGTATGAAATGCATAATAAGTTTTAATTACCCTAATATCGATGTGAAAATTTTCGTATAAAATTGACAATACAGTATGTCTGAATTTTATCTACTGTTTTGCTCTGATTTGTGTGCTTTGAAACAGGCAAAGATGAATAGGTTTAGAATAATTGGATCTTTACATTTTTGTTTACATGCTTGGCTTAAAGTCTTTGTTAACTCACCCAACATATATATTTTGTTCTACCCTGCTCATTGGATCTGGATACTAGACTAATGAACCAACATTCTCTTCACATCTAAAGATGTAGGTTATAGTCAGAGAGAGGCTTGGTTGGCTGAGAAATAGTAAAATCTAAGAATGTGACAGTATCATGGCTACTGTCTTTTCAATCACTTCTCTATTTGTAAAGATTAATTTTTTGTAGGCACAAAACAGTTGTTACTTGGCCTTGTAGCTGCAGTTTAGGGTAACAGCTTTTGTTGGGTCCTGGTGCCATTTATTATCAGGTTTGGTTCTGGTGCCATTTATCATCAGGTACTTGATTAAGGGGAAATGGCATTGCATTATTTCAGAACAATTACAAGTGCAATAAAGAAGATAAATAAAAATTTCTAATCACTTAGGAAATGAAAATTTCTAATCACTTAGGAAATAAACCTGCTGCATGGCAGCATCATATTTTGGCTTTAAAGTGACACTGAAGTTTCAAATTAAAACATGTTGAAAAATAAAGAAAACATCTTAACATCAAGAATAGCACAAATTTAATAAAATTCCATTGGCCAAGTAATTCTCTTTTTCTTGTAACATTACCATCCCTTCTAAAATCCTGCTGGCTCCATTTTTTTCTGACATTTTATATCTTATTTCATATTTTTGTTGTCATTTCATTATTAAGAATTGACCACATGGAATACTTTGTAGTTCTACTGTTGGCAGTTGGAACTGATTGAGACAATATAAAAAAAATCATATATTCAAAAAATGTTGTTTTTTTTCTTACAAAGCTTACCTTCTGACCCAACTGTTTTTCAAACCTGTTGCAGGAAATACTGATAGAGCTTTTGAAGACATTTAAGCTAGGAGATTTTCAAAGGAGGTAATTTCTTCATAGCTTAATAATATTCATGAGTTCCACTAGTGTTATACAGGATATTAAATACTTTGTAAAAGACTGAAATCTTGAAAGGAAACTTTAAAGCCATTTTCAAGTATACAAAAACATGTCAAATTGTTATACACACTTTGAATGTTTTAGCAAGATAAATTATAAGAATTTAAATGTTTTAAATAAAATTTAAATTGCTGTAAAATTTCACCTTAAATCAGATCATTTTCATATGTTAGTGGACACTTTTGTAGTTCAAAACTCAGACTAAATTTACTCAAGGAGAAAATTTACCCTGTTCACTTCTAATACATTTAAATGTGTTGTGATTTTTTAAACTTGATTCAAACTTTAAATTCTTAATTAATTTTAATCTTTATTTACCTTTTACATTTCAGAAATATTTAGCTGTGCATATTTACCCAGAATATGTGTGTTGATATTTCAAGTAAATGACTTATTTTGCTTAATCTTAAATTATTTTTCAAGACATTTTAAATTGTTTTTCCTCATTTATGACATCAAAATTAAGAGAAGGTAATTACTTTGCTTTGAGCTATATCCCCTTAAAAAATTTCACATGCTTGTAACTCTAAAGGACACATGGTACTAATTGTACGGAAAAATGGGAACCAGCCTGGAAATGGGTGAACACAAAATAGAGTATATATGGGTTTGGGTGGTCAGGATTGGTTGATAATGAAAGTTATTTTGTAGGAAAAAGAATCTTTTGAGAGCTTATCCTAGGTGTAACTTAAAAAACATAGAGACACTGTTTTCTTGATGGAATTTCAGCCCTTTAACAGTCTTGAGTTTGGAACACTCATTACTGAAATTAGCACCTGACTTTGTTGTGGAATTGAAAACACGTTTCAAACACATGTAGGTCCAGAAAATGCCACGCCTCATATCGTTTCCTCTACAGAGAAACTGTCATCCAGGTTTCTTCTGTGTTGATAAATATAGGTTTGATCATGAGCACTCAGAAATTTAAAGTTATTGAATTTTTAATATCTTGGTGTTTGCATAGGTTTACTTTGGGAACTGAATTAGTACATGTACCATGAGTCCTATAGCTCTCTGCAAGATTTTGACCAATTTTCATGGTTTTAGTACAGATTGTGTCATCTATGAATATATAACATAATTTTATATTTCAATGTTTCTCATTTCCCCCACTCGTAGGATAATTCTGAAGTTGGCATCTTAAAGGCTGATCAAACTTTTATTTAATGATTCCCATCTTAGGTTTTTGAGTAAAATATTTTATGTTTGTTATTAAAGTTGGTTCAGCTCATTACCCCCTACATGTCCACTTAGGACCTCAGCTGTTTGTTCAGAAACTTTTCTCAGGGATCTGCCCCTTGGGGTAGAATAGTAATATTATGGTTTATTATGTCAATAATTGTCCATAGATCAAAAAGTACTTGTTACCACTCTCCCAAAGATAAAAAAAAATTAAAACTGGATTTGTGCTTTTGGTGGATTAAGATCAGCAAATGTTTCAAAAGCACTTTTTCTTAATGCCAGTTTATGCTAATTCAAAACTGATGATTATTATTTAGGAAAATTACACTTGTCCATGCATTTTAATTAAATACTGGGGACTAACAGGTGATTTTTCAGAGGGTATTAAAAGGATAATTTAAAATAGGTAAAAAAATATGTATTGCCCCCACTTTGTTGGGGGTGGGTGTAGTGGAACTTTGATTATTGTTATCTAGAGATTGATCGCCTTCGGTGTTATTGCCCGGATCGAGTAAATATCAATATAAACTGTGAAACTTATAGGTGGGATGGATAGAGATGTGAGCAGATATATAAAACAGAATGACACGAGCCCCTGTACATGAAATAACAATTTTAATCAATTACATAAATAACCATGACAATGCATTACATTAGGAAGATACACTTCTTTTTTAAATAAATCATTCATGAATTTCAAAACACAAATATACTTATATAAATAGCCGATCTGTTTTAAATGATAGAATTAGTTCATCATAGACTCAAGTGAACAATCGAAGTCATTGCCTTGTACAACTCCATAACCTGATTATTTCTGGTTCATTCCAGCTTCACTGTGACTGTTATTCTTGGTCCTTTCCACTTTTCTTTTCACTTCTCCAAATTCTCGATAGTCTTGCCTCTTTCGGCCCTTGAACTTTGTGTGGGTAGGTGGATATGTAAGTACGTGATATGTAGATACTTTGATAGGTAGGTACGTGGATACATCCTGTAGAACTATTTCACCTTCCAAAAATAAACAAAGAAGCAACCTAAATCTTCTGTCAGATATCCTGCTGGGAATAGATCATTACTCCCACTCTCGTTATGTCAGATATAGTTCTATCGGAATTCAAACAGATACCAAAGGCTATCTGGTCAAGTTAAACATGGCAGACCATAAACAAGCCTAGTTTCATAAGATTAATGTACTTCCTAACGGCTATTTCAACCTGACTCACATTAACATCACCCCGAGACATCAGTTTCGGTCTCGTCTCAATTGCACAATGAATGAATGAAATTCATTACGTGGCTTAACTACGTTATTTCTAGTGAATACACACATTCAAGTCTCTAGCATATATGAAATCTCACTTCATGGTTTAACAATGTTAATTTCAGTCAATACACACTCAAGTCTTTATCATATGTGAAATCATCTAAGGTCGGTGAATTCACACAGATTCTCATAACTCATATCAACTAAGGTAAGGTATGAAATTCTTAGAGACATATTTTCCTATAACAATCAAGACAACACATTGAAACAATTCATCAAACTTATATAAAGAATATCATTGTACGGATTCATATAGATGAACTCACACAGTTGTATTCATATCAAGAAAAATTGATATACGAATTAAACAAATTCATGCAAATATAAGCAAATAAATCAAATCATTTTATTGATATCAATGAATTACATGAGACTGGCGCAAAATACCTTGTGCTTCAAGCTTCGCTCGCTTCTACTGCCAAAATCGTGTCCGTTGACTTCCCAGACATCCAATCCCTTGGATAATTATTTTACGAGTGAATTTCTTTTAAATTCAAACTCGGAGTCTCCTACCTTTGTTTTCTCTTGCAGAAAAGTGTAGACTGACTAAAAATTTTGCGATATTAAACCAAGAATTTCATGTGGGAATCATGCCCCCTTATTTAGCGTAACCAATCCGGATTAAATATATCTTCCGCCTTTAATAACTAGGCGCCAGAATTGTAGTCTGCGTGACCTCTAAATTCCCAAATAACTAATTCTGGAAAATCTCAAATCTGACAATTCCGATACAAGATCAGTCTGTCTGACAGTTAAATAAACGAATGTTTAATTAAGAATCGTTTCTCTCCTGACACAGCCATTACAAATCCGTGCATTATGGTTCTTTAAACACGTGCTGGTCCCCATAAATCTAATTAATCGTTCACCTGCCCAAATTAATGTGCTCTTCATAGATCGACAGAAATTTGCACCCTTACAAAATATTTTTACAGAAATATTTTCCTTTTGCTTTAAATGCTTTGACAGATTTAATCTACATGTCTGGATAAACCACCCAGATGTGATTGTGAAGTCAGCTAAAGAAACTTTGAGTATCTTCAAGGTCAAAGATAATTGAGGAAGTTTATACCTAAAGGGAAAATGTTCATTTTTTTTCAAGTGGGAAGCAAGTTAAAATAAACATATTTCATATGAAGGTATTGGTTTCAGGCACCAGATCTGTAAATTTTGATTGTCTGATCAGTATACTAATTCAAGCAAGGTAGGTGCCATGAAAGTAAGTAAAAAGAATTTTTTTAATGTATCTTTGTAGGGAAACATATATTGACATTACTCATCTGAGTCTCATGTCCATCACAAATTGATTTTGAGTCAGTCACATTTGAAGGACATCATGGATTGAAATTTGGTATGTGGCTTTTCATGAAGATCTAGTTCAAGTTTGATTTGTACCATTTTGTGACAGCATTTTATGGAGTTATTGTCCCTGTTTTGCTTTTGAACTTTTTCCTTCAGTTGCATATATTAGCAGGGGCATCTGTGTCATATGAACACATTTATGTCATTTTCAGGCATCATTGGTCAGCTTTTATTATATGATTTTCATAAGGTGGAGCATATTGTGTTGTGATGTTGCCATCCATCTTTCTATGTGTCTTCTACCAATTTTGTTTATACACAATAACTTTAGATGTTTACCTTCTTGGTTACCAAACTTTGTGTGTAGCGTGCAAGTGGGTTCAGGAAGAACCTTGTCAATTTCAGACTCAAAAACTTAATGTTTAAGGTCACTGTAACTGAACAAAGGAAAATAGTTTTTGCACAACAACTCAAGTTCTCCACCATTTACACTTATCAATGTTTTTTGTTAACTTGCACATTGGGTAAAGAAGAACCCTGTCAATTTCAGAATCAAAAGGTTAAAGTTCAAGCTCAATTTAACAGAAAGAAAAAACATGGCTGCAGCATGATAACTTGAGTTCTGCACCCTGTCCAGATACTAAATTTTGTGGATGGTTTGTACTTGATGTTTTTAAGGAAGAAAACTATTGATCTTGGATTCAGAAGGTCAAAGTTCAAGATTACTCAGAAGAAAAAAAAGATTTCTGTAGAACAATTTGAATTGTCCATCATCTGTGGTTCCTTAACTTTGTGGATGACTTGTATATAGAAAGAAGCCTATTAATTTTGGAGCCAAAATGTGAAAGGTCACTGATTGAAAGAATAAAAAAAGGGTTGAGCACAAATGCATTAGATCTGCATGACAAACCTGAACCAAACTTTGTAGATGGCTTGCAGTTTGGGTAATGAAGACTATTTTTATTTGTGGGTCAAAAGGTCAGGGTCACAAACTAAAAGAAGCAAAATTGTTTTTTTCACCATAACTTTAGTTTTACCTCCCAGACCTGGCCCAAACTGTGTGAGTAACTTGCATTTGGGATAAGGAATAATCTTGTCAGTTTTCATGTCAAAAGGTTAACATTGAAGGTCACACAGGCTGAAAGAAGAAAGTTGGTTTATGTGGAAAAACTTCGTTTATTTACATAGAGGACTATTATAGATTGGGTTTGAATTTAATATGTTGTTCATGGTACTTTTGTTTTGTCTGTGATCTTGATGATGCTGCCAGTGAAGCAAAAAAGAGGCCATAAACATGTAGTTGCATGAGCAATAGACCATAATGTGACTATAGTTTCTTGATATTTTTCTTGGAAAAAAAACTCATCCTTATCCATGAATCAGTCATTAGGACAAGCAGACACATTAATTTCTGGAGCTCTGCTTTCGTTTCCATATGACTCCTTCATATTTATTAGCAAGGAATCTTAATTGCTTATGACCACTAAGAAAACTACAAGGGATCAGCTCCTAGGAATCATCATTAGGATACCAAAACCTAAAGGAAAAAAAAATTCTGGACAGATAATGTTTTGTTGTATATGTATTTTGTATTCATAGTCCATTACAATAAAGCATACAATTTAACATGGTACCTGATAGAGCTTGGGTATGGTCATGAATTCCATTATGCTGGCTGAATTCATGGCCGTGTTGTACGCTAATGTAAGGCTGACTTGTCTATAACATGGCAGGTTTTATGGCTTCCCATTGAACATCATTATTGCAGAGGAGAACTGTAGTAGCTAAATCACTAGGGTGCTACAGGATATAAAAGTTTTGATGAGATACAAGCTCCAGGATACCATGATATTTTGTCCTTAAAATTTCCGATTGTTTATATATGTATGCTTTTACAAGAGTTGCATACTAATAGAGAGATATATCTAAGATGTGCTGAGATGTCTAGATTCATTCAGTTGACTTTGAAGATTTTTTTTTAAAGTACGCATGCATCGGGCAACATGTTCTTAGAGATTCCTGAGTAGTAACTTCAAAGTTCCAGTTTGAATCCGTAAAATTAAGGTTTGATAATTTAAGTTAAACTGGCAGGCAAGTAGGGGTATTAAAAATATGAACATTCATAAAGTTGAAAGGTTTTGATCTATTCTAATTAAAGTTCTAGAGTTTTAAAGTTTTTGAACTTTGAGATTATTTCTATAATACATGACATAAATTACTGTATATACTTGCCTGTGAGTCCAACTGCAAACTTCAGAGACCCACATCTGCTGTTGTGTAATGCACTGGCAGATCTGGTTCTATGTAGTTTGTTAGGAGTAGTGAGTAGAACAAGCAACATAAACCCTGATGTGGAGGTGCATTATGTTCTGGCAGATCTGGATCTTTGTTGTTTGCAGTTAGACTTGACTTATAATCTAGTATTTATGGTAAACATTAATTGTGTATAGGGAACCTAGCTATAATACACTTTTGTTATAGCACAAATTCCAGTATAACATAGGAGTGTCATTTCTCCCAATTTATTTATCTTTGATGTCCTTATTCCCTGACACTACTTAAAATGTCAGCCATGCTGAGAAACTAACAAAAATTCAGTTACATTTTGGAAGTTTATAGCTTTCAGACAGTAAATAATGTTCTTACACAGCAATGATTAATTTTCATTGAGTGTGGATCTATGTTAATCCTGATTGTTATATAAATTTTTAAGTATAAAAAAATTATTATTACTTTAAGTTTGACTGGCATTTCATTGAACCTTCTGTATCCTAGAGGTCTCACAAGTTGATGCATAGGTCACCTGACTGGTCAGTATGCAAGTCAGAAGCGATGAGCTGTTCATGTATTTAGTGACAAATGAAGTTTTTGTAGGTTTTTCATGAGTTCATGGTTTTTACTTGCATTTTTCAAGACTCCTGTAAAAGACAATCAGACTTGGATTGGTACTGTTTCCTTTATTCTGCACCAAGTTTACAGTGATTCCTTCCTATTGCAGTTTTTAATGCACTGATCAGTAGTGCTGCATATTTGTTTTTACACTCATGCATACATTCATTACATTGTTATCAGTGTTGCTGTATGATTGTTCAAAACATGGTCAGCAGTTATGGATCCCAACTATTGTGTTATTGTGGGGTCCCATATATGTGTAAAAATATTAGTTCATGAGGTCAGAGTTGTAAATTTCATAAAAGCAAATCCTGTTGTAAGCATAAAACCAGTCTTATAATATTCAGACCTCAGTATGACAGTTTTATGGTATATAGTTGCATCCCAGTCCATCTGTCCCATCACACCTTAGTTTAAGCTTTGCAATTTAGAGGCAACTTCGTGGAGTATCCATGTTCTTTTGAGTGTATTTCAAGTTGTATACCTTTTAAAACAAATGGACAGAGATTTTCACAGAAACTAAAATTGTGATTTTGTCATTTCCTTAATTACACATGGGTTTTAGAAAGCACTGTGAATGGATGATCATATCAATGTGGAGTTTATACTACAAGACTTCTTATGATGTCTAGTTGGTCCTAAACAGAAATGGTGCCAAGCTGACATACACTATGACCACCATGGCAGCCATCTTGAAAATCTTGTTATTGCTACTCCTGAACAGAAAGTCACATTGACATAGGGTTTTCACCAGAAGACTTCTTATGACGTCTAGTTGAATGAACTTGGTTCTGTTTGGATGTGTCCAGTATCACCACCACAGCAGCCATCATGAAAATGTTATTGCTATTCCTTCTGAATAGATGGCTACATCAGCATGTGGTTTACACAAGACCTTGTACGAAGGCTAGTTGGTCGCAAATGAAAAGGGGCCCTAGGTGACTGAAAAGGGGTGACTAAATGGTTTAAGGTGCTTGCCTTTACAGATTACTCACACATCTCACCTCTGTTGATGTGAGTTCAAGTCTCAGCTTGGCCAGCATGGGTATGTGAGAAAGCTTGCCAGTAGCTTCCAATGGATCAGTGGTTCTTTCCGGGTTCTTCCTTCAACAAATATACTTGTTGCCATGTATGGTCTATCATGTACTGAAAAATGGCATTAAATGCCACTAAACCAAGCCAAATCAATGTGAAATGGTGCCATTTTGATATCTAATACAGCCATAATGAAAATTTTCTTGTTTTTCTTGAAAATGGAAAGTCATATTGGCATGGTGTTTTCACCAGAAGACTTCTTATGATGTCTAGATGGTCCTAAATGAAAATGGTTTTGCTTGGATATGCAATGTGTCTACCACAGTGGCCATGTTGAAAATCTTGTCATCGCTACTTTTTTTGTATTGGTGTGGGTTTTTCTAAAGGATTTTTGTGTTTTCTAGTTTATCCTAAATGAAACTTGGCACTGATCTAGTGCAAAAAGTATCTTGAAATGGTCAACTTTCTTAAAGTAAAAATATTAATTGTGGAGTACCACAGGGCTCTATCCTTGGACCTCTGTTATTCATTCTGTTTATCAATGACTTACCTCTTAAGATTGGAACTTCTTCCACTGACCTCTATGCAGATGATCTACACTGTCTGAGATGGGTAAAACCAAAATGGTACTTGACAATAACTTACAAGATGCTCTCAACAGACTTCAAGTATGGTGCAAGGAAAACAGTATGATCATAAATACAGAAAAAAACGAAAGCCCAACTAGTTACAATGCAACAAAAATTAGCAAGGCTAGATAGCGAAAAACTCCAGGTTCTATTTGACAACGTGAGCCATAGTATGACCTCTCATAATAAATTCTTGGTGTATTGAATTTCATAGATAATAATCGTACTTGGTCTATTTGCATTAAACACGTTTCAAAAAAGGTTACCAGTAATTCTTATCTTTGGCTACTGAGGAAAATCAAAACATACATTCCTCTTCAGGATAGGGTCATCTTTTATAAAAGTTATATTCAGCCATATCTGGACTATTGTAATGTAATTTGGGGTAATACCTCTAATTCAAACATAACAACAATTTTAAGACTCCAGAAGAGGGCTTGCCATTTAATTCTAGATCAATGTATAGACAATTTCCAGGATGCAATTCAATACGACCTCTCATAATAAATTCTTGGTGTATTGAATTTCATAGATAATAATCGTACTTTGTCTATTTGCATTAAACACATTTCAAAAAAGGTTACCAGTAATTCTTGTCTTTGGCTACTGAGGAAAATCAAAACATACATTCCTCTTCAGTATAGGGTCATCTTTTATAAAAGTTATATTCAGCCATATCTGGACTATTGTAATGTAATTTGGGGTAATACCTCTAATTCAAACATAACAACACTTTTAAGACTCCAAAAGAGGGCTTGCCATTTAATTCTAGATCAATGTATAGACAATTTCCAGGATGCAATTCAATACGACCTCTCATAATAAATTCTTGGTGTATTGAATTTCATAGATAATAATCGTACTTTGTCTATTTGCATTAAACACATTTCAAAAAAGGTTACCGGTAATTCTTATCTTTGGCTACTGAGGAAAATCAAAACATACATTCCTCTTCAGTATAGGGTCATCTTTTATAAAAGTTATATTCAGCCATACCTGGACTATTGTAATGTAATTTGGGGTAATACCTCTAATTCAAACATAACAACACTTTTAAGACTCCAGAAGAGGGCCTGCCATTTAAATCTAGATCATTGTATAGACAATTTCCAGGATGCAATGAATAATATATAGGTTTTAACAATACGTGAAAGAATGTTTCATTGAAAGGCCATATTGATGTATAAAGTATCCAGAAAAGCCATTCCTGTCTGCCTAAGCAATATCTTTCACCAAAGAGATGCTGATCATACTCAAAATTTAAGGTCCATAAGGAGCAAAACTTACATTATACCAAGGCCAAAGAAGGAATTGTTTAAAAAGTGTTTTCAATATACTGGTCCAATGGTATGGAACAACATTCCCAGAGACATAAGGCAGGCTCCTAGCATTTCTTCTTTTCATAATCGACGTCTCAAATGGATGAAATCTTTAGACAATTGAACAGTTCTGGTACAATAAATACTGTCTGCTTTTCTGTAATTTTGCATCATTTTCACAGTTGAATTTTTCAATGCAGGATGATATTTTATATCTTATATATGTTTATGTATTCACAGATGCCTGTGCATGTGTTCCAGGCTTGATACTTTGACATTTAAAATCACTTAATTATTTAGTGTCAAGCCAGATTCTTCACATCATGTTGTATATACTGTATATATTGTATTTAACAGATAGAAGGCCTCAAGGTAGATTAGTTCTGTAACTAACTGAGTTTCCTTCTCTAAATAAAGTCATATTATTATTATTATTATTATTGTTATTATTATCATTATTATTATTATTATTATTATTATTATTATTATTATTATTATTATTATTATCTGACATCTGCTGTGGCAGTCATCTTGAAAATCTTGTTATTGCTACTTCTAAACAGAAAGTCATGTTGACATGGGGTTTTCACCAGAAGACTACTAGTTGGTCTTAAATTAAAATGGTTGTGCAAAGACATCCAATATGGCCACGATAGTGGTCATCTTGAAGTTTTGTTATTGCCACTCAACCTGAATGGATGGTCAAATCAACAAGGGGTTTTTACAAAAACATTTCTTATGATTGCTAGTTAGTTCTAAATGAAAATGGTACCATCTAAAGACATCTTATGGTCTCTAGTTGGTCTTAAATAAATATAGCAATGATTATGGTAACTGTTTTTGAAGATCTTGTTATTGATATTCCTCCTAAACAGAAAGTCATATTGACATGTTCTTTTTGTTTTTTTTTATCTGACACTAATTAGTTGATCCTGAATGAGAATAGTGCCAATCTTACACCAGTTATTGTTGCCACAATCAGCAAATTGAAAATCGTGTCTTTAATTCTCTTGAATGGGCAATCATATCAACATAAGAGTTTTCACCAATAGAATCTTCTTTAGTGTTATCTATTTTGATCTAAATAAAAATGATGTTCAGTGGTTAATTTGCAAAATCATGTAGCTCAGGAACTTCAGAGATTGTTTCAACACTCAGCAGTTATACAGAATAAAAGCTTTTATCTTAAATTCCTGGAAATTCTTTCAGACAGTAGATTGTCAGTCCCTTCGAGGGTCTCTTGTTTAAGTCACCATGAGCTAAGGTACCAACATGTGTTCACAAATTTTCCTTGGTCAGAACTAACATTCCTTGATAAAGTAGCATTGTGAAGTTTGTTAAAACCTAAGACCCATTGGTGAATATAAAGTAACATTTTCCCTTGGTTCAGTCAGAATGGAGTTGCTATGGAGAAATGGTGCTCTTAATTAGGATCTGTTTGGCTTTTTGGCTCTAACTGCAGTCTGATAAAGTTTTTAACAAGGGAAGCTAGAATCTTGATTAATCACTCATCAGTATTAATTGGTTTAGCCACATTTTCATCCTTGAGGTTTAGGTGTTTTTGTACACAACACATTTTATGGGAACTATGGTGGCTCACAGGTTAAGGCATTGGACTTGAGACCAGAAGGTTCCAAGTTTGATTCCCACCATTATCAGCCAGAATTGGCTACTATGGTGTTTCCTTGAACAAGGCATTTATGCCTATTTTCTTTCGCATGATATAACTTTCAATGTGTTGTTCTACTTTATAGTGCCATAAGAAACCAAACTGAACCTAAAACATGCACATATAAACACATCCACATACATACACACATGCTCACTGTCCTTTGTAGTGAATGAATGAATATATATATATATATATATATATATATATATATATATATATATATATATATATATATGGCATAGAGGTCAACAACCATATTAATGGCCATTGTTTAAAAAAAAAGATGAGTTCATGTAAACAAGGATAGTGGGTTCTTGTGAATACCAAAATAAATAAATCAACGGCACACCCAGTGGCATTCTTAGCATTGTACAATGTTCAACGTATTATTTACTCTGTTACTTGTAAACATAAAAAACTGTTTGCAGGTGTGTAGAATGACAAAAGTACATGTCTAATTTTGGTGGACTGATCAGAATTTGTGTTCATAGAAGTGCAGAAATATTGTCATCTACCTTTATCAATTATCTGCAGTATTTATCTTCACACCTGGTTTTTACCAGAAGAATGCAGCTGTACTGGCGCAGATTCTTGTTAGAAATAATTGATAATCACAATGAAACACATGTTAAAAAGATACACAAGGAGCCACCAAAAAACTTGCCCTATATAGGCAGATTATGCATTTAAATACGTGACGAAAAATATAATAAAACCAAGAAATTAAAATAATTCTAAAAATATGTCCAACATAAACAGTATCCTTTTCTTTACAGAGGTGTCACCTTGAGTAGTTTTTATAATATTAGGCAGTGCTTTGTGCTAATTATTTATGACTAAGTTGTTTGTGTGCTGGATGTGCAATTAGTGGGTTTCAGGTTTGAATCCCACCATGACAAGCTGGTTGGATGCTGTTCAGGGTCTGACAAGCTTTGTGCCACAAGCCCAGGGGTTACCACAGTGCTAGGTTTGGGCTACTATATATTGAAGTCAGATAGCCCAGCCGGCTACTAGATAGTATCATGAATTGTTCCATCTTTTTTAAAAACATCCAAATCATGGATACTGAAATTTAATTTTTTGCCAAACATCTTTTCCGGAAAATTAATGTGGTTGCCAGATATTTGTGAAATATAATGTGAAATCTTTAAAAGTAGGTTGTAGCAAAAGCAAGAAAACCATTGATATATTCAGTTATTAAATGGACTGAAATTCTGGATTTCTTGTAGCTTCATTTCTAGTATTGTACTTCCTATTTCACTTGTTTGCCTGCAAACTATTCATTTATACATTTATGTTTGATTTTCAGAAGGGGCCCCAGTGGTCTAAAGCACTCACCTTTACAGATCACTACCATCATACCTCGGTCCATGTGGGTTTGAGTCTTTGGCTCAGCCTATGTGGGTATATGAGAAAGCTTCTGAGCATACACTGAAAAATGGCAATAAACCCAAAAGCAACAAGATTTTCAGAGAAATATATTATAGAATTTTACCCCAGAACTGAATGTTCCTACATTTAACTATTTTAAATATTAATAACTACTACAGAGACTGATTTAGACATTCATGACAGTTAATTGATTGGTATTCCTGGTCAAGTCCTAATGAATTTAAGCTAAGCTGCCAGGTCATTTTTCCGGTAATCAGCTGGACTACCATCTGATTTAGAATTTTTTTTGGAATCTCCACCATTTGGAATCTCTGGGCATGTTTTTTTTTTTTTTTTTTAACTCATTTTACTTCCTATGCCTCGGCACTAGTCTTGTATGTACTGATGTGCTGTTATGCATGTATCTACATCTTTACAAATACACATGAAGGAAATATAACATCCTTATCACACAGATCCCATTACCCTGCAGGCAGTCTAGTCACATTGTTTACTGATGGTGGAATGTACTGTAGACATGGGGTCAAAATTGTTGAAATTTTTCACTTCACTCTTTTTCTTGGTATGCCAATCCAGCTGGCAGCTGGTCTCAGACATTCAGTTAATAGTTTCAGTTTATACTGGAATTCATAAAGATTTATGGACTTTTTGAAGTGGAGAAATTGGAAGTATGTTGTCAACTATTTGAAATATAGACAGTAAGTAACTTTATTTTCAATTTTTATGCCCTTAGTCAGCATCATAAATATAACTGGTGTACCAGTATGTAATACTCATTGCTGAAGCTAGATTGATATAATCAGTGCTCCCCCACCTCCATCTTCACTCAATAACTCTTCTTGCCCCACCCCTCTGCTTTTTTATAGCCTTGTCCTCTGCTTCTCTCACCCAAAAATTCCTCAAAACTGTTAGTTTTTATTTATTAATTTATTTTTTATTTATTACATTTGTTTTTTTATTTATTACATTTGTTTTTTTATTCATTTATTTTTCAGTTATTGTAATGTGGTAATACTATGATAATATGCTTTTGATTGTTTCCTCTTTTGTATAGATGAAATTATAAATATTATCATTGGCATAAAGTCTTTATATCAACAACATGATCATTTTTTTTTTTTAGGAAGACCCCACTCCATAAGAAATTACTAGCTGGATTAATGTATTCAGAGATCCTGTATTCAGAAATGAAACAAAACTTCCTGGCCTAAATATTAATAATTTGTTATATATATATATATATATATATATATATATATATATATATATATATATATATATATATATATATATATATATGAACAATACATGCATTTTCATAACTGCGGTTTTGTCGCTACATTCATGAAATTAAATACTTTATAATATTTTACCTGATTATTCATCAGTATTTACTCAACTTGAAATTACTGTTTCTAACTGTGATTAATATTACTGTCTCATATGTATACTGCTTCGGTGGCTTAAGTGATTGGAGTGTCCGCCTTGGATGCTGGAGGTCGTGGGTTCAAACCCTGGCTGAGTCATACCAAAGACTTATAAAAATGATACTAGCAGCTGCCTCGCTTGGGACTCGGCATTAAGATGTTAGTGTTAATGTTAGGACTGGTCGGACTGGTGTCAGGATAATGTGACTGGGTGGGACATGATGTCACGTCTGCAGCATGACGTCCCAGTGCTAGACATCACTATAAATTGCCACACAACAGACATTACAGCAATATGACTAAAATTTTTAAAGCTACGTAAAAAGTCCAAATCTAAATCACTGTCTCACATATATCACTTTTTCAACGGGAATGTTTATATCCTAATATAGCAGGAATTCCTGTTTTACCTCTCAGAAATGTATATCCTAATTTACTTGGAGCACACTGTTGTACCTATTGCTCAGGATTAAGAGGTTAGTGTTTGGACTGGTCAGTCTGGTTTCACAATAATGTGACTGGGTGGGACATGATGCCACATATCTGTGGCATGATGCTTCAGTACTAGACATCACTATAAGCTGCCACACTGCAGACTTTGTAGCAATATGACTCAGATTGTTAAAGCTAAATCAAATACACACACACACACACACACACACATTAATTGATATTGTTTTACAATACTACACAGAAATGGTTAGTATTAATTTACTGTACTGTATAGAAATGGTTAATATTATTTTACATTACTACACAGAAATGGTTATTCTTTTAATTTACTGCATCAAAATGTTCATGATTATTTTACAGTTCTGTTTAGAATGGTAAATATTATTTCAAAATACTACATAGAAATTGTTATTATTTTGCAGTGCTACATACATTACTACATTATTGCAGGAGAGGAGTCATGACCATTAACACTTCATTTCAAGTGAACTTGTCAATATTTTTGTTCCTGTGATGAAATATTACCACTGTCTGCTTATCAACCAGCTTCCACACCTATTATCAAGTACATTAGGGCATAGTTTGCACGACCTTTACTTTGCCAGTGATCCATGTTACCATTTATCTTTTGCATGGTATATAGTCAGTTAACATCAGCATTGATAAATATTTACATTTGTCATTGCATAAAGTCCATGTTACCATATATATTTTGCAAGGTGCATAGTCAACTGCCAACATCATTGATATATATTCACTTCTGCCATTGCATAAAGCTCATGTTTCCATATATATTTTGCAAGGTGCATAGTCAACTTCCAACAGCATTGATATATATTCACATCTGCCATTGTATAAAGTCCATGTTACCATATATACTTTGCAAAGTGCGCAGTCAACTGCAAACAGCATTAATAAATATTTGCATCTGCCATTGCATAAAACCCATTTTACCATATATACTTTGCATGGTGCATAGTCAGCTGTTAACAACAGATATTCAGATCTGTCTTTGTGTAATGTCCACATTACAATATGTACTGTGCATTGTCCAGTCCCAGCTGTGAACAGCACAGATCCAGATATGCCTTTGCATTAAGTCCATTGTACCACATATTCTTTGCATCATGCATAACTTATCACCAACAGCATAGATCTAGAACTGTCTTATAATGAATTCCATATTGCTGTATACTTTGTATCGTGCATACCCAGTTGCCTACAGCACAGATCAGACCAGTCTTTGTATATAGTCCATGCAACCATATATACTTGTTATTGTGCATACCATTGCCTACAGCACAGATCAGATCTGTCTTTGCATAAAGTCCATGCAACCATATATACTTGTTATTGTGCATACCATTGCCTGCAGCACAGATCAGATCTGTCTTTGCATAAAGTCCATATAAGGCATACCATTGCCATCAGCACAGATCAGATCTGTCTTTACATAAAGTCCATATAACCATGTATGCTTTTTATCGTGCACACCCAACTACCAGTGGCATTGATTCAGATTTGTCTTTTGTATGATGAGTTGGCAGATTAAGGTCTATGCTGTTTACTTAAACCAAAATGAGAGCAAACAATGTAGACCCTAATCTATTGGCATATTATGAACTGAAAGATCTGGCTCACTACTACTTACAATCTGGTATGTGTTTTACATGAGCAGATATGGTACAGAGTTGAAAAGGTGGACCTTTACAACAAACATGCTCTTGCTAAACACCACTAATTTGGTCTACAAGTATTTAGT
This sequence comes from Megalonaias nervosa, assembly GCA_016617855.1. Classification (NCBI taxonomy): domain Eukaryota; kingdom Metazoa; phylum Mollusca; class Bivalvia; order Unionida; family Unionidae; genus Megalonaias; species Megalonaias nervosa. The sequence goes on along the minus strand of JAECUM010000342.1, from coordinate 102,256 downwards.
TCTATATACAACATGAAGTTTATGCATTCATTATTTGTTGGAAAAATTAGCCTTATCTGCATTTAACCTGTTGCCTAGCAACCAGTTGTAACTCTAATCCTTAGAACTTACAGGAAATGAAGTATTTACTGGATGCTCTTGAGATAACCATGCAGAATTGAAAAGGAAAGGATACAGCTAGGTCCTGGATAAAAGTAACATAAATAAATAACAGATTAAGCTTCTAGGCTCAATCCACATCTGTTCTGTGTCTTTCTTTTTTTTTTTTTCTGTCTAATTTCCCCTATTTCAAGAAAGTTGTTTCAGTTTTATATCCAACCCTGTATTCTTTCCGTTCTAAAAGTTGAAGTGAAGGAAATTATTGAGGGTTTCAGATACTGACAGATTTTTAAGTTCATCATGATTTTATAAGGAAGTACTTGAAGTGATCTATATATACCTTTAATATGGAAATGTACATGTAATTGCAAATTGAATGAACAGCAAATCACAGTTGTTGTGAATACTTTAAGCTTCAGATGGGTAAAAGTTCAAGTGAAGTAAGAATTTTACTTTCTATGTGATATAAATACTGTACTGACCTCAGTGATTAAATAAAAATGAATTGGATGGATTTTATTGCCTCATTTAGTTTGGAGCAACTGGTAAATTTACCCACTATAGTAACATTTACCTCTAAAACAGTTACAGACAATATTTATACCAATACAAAAGAAAATGTTCTGGATTTAATGGTTTCAAAGACTGGTTTACATGAGCACTTTGCAGTTTTTCTAACACGTAAATGCTATAGCAGATCAAATAAAAATAATATCCATAGATTCATTTCTTATAGATCTTTTCAAGGCTTTGATACTGTTTAATTTCATAATGATCTAAACAGATTCCAGTCAACATCTTTGATGATATTGATGATGTTTTAGATAGTTGGATGGATCTTTTCATGGAAACAGTAAAGAAACATGCCCCTTTTAAAATGCACAGGATAAATAAAGACTATCAGCCAGTTGGGATCCCCCCCAAAAATTTTAGAATCAATAAAGGAAAGAGACCATCTAAAATCTGTAGGAGATCAAGCAGACTATACAATTTGGAGGAATTAAGTTAATAAAATGATAAGTCAAGCCAAAAGAGCACACTACAAAAAAGTACCAGATGAAATTAGGAATAACCCAAAAGATGTTTAGAGAGGTCTTACCAAGTTTGGTGCAGGGATCTCAATAATTTTTAATGACTTTTTGTTTATGTTGCTGGAGAACTTGAAGAACCTAAAATTTCCTCTGGTCATCTGAAACTTGAACAGTTTTGTGCTAATTAATTCCGTAACATGATACAGTTTGAGGTTCCTGAATGAGTCCTGAATTTCTGTTGAAATATATTGAAAAACTGAATGATTGTAAAATGACAGGACTTGATATGATTGGATCAAGGCTTCTAAAAGCATGGATATATTTAGAGCAAAAATACTAAAGGCATTAATATGATTGGACCATGACTACTAAAGGCATTAATATGATTGGACCAGGACTATTAAAGGCATTGATATGATTGGACCAAGACTATTAAAGGCATTGATATGATTGGACCAAGACTACTAAAGGCATTAATATGATTGGACCAGGACTACTAAAGGCATTGATGTGATTGGACCTAGACTACTAAAGGCATTGATATGATTGGACCTAGACTACTAAAGGCATTAATATGATTGGACCAGGACTACTAAAGGCATTGATATGATTGGACCTAGACTACCAAAGGCATTGATATGATTGGAACAAAGCTACTAAAGGCATTGATATGATTGGACCAGGACTAGTAAAGGCATTGATATGATTGGACCTAGACTACTAAAGGCATTGATATGATTGGACCATGACTACTAAAGGCATTGATATGATTGGACCAGGACTAGTAAAGGCATTGATATGATTGTACCTAGACTACTAAAGGCATTGATATGATTGGACCCAGACTACTAAAGGCATTAATATGGTTGGACCAGGACTACTAAAGGCATTGATATGATTGGACCATGACTACTAAAGGCATTGATATGATTGGACCATGACTACTAAAGGCATTGATATGATTGGACCTAGACTACTAAAGGCATTGATATGATTGGACCTAGACTACTAAAGGCATTGATATGATTGGACCATGACTACTAAAGGCATTAATATGATTGGACCATGACTACTAAGGGCATTAATATGATTGGACCAGGACTACTAAAGGCATTGATATGATTGGACCTAGACTACTAAAGGCATTGATATGATTGGACCAGGACTACTAAAGGCATTGATATGATTGGACCCAGACTACTAAAGGCATTAATATGATTGGACCAGGACTAGTAAAGGCATTGATATGATTGGACCATGACTACTAAAGGCATTGATATGATTGGACCAGGACTACTAAAGGCATTAATATGATTGGACCTAGACTACTAAAGGCATTGATATGATTGGACCATGACTACTAAAGGCATTAATATGATTGGACCATGACTATTAAGGGCATTAATATGATTGGACCAGGACTAGTAAAGGCATTGATATGATTGGACCTAGACTACTAAAGGCATTGATATGATTAGACCATGAGTACTAAAGGCATTGATATGATTGGACCCAGACTACTAAAGGCATTAATATGTTTGGACCAGGACTAGTAAAGGCATTGATATGATTGGACAATGACTACTAAAGGGATTGATATGATTGGACCAGGACTACTAAAGGCATTGATATGATTGGACCAGGACTACTAAAGGCATTAATATGATTGGACCTAGACTACTAAAGGCATTGATATGATTGGACCCAGACTACTAAAGGCATTAATATGTTTGGACCAGGACTAGTAAAGGCATTGATATGATTGGACCTAGACTACTAAAGGCATTGATATGATTGGACCAGGACTACTAAAGGCATTAATATGATTGGAGCAGGACTACTAAAGGCATTGATATGATTGGACCTAGACTACTAAAGGCATTGATATGATTGGAACAAAGCTACTAAAGGCATTGATATGATTGGACCATGACTACTAAAGGCATTGATATGATTGGACCTAGGCTACTAAAGGCATTGATATGATTGGACCATGACTACTAAAGGCATTGATATGATTGGACCTAGACTACTAAAGGCATTGATATGATTGGACCAGGACTACTAAAGGCATTGATATGATTGGACCTAGACTACTAAAGGCATTGATATGATTGGACCTAGACTACTAAAGGCATTGATATGATTGGACCTAGACTACTAAAGGCATTAATATGATTGGACCAGGACTACTAAAGGCATTGATATGATTGGACCTAGACTACCAAAGGCATTGATATGATTGGAACAAAGCTACTAAAGGCATTGATATGATTGGACCAGGACTAGTAAAGGCATTGATATGATTGGACCTAGACTACTAAAGGCATTGATATGATTGGACCATGACTACTAAAGGCATTGATATGATTGGACCAGGACTAGTAAAGGCATTGATATGATTGTACCTAGACTACTAAAGGCATTGATATGATTGGACCCAGACTACTAAAGGCATTAATATGATTGGACCAGGACTACTAAAGGCATTGATATGATTGGACCAGGACTACTAAAGGCATTGATATGATTGGACCTAGACTACTAAAGGCATTGATATGATTGGACCATGACTACTAAAGGCATTAATATGATTGGACCATGACTACTAAGGGCATTAATATGATTGGACCAGGACTACTAAAGGCATTAATATGATTGGACCTAGGCTACTAAAGGCATTGATATGATTGGACCATGACTACTAAAGGCATTGATATGATTGGACCTAGACTACTAAAGGCATTAATATGATTGGACCAGGACTAGTAAAGGCATTGATATGATTGGACCATGACTACTAAAGGCATTGATATGATTGGGCCAGGACTACTAAAGGCATTAATATGATTGGACCTAGACTACTAAAGGCATTGATATGATTGGACCATGACTACTACAGGACCACTAAAGGCATTAATATGATTGGACCAGGACTACTAAAGGCATTGATATGATTGGACCTAGACTACTAAAGGCATTGATATGATTGGACCATGACTACTAAAGGCATTGATATGATTGGACCAGGACTACTAAAGGCATTAATATGATTGGACCAGGACTAGTAAAGGCATTGATATGATTGGACCTAGACTACTAAAGGCATTGATATGATTAGACCATGACTACTAAAGGCATTGATATGATTGGACCCAGACTACTAAAGGCATTAATATGTTTGGACCAGGACTAGTAAAGGCATTGATATGATTGGACAATGACTACTAAAGGCATTGATATGATTGGACCAGGACTACTAAAGGCATTAATATGATTGGAGCAGGACTAGTAAAGGCATTGATATGATTGGACCTAGACTACTAAAGGCATTGATATGATTGGAACAAAGCTACTAAAGGCATTGATATGACTGGACCATGACTACTAAAGGCATTGATATGATTGGACCTAGACTACTAAAGGGATTGATATGATTGGACCATGACTACTAAAGGCATTGATATGATTGGACCATGACTACTAAAGGCATTGATATGATTGGACCAGGACTACTAAAGGCATTGATATGATTGGACCTAGACTACTAAAGGCATTGATATGATTGGACCTAGACTACTAAAGGCATTGATATGATTGGACCAGGACTACTAAAGGCATTAATATGATCGGACCATGACTACTAAGGGCATTAATATGATTGGACCTAGACTACTAAAGGCATTGATATGATTGGACCTAGACTACTAAAGGCATTGATATGATTGGACCATGACTACTAAAGGCATTGATATGATTGGACCAGGACTAGTAAAGGCATTGATATGATTGGACCATGACTACTAAAGGCATTGATATGATTGGACCATGACTGCTAAAGGCATTAATATGATTGGACCATGACTACTAAAGGCATTAATATGATTGGACCAGGACTAGTAAAGGCATTGATATGATTGGACCAGGACTAGTAAAGGCATTGATATGATTGGACCATGACTACTAAAGGCATTGATATGATTGGACCATGACTACCAAAGGCATTGATATGATTGGACCAGGACTACTAAAAGCATTGATATGATTGGACCTAGACTACTAAAGGCATTGATATGATTGGACCATGACTACTAAAGGCATTGATATGATTGGACCAGGACTACTAAAGGCATTGATATGATTGGACCTAGACTACTAAAATCATTGATATGATTGGACCATGACTACTAAAGGCATTAATATGATTGGAACAAAGCTACTAAAGGCATTGATATGATTGGACCAAGACTATTAAAGGCATTAATATAATTGGACCAAGGCTACTAAAGGCATTGGTATGGTTGGACCATGACTACTAAAGACATTGATATGATTGGACGAAGACAACTGAACATAAGCTGCACTTGCTGTGGTAGAGAGTATAGCTTTTAGTTGCAATCACAGTATTAGGTCTAATAAATTTCCACAGACTTGGAAAACTGTCAGGGTAACATCATTGCATAAAGCTGGAACAAAAGATGATGTAAATAACTATAGACCTATCTCTGTCTTTCCTTGTCTTTCCAGATTCCTAGAAAAGAAAACAACATGTACATGATTCCTTTATCAACTACAGTAGAACCTGTCTTCAAAGACCACCCTTTCTGCCATAAAAGTATAGTCTCTCAAGACAGGTGGTCTCTCAAAACAGGTCACAATGCTATATAATCATTAAATTTGTGTGTTGAGAATATGGTCTCTCAAGGCAGGTGGTCTCACATAGCAGTGGTCTGTCAAGACAGGTTTCACTGTATTTGAACATTTAATGATCTTAATCAGTATGATCAGTCTGGCTTTCAACAGAATCACTTGTGTGAAACTGCTCTTATGTCTATGATTGATAAATGGCTGAAAGCAAGTAGATGAATGAGAAATGGTTGGCACCATTATCATTGAATTTTGTAAAGCTTTTGATCATGTAGACCATGATATCGTGCTTCAGAAAACTGAAAATTTATCAATATAATTCTTATCTTAGGCTAGATACTTAGGAAGTTCAGAATATTCATTCCTCATTAGTATTGGGTCCTCTTTTTATAAAAGTTATAGTCGTCCAGATCTGGACTATTTTTGAGTAATTTGGAGTAATACTAATTCAGATATAACAGGACTTTTAAGACTCCAAAAGAAGGCACGCCATTTAATTCTAGATCGATGTATAGACAATTTCCAAGATGAAATAAATAATACAAAAATTATACCAGGGCATGAAAGAATACTTATTAAAAAGTCCAAATTTTGTAAGGTTAAGGTCAGTTGCCAGACTTAGATTTGTGCTGTTGGATTTCATTTATGCACAGTAACTTAAGTTCCTTATTGAACAGATTTCAGTTAAATTCAATATATATATTCCTTTCTCATGAAACTAAGGAAACCTATTGACTTAGGTTGATTTCTTCCTGTTGTTTTTTATAAAAAAAAAAGTATTCAGAATTTTAGGGATAAATCTTGTCAGCTGTATGAAGTCGATTTATTATTAAAAGTTGTATATAAAGTAGCTCAGAGTAATGATGAATTTCAAAATTATTTGTACATACTGCAAACAAATGATTTGAAAAGTGATCAATAGCGTTAATTATTATAACAGTTAACAAATAAACTCCGTGTTCAGTAACATAAACTGAAACTCATTCAACATAAAGACTCCTTTATTTGATTAAGGAAGAAACAAACAGGACACCCTCATGAGTTCTTGAAGGAAATCATGTTATGTGTGTTTAAAAATGTTATATAAGTGTAGATATTATTGTCACTTAACAGTAGATTTTATTTTGGGCTGGTGGACTAGCAGAAGGTAAGAATCAATTGATCAGTAAGAACTGCAATTAATGTCCTCAAGTCTACAAATAAAAATATATTTATACCAATTGTATCTTAAATTTGGCAGCAGTTTGAGGTTAATTAAAGTATAAAGAATTACAAAACAAGGGATGGTATTGATGGGAATATGGTACAGGAAATGTATGATTAAGCAGAGAGCTACAACTTGTGGCCATAGTTAATTTGCTTTTGGTTGCATGTCTAAACAGTTCATCTCACTTAAAGCAGAATGAGTCAAGTCATTAACTCAAGACCTGTTTCTGTATTAGGTCCATAGTCTTCTCATTCGCAAGGAAAATGAAATGAACTGAATCATTATGTGGCAAACACAGACTGATTTAAGCCAAAAATATGCCAGTGACTTGAAACTTGAATTTTATTGGATGTTAGGATTGGCAAAAGTTTTTTCTAATATCATTATCCAGTGAAACCACTCCCTGCATAATTATTAACTGCCCCACATTATATGCAGTATTTTTGTTCGTTGCAGATAGAAAAATTACCTTGCTAATGCTGTCCTAGAATGAGGAATAAGTAACAGTTGTGTGACAGACCCTCTAAGCCATCTGTTATGATGGCAGATTAGTATTTGTGCTGTTTTTTCTATTCTAGCAGAATTCCTCTCTTGTCATCTGTGCTGTTTGTTCTACTTCTGATAACAGATCAGGATGTGTGTTATTTGTTTTGTATATGATGGTAAATCAGAACCTGTGTTATTTGTTCTACTCTGATGGTAAATCATGGTAAGTGTTATTTGTTTTACTTCTGATGGCAGATCAGGGTTCATGCTGTTTGTTCTACTTTTTGTGGCAGATCTGGGTCAGTGTTGTTTGTTCTAGTTTTGATGGTAAATCAGGGTCTATGCTGTTCACTATATTTCTGACAACAGATCATGGCCTTTGCCTTTCTATAGTAGATCAAGGTCTATGCAGATTGTTATATGGTAGAACAGGATCTTATTCTGATTTTGATGACAGATCAGGGCCTATGCTGTTTTTTTATGTTTGGTCAGCAGGATCTGTGTTCTACTTTTGATATAGATTATGGTCTGTGCTATTCTAATTCTGTTGGCAAATCAGGGTCTATGCTGTTTTTTCTACCGATTATAGCAGATCAGGGTCTATATGCTATTTGTTCTACTTCTTTTAGCAAGTCAGGGTCTGTGCTGTTTGTTCTATGGTAGCTCAGGATCTTTGCTGTTTGTTTTACTTCGGATGGTTGATCATGAGTGATATGTGTTCTAATTCTGATAGATCATAGTATGTGTTGTTTGTTTTACTTCTGATGGCAAGTCAGGATCTATGCTCTTTGTTCTTCTACGGATGGAAGATCAGGGTATGTACAGTTCAACTTGTCATCGCAGATCAGGGTCTATGTTGTTCATTTTGCTTCTGATGGCATAATCTGTGCTGTTCTACTTCTGATGGCAGACACGGGTACATTTGTTCTGTCTCTGATTGCAGACCAGGGTATGTTTTTTCTATGTCTGATGGCAGACCTTGGTATGTTTGTTCTACTTCTCAGATGGCAGATCAAGGCCTCTGCTGTTCTACTTCAGAATACAGATCAGGGTCTATGCTTTTCATTCTGTTTCTGATGACAGATCAGGGCCTGTGATGTTTATTCTATGGTAGATCAGGATCAATGCTGTATGTTCTGCTGTTGTTGACATATCAGGGCCTGTGATGTTTATTCTATGGTAAATCAGGATCAATGCTATCAGTTCTACTGTTGTTGACAGATGAGGGCCTGTGATGTTTATTCTATGGTAGATCAGGATCAGTGCTATCTGTTCTACTGTTGTTGACAGATGAGGGCCTGTGATGTTTATTCTATGGTAAATCAGGATCAATGCTGTCTGTTCTTCTGTTGTTGACAGATCAGCGTCTGTGTTGTTGATTCTTCTTCTTATGGCCAAACCAGGCCTATGATGTTTTTCCTCTACTTTAGATGACATATCAGTCTATACTATTAGTTCTGCAGCTGATTTTAATCAAGATAATAAAAACTAATTTGCTTCTTCTCATCATGTGATGTCAAGTCTAATAGTATACATTAGGTTTGAAACTATGTGGAATCTACAAGTTTACAGTCAAATTTAATTTTGACAGCTTTACTTAAGACTTGTGTATAAAGCAAGCATTCCTGCTGTTCTTACATAAAACATAAACCTTCAACGTACCTACATTTTCACCATGATACAAACTAGGTCAATATACATGTTCATTGAAAGGTATCAGATGTAGGTAATAATACGTTTAGTGACCTTTCTTGAGGTGAATATGAATTTTTCATCAGTATATAGAAGACAGTGCAGCTCCAGCTATAAAAATTGGTAGTTGAAAATTATATTTAGTTGTTATGCCATTGGATATAAGACTTAACTGCTTCATGGGTATGCAACAATTTACATCCCCTCCAAGCTTTGAGTACTTAGTAAAGTTCACATGCTCTCTGACATGAGTGCTTTGATATATTGAAACATTTTTATTTAATTTGAACATTATATAGAGATTTATCAGGATTGAGTTTCCATCTACTACGTCATTTGCATGAAATATAACTTTTCCGCTACCATCCACTTTGAAAAAGTATGCGTCACTCCCTATCAGATGACCTATCTAACTTTAAATAGTACAATTTCTTTTTATTTGAATCTTGGTAAACAAATCTATCTTGATAAATGTTTTTCATCTGCAAATATTTTTTTTGTTCATAAATGTTTGTTAAGTAAAAATATATCAGCACACCATAAAGGTAGATAAATCTTGTTTTTCATCTGCAAAAATTTTTTTGATCATAAATGTTTGGAAAGTAAAACATCTAAGCACCCCATATTGGCACTTGTTAAAAGTTGATTTATTCTGTGCACTCTAGTGAACAGATTATAGAGACAACTTCCTAATCCTGAAGCGGAAAAAAGATGGGACACCAATGAAACAATGAAATGGGGCAGAGCACAAATCAGAGGTCAGAAACAGAGGCAGGGTGCACAGATTTTGGAGCAGTGTGCCACATCTTGCCATACTTGCCTAACCAGAACACTGAAATCCAAATCCCTGGGGGTAAATTTGAATTCCATGCAATCTGCTCCACACCCACCCCTATTTAGACTGGAATACCATTTTTGTCAAACATATGGTGGGAGGGCTAATTTGAACCCATGAAGATTGTATTATTACTTAATAAAATCAGATCCATGACAACACTCACCTTATATTAGAAACCATGTTATAATGAGGGGCCTTATAGTGAGGGAGTGCTGTATTGGCCATACCACATAGAGAAAATGGGAATTAAGAGTCGTCACAAGGACACACACCAAGGCAGCTGATCATGCTATTTATTATTTCAGATGAAAATTAGGATGACTGCCAAAGTGATAATCCCAAAAATCTAATTAAACCAGTCTGAGACCACTGTATTGCAAGAGAAGTGTTCGATAACTGTCATCACTATAACAGAAAATGGAGGAAGAACTACATCATCGGGATCACACTGGAGTACAGGACTTTGTACTACTTGAGGATTTCACAAACCCTGATGCATTCATGGAAAACTTGAGAAAAAGATTTCATGAGGACTTAATATACGTAAGAAATTTTATTATTATTATTATTATTATTATTGCTACTACTACTGCTGGTAGAAGACCAAAAGACCATATGTGATAGTCCTGTATTGGGTGGTAGGATGGTTGATTGGTTTGGTTTTAATAGGACTTGCGGCACATTATTGGCTACATCATGATGAGGAAACATGAGCCTGAACCAAGGATATGCTGAGGCAGCCAACCAGGGATAACCTGGATGGGTTTCAGACCTGTGACCCTTTGAGTCCAGCACTCTACCAACTGAACTGCCATGAATTCTGCGTGTCCATCATCCTTCATCCATTAGCAATTGTTATTGCTGCTTCTAAAGTAATTGGAGGACAGTCATGAAACTTGGCATTGTTTCATCGTAATGTCCTGTTTATCTTACATGAGAACGGTACCCCTCCTAAATAGTGGACATCTTGAAAATCTTTTTGTCACTACTTATCTTGAATTGATAGTAATATCAACATGTGATTTTTTGCCAAATTAGTTCTTAGTATATGTGGACAGTCCTAAATGGAAATTGTGCCACTAGAAGATCTTGTCACTATTCTTGGGTTTTTACAAGATAGTGGATTTGTTGTGCCTATATAAAGAATTTAAAATGAACAATTTCTAGTATGCTACAGTGCATACAATTAAGGTAAACTTATATAAATTCATGTATCTTGGACAGGTAAGTCATATTTACAGAGAGGCTCAGGAATGGAAATAGTAGTATATATGGTACGGTTGGCATGTAAAGATTTATGAATTAGGTGTTCAGAACTCTTGAGCAATTATATTTTCTTCAAATGTCAGACTAATCACAAAGTGGGAATGTCTGCCTTAAGGAGTGTGGGGGTAGGGAATATGCTAAAGGCACCCAATATACAACAGATGCTCAGTCAATTGCTGCCTGCCATCACATAGAATCTTGTGTGCAAGTTCCCACAACTGCATTGACCACAGAGGATCAGTGGTTAGCATGCTGGACTTGTGGCGGAAAGGGTGTGAGTTTGAATCTTACCATCAAACCAATCTGGGTCAGCTATTATGGTGTATCCTCGGGCAAAGCACTTTATACTAGTTGCCTTGTCAAGAAACAACCTGCTCATCTAGCCCTACAGTAAAGTACCAATCCAAACTAAACTACAACTACTGGGTAATGTGGACTATACATGATGACTAGTTTATCAAGAAATTTATGTATACTTTTCAGTAGCTTTTGTTTTACTATAATGGACAAACAGTTGGTAAATTCTCATAACAGCAAAACTCTGTAGATTCTACTGTCAGTGGGGATTTACCACAACATTATGCAATTATAATATAACAACACTGGCAGGCAAGAGACAGTTGTTCAACAGTTTAGGTTTATTCACAGTGATAGTCTGGTACTGTTTTTAAACTCATACTGTTGTAACATCTGGTGAATAGATGTCCATTGTCTGCCCTGCACTGATATGTTTGGACATAGGGATTGCTTGTTAACAACATTTTCAATATTTGACCTTATAAAAGATTGATATCTTTTTGTCTCAATCACATTTGTCAATGTGACTCCGCTCCACAAACTTGGTGCAGTATAGTAATTAATTTCTATTTTTTTTTTTCAGACATACATAGGTTCTGTTCTGGTCTCTGTCAACCCCTACCATGAGCTGGATATCTACAATGAAAAATTTATCAACTCGTACAGAAATGTCAACTTTTATGAGCTGCCACCCCATGTGTTAGTATTGCATGGTACTTTATTGTTATGTAAAATTATCACCTAGTTAATTGCTGTATTTCCAGTCAAACACCCCCAAAAAAGCTTTTCCATTAATGCCTTAGCTTTTTATGCCCTTATCAGTTTCTACATGGATGGGCATATAGTGTTATTCATATAATTTCATCCATTTATATTTATACATGTTAGTGCATCACATGATTGTGTTTCCAATGAGACATTTTGGAAAGGGTAAATATGTATGAATATATCTGAATCTCAGTCAGGAAAGGAGGGATGAGGGAGCGCTTGAGACATGTACTAGGAATAAGGGTTAAATTTTATTGTCACCCTCAGTCATTGTTAAGTTAAGTCAGTTATGGGCCTTATTTGACAACGCTTTCTCCCCTTTCATATTGAACCACAGACTAACATTTACTGATATTTTGGATTTAAACCAATATCATGCGTGCTTCATTATTAATATCATGTGTACTTCATTATTAAGAAAACTCAGGATAGACGTAGTTTTTTACCCTTTTTATCAAACATTTGAGGTATGGACCTTTTTTTTTTATAGAAACTGTTACTTGTTCTGTAGTACAGGAGACTGTGAATGTAACTATAATTTTATGTTGTTTGTTTTAGAAAGGTATGCTCATTCAATAGGACAAGTAGACAAATGAAATTTTGAGCTTTATGAACAGTCACTTTAAAAAGTAGTGACATTTTGAGATGCAGATATTGCCAGATAGGATGGAATAAAACCCCATGTATATATAATCATATAATTGTAAGTGATTGTAAGAGTCAGTAACATTTCTCATTGGGACTGTTTATTTCTGTGAAGTTCGTTTAAAAGGTACTGCAGAAAAAAATAACACTGAGATAGCAATTCCTGTTCATGAAATATGGTACACATAATACATTACTTATGGTTCATTTTTATAATTACAGTAATTTATAATATCCTGTAATGTCTGGTTTGGATTTGAGAATTAAGTAGTCATGCATTCTGTAAAGTAACAGCCCACCTGAAGAAAGACAAGTTTTCCTTTCTTGCTTTTGCATACTGTATATACTTGCTTATAAGTTGAGTCAAACTATAAACTGCACAAACCCAGATCTTCATGACATAATGTACCAGCAGGTCTTGGTCTATGTACTTTGTTATGAGCAATAAGTAGAACAAATAATGCAGACACTGATCTGCCAGTGCATAACATGGTGGCAGATCAGGGTCAGTGTTGTTTGCTGTTGGATTCGACTTATAAGCAAGGATGTATGGTAACACTTTTCATTGAAATTGATTTACAACATATGGTGTTGGAATTATTGTGCCTTATGCTTTTGTTTTCTAGCTAAAGTAATTGGAGCTTTTCCTTCTATACAGTATTAAGTCCCCACCATGACAATGGTACAGGCATGTGGTGTTACCCTCAACCAAACATCCAACCATCTGTCCATCACACCTTGGCCAGGTTTTGTGTATATCTCAGTATTCAGGCATTGTAGTGGCCCATCCAATATTTTCATTAAACATATTTCTTTTTTTAATATACATTTATTACATTGATCAGGAATTAAATAACTATTAGCCTTTGGATTTCCATAATTAAAACAATAATTATATATAATTTATCAAATAAGAGATTAAAAAGCAAAAAGTAAATTAGGCAGGAGGCATTGTATGCATGTTTCCTTCTATCTACATATCACACTTTCATTTCTGCACTGTACCTTTGTAGCCATTAAGGGAATAAGGGAAGAAACTTGCTGCAGTCATGCATCATTAGAAAGTATGTTGTGTACCTCTTTGGGTCTTCAAGGGCAAGCTTATTCCTTAGTATTTTTTTATTTTTGTACCACTTTTATTTCTATTCTGTAACTTTCAATCCTTCCAAGATTAACGAATTAAACTGAGATTAAGGAATTAAACTGAGATTAAGGAATTAAACTTAGTATTTTTATACCTCATTTTCAGAAGGTGTGTCATGAACCACATTTAGGGTACTGTCTTCAAGGTCAAGTCACAGCACAACTTTTGATTTTGCCTCAATTTAATTTCTGCTTAGTAACTTTCAAGCCATTGGATTAACAGATGATTTGTTTGGTGCTTTGTGGCAAAGTATCACATGTATGTTATTTAGTGCCAAGGCAGTTAGAGTAATGTGCTTTGTCCAAGGACACACCTTGGTAGCTATCCCAGGCTGATCTGCTGGTAGAATTTTTGGCTGCACCCTTTTGATCATGGGTCCACCATGCTAACAACTGAGTCATTATGGCTCCCTGGATTAAGGGATGAAAATTAATATAATATATATTATTATTAGAATGTTTTTTGTGAACCATATTAGGTGTCTTTTCTTCAAGGTCAAGGTCACAGCCAATATTTCATTTTTCCTCACAAATTCAATTCCACTGTAAAACTTGAAGCTGTTTAACATTAAGAGATTAAGCTTTATAATATCATTATCATTATAATATGTGTTGTGTGCCAAAATTTGAGGTCCTATTTTTGAGGTCAAGGTCATAGTTCACTCTTTTAAGTGTTCCATCACACTTTTCACTCTGCTGTATAATTTTATAGCTGTTTGATTTTAAGGGATGAACTTTGTATATTTACACATCATATTCGAATGTGTGTTGTGTATTACTTGGTCGTATATTTAAGGTCAATGATTTTGCAGTGTAAATACCCAACTCATAGTAAAATGTGGTACTAGTATAATGACAAGGATAGCTCACAAGTATGATTAATCACTGAGAGTGTCCTTGTTTACATCATGGCATCACCACATGTACATGAAAATATTTCATTCATGCTGAATGAAGTTCACCTTTTGATTTTCAAACATGCACCACTGCACTGAAGTTAATTACTGCATATATAAAACAATAAGGAAGTCACTGAATAAATACTGTTAAAAATGTGAGATGTTGGTAATAGTGAAGTCATAATTTGACTTGATGTTAGTGACCTTACATATAGACATGCTTACTCAAAGTTGCTTCTGCTCAAATGATTAAGTGTGCATGCCTTACTCAACTGCCCATGATTGGTCAATTGTAACTCAACTGCCCATGATTGGTTTAGTCTTAACTCCACTGCCCTTGATTGGTCAGTCTTAACTCAGCTGCCCATGACTGGTCAGTCTTAACTCAACTGCCCATGATTGGTACAGTCTTAACTCCACTGCCCTTGATTGGTCAGTCTTAACTCAGCTGCCCATGACTGGTCAGTCTTGACTCAACTGCCCTTGATTGGTCAGTCTTATATAAATCCTTTAAACCAATTTGAATACCTCAGAAATTAACAGTATTTTGTTTCTCTTCAGGATTTAGAAAAGTTATGCCCGTGATTTTAAATGCTTGGATTAATGTCATAGAACAATAGAGGTGTGGCCACATAGCAAAGTCCCCTCCATCCTATAGCTATTTTCAAGTTGTAAAATATTTTTTGGCCTTGGATTCTTTTTGTAAAACAGGAGACAGATTAGCACTGGACAAATCCAATGATTAAAATCAAATTAATGTAGTGTAACAATCATCTTGAATTGTATGTTGATATAATAATACATCAAGTCCCTTCATGTTTTTTTAATGATCTCTTAAGATCTTAATTCGGCATTTTAGCTTGTACAAGTTCTTTAAAGGACTATGTGATGGGTATGTGAATATGATGGAATATGATGGATATGTAAATATGATGGGTAATGTGAATGATGACCATGTAAATATGATGGTTATGTAAATATGATGGGTATGTGAATATGAGTATGTAAATATGATGGGTATGTAAATATAATGGGCAATGTGAATGATGACCATGTGAATATGATGGATATGTAAATATGATGGGTAATGTGAATGATAACCATGTGAATATGATTGGTATGTAAATATGATGAGTAATGTGAATGATGACCATGTGAATATGATGGGTATGTAGATATGATGGGTAATGGGGATGATGACCATGTGAATATGATAGGTATGTAAATATGATGGCTATGTGAATATGATGACCATGTGAATATGATGGGTATGTAAATATGATGACCATGTGAATATGATTGGTATGTAAATATGATGGGTATGTGAATATGATGGGTAATGTGAATGATGACCATGTGAATGATGACCATGTGAATATGATGGGTATGTAAGTATGATGGGTAATGTGAATGATGACCATTTAAGTATGATGAGTAATGGGAATGATGACCATGTGAATATGATAGGTATGTAAATATGATGGTTATGTGCATATGATGGATATGTAAATATGATGGGTAATGTGAATGATGACCATGTGAATATGATAGCTATGTGAATATGATGGGTAATGTGAAGATGACCATGTAAATATGGTGGTTATGTAAATATGATGGGTAATGCGAATGATGACCTTGTGAAAATGGGGATATGTAAATATGATGGGTAATGTGAATGATGACCATGTGAATATGATGGTTATGTAAATATGATGGATATGTAAATATGATGGCTATGTGAATATGTTGGATATGTAAATATGATGGCTATGTGAATATGTTGGATATGTAAACATGATGGCTATGTGAATGTGATGGGTATGTAAATATGATGGCTATGTGAACATGTTGGATATGTAAATATGATGGCTATGTGAATGTGATGGATATGTAAATATGATGAATATGTGAATATGACAGGTATGTGAATATTGATGGATATATGAATATGATGGGTATGTAAATATTTTGGCTATGTGAATATGATGGCTATGTGAATATGATTGATATGTGAATATGACAGGTACCTGAATATGACATATAAATATGACAGGTATGTGAATATGACAGGTATGTGAATGTGACAGATGTGTGAATATGGCAGGTATGTGAATATGACATATGTGAATATGACAGGTGTGTGAATATGACATATATAAATATGACAGGTATGTGAATATGACAGGTATGTGAATGTGATAGATGTGTGAATATGACAGGTATGTGAATATGACAGATATGTGAATATGACAGGCATGTGAATATGACATAAATATGACAGGTATGTGAATATGACAGGTATGTGAATATGACATGTATGTGAATATGATGGCTATGTGCTTCATATAATTTTAAATATTAGCTGAGCATTCATGACTTTTTATATGAATTACACCATGTTTTATGATCACTTAGATCAACCAAAAATAAAAAATAATGGGCACCTCTTTACTGTCTTATAGTAAGACTGCCTTATAATGAAGTCATTGATACACAGAGTATATCCTCATTATAATGCTGACCTTGAGAGCCAGAGAGTACACTTCATTATTGTTAGACTGCCTTATAATTAAGTACACAATATAAAAAGTATGCTTTCATTAAAATGTTGTCCCTGGCCACCATAGAGTAGTTGCCTTATAGTGATACCACTTTGTAATGAAGCACCTGATAATGATAACAGTACTCCTTCTTTGGGAGCCATAGACGATACCTCCTTTATACCATGACTGCCTTATAATGATCTTCATGTCTAATTTTACCTCCATGTAATGAATGAGAACCATGACAATTCTTGCCTTAAAATAGGAACCATGTTAACATGATGGGTCTTATAGTGAGGGAGTGTTATAATATAAAATCTTTGTTTGGTCTAAATTTTATCTATATGGCTTAGAAGTTCCAGTTGGCCAGTGTCATCATAATTTACTGAATTTTCAAGCTAGAATTCAGTTATTTTTTAAGATGTCCAAACTCGTCTTTCAGGTTTGCTATTGCTGATGCATCTTACCGATCAATGAGAGGAGAAAACAGGGACCAATGTATTTTGATATCTGGTGAGTCAGGTGCTGGGAAGACAGAGGCATCCAAAAAGATCTTGCAGTACATTGCTGCCACCAGCACACATTCCAAAAATGTGGAGGTCATCAGGGACAGGCTTCTTCAGTCAAATCCATTGTTAGAGGTTTGTAGAAGAGAAATGTTGGTATATGATTCAGTTTTCAAGATTGATCATCAATTTCCTCTGACTAGTCAATGATCAATGAAATATTAATTTAACTTTTTTCGCACAGTGTTGAAAACTATAGATATTTTTTCAGAGTCCATCAGGAGATGATAATTGGTCCAATTTCTTATGAAATAAAAAAAATCTTAAGGAGCAAATTTGAAATTTTTTTGAGAATTTATTAATGTCGGTTTCTCAAATGCAGTAAAAATTTTAAAAAGGTAGTAAGCAAACTTTATCAGTATGTTAAGAAAAATCCTGCTATAATACAGGAAAAATGGATTCCAGCTAAAATTGATTATAGATATTGTAATCGATTAATATTAAAGTGAATATGGATGCTTGATGGATGTTTAAATGCAACAGAAGGAGAGGAAGACCATAGTATTATATATATATATATATATATATATATATATACACACACACACACCACTCCCTTGATAACTCGCGCCCAGATAACTCGCAAGCCCACTTATAACACGATATCCGACATGGCTCCCGAATTTTTTCCAAAGAAAATATATTTTAAAATGTGCTGAATGTGAAAAAAATTGCGATAAGAATTGGTAAATTGGTAAATTGGACCTTGATACATAGCTCGTTTTATCATTGAAAATGGTGATTATAGCCCGTAAAGATAGAATCCATATTGTAAAATTTGCAGGTTCTAATAAGATATCACATATTATGTTAGTTTTTTGAGAGAAATAGTTGTCAATACACTGTAAATAAACAGTCTGATGAAACAGCGATCAATGAAAAATTCTGGTAAATGCTAACAGGTGGCAACAAAGAATGAAATAAACACCAATTAAATGTCTTGCTATGTGAAATTCACGTTCTAATCCTTTAATTTTGCTTCAGTGTAAACACTATAATCGCAACATATTCTCTTCTATGAAAACATGAAAAGAGTCAATCGACCATCACATCAAAACCCGTGAGTACTTCTGTGAGAACCTAATTACATGCAGGCTTTGTTTTGATCAACAACTTGGGGAAGTGTTTGTTGCATTAAAAAAACCAGTTAAAAGAGACCTGTGTTGTTTTATCACTTTGAATATGTCTTTTGTATCAAATCAAGCAAGGGAAGTACAATTAAAAAAAATTCAAAGGCATGCCAATAGGAGCACAAGTTCTTGTGGTCATTACCATTCTCAAAATTCATTTTATTTGACCAATCGAAAATGGTTTCACATTTTTATGTACTTAACATCGTTAAAGTATATAATATCAGTAATGTATCCTAATCATTTGTAAATGTGACCATGGTGAGCAAAGAAAGTAAGCGAAAGGTGTACTTGGTGACTGAAAAGCTGTGCATCATAAATATGGTTCATAATGGCGAAGCGAGATCCGACGTTTGCAATGAACTAAAAATTGCTGAGTTGACATTTAGAGGATGGCTTAAGGATGAGCAGAAACTTCAGGATTACTTACATGATGTTGATTCAGATGATGGGATCAAACGAAAACGAGCACGGACTGCAAACGATACTGAATTAGATGATGATGTGTACGCATGGTTCCCACAGCAACGTGAACAAGGTGTTCCCATCTCTGGAACAATTCTCAAGGCCCAAGCAGCAAAATGGAAAAAATTATGGAGAATGAATCTCATTTTAGTGCAAGCCATGGATGGCTTTAGAGATTCCAGCGCTGACATGGAATTAAACAATATTCATTGTCAGGAGAGATATGCTCAGCGAATCAGGAAGCCACATGTAATTATCCATACCAGCTCAGGGAGATAAATCATCCATGAAAACACACACAGGCAGCAGAGAAATCAAAGAGTAACACAAAAAAATTAACAGATTTTTTTCAAAATGTGAAGTGATATTTGTCAAACGTGTCACAAACTACAAGTATTATTGTGTTCTAATTTACGTTGTTTTAAATTTGTAGACCCATTAAATTCATGTTGGTAATGGTTAACACTTGTGAATTTATTTATTTTTTTCATTTTGCTTCTACCGCAATCAAATCTACCTTTCATTCAATCGACATTGTTTTTTCAAAATGAGTGTCGATCTTTTGTATTAAAAAATGTCTACTTTGGATCAAACAATAAAACTAGAATGTATCCAATTAACACAAAAATTAGTGACGTAGTACACAATGTGTGAAGTCGTACATGTGTTAAGCGAACGGAAACCATGTGGAATAATGTTTTGATGATCTCCTCAATATACTGTAAGTTATCCTGAAATTAATGTTATTCTGAGGAAAAAAGTAAACAAAGTACACCGCTATGAAGAGATATTTATTCACAGTTAATCTTAGCACGATTATTAATTGAGTATTCAACACTGTAACATGCCAACCCACCCCACTCCCCTTTCGCCTCTACGTCGATCCCTTTGTTAGTTTTGTTGTTTGTTATAGGTCCCTCGATAACTCGCGCCCTCGCTTATAACGCGGTCAATGTTTTTGGACCCCGTTGTGCGCGAGTTATCGAGGGAGTGGTGTATATATAGAGATATATATACATATATATATATATATATATATATATATATATATATATATATATATATATATATATATATATATATATACATGCTGATATTTGCCAGTTATGACCATCTGAAGTGTTGAAACATCCATTTTCAGATTACCCTAATCAGACATCAGTGATAAATTATTTTAATTCCTTATTGAGTCATCTGAAGACAACACTAATGCAAAGCAAAGCAGTAAATAATCAATAAAGCCCCCTATAAAAACAACTTGCACTGCAGTGATACCTATACACTCTTCAGCATCTCCCAGTTGAGCTGTAATATGCAGCATAAAGGTGGTACCTGTTACCAGTACTGTCCTCCTGTGTCATGGTATGGAAATTCTGAATTCAAGTTTGTGTATTTCTTTTTTCCAAGGTTTTACCCTTTTTGAGGAAATTGGGAATATCATTTTTTAATTTATTTTTGCAAATTTCATTTTCTGATTACATTTCTTATTGACCTTTTTGGACAAATTGGAGAGTTAGACAAACAGAAGTGCATGACACATTTGATGCATTTTTGCAGTAAATCCAAACCCAATACTTGATTCATGTTATGGGCCGTACTTACCCAAATTTCTAGAGACATCTTATGAAGGCAACAAGTTCAATGGATTTAGCTTCAAGAGAAACAATCGACAGTTTCAAAACAAAAGCGGCAGAATTCAGTATATCAATATTTTTGGACATTTTCCAAATATGAATATGTTCGATGCATTTACCATCTTTGAATCTGCCAAATATATGGACAGTGTATTGGGCATGGGAAGATACGATGAAAACACTAAACTAGACTCATTCCTTGATCACTATGGAGAAAAGAAAAATGATACATTGAGTTACCCATTACTGTGGATGCATTTTGGCATTTAGAGATGAATTAAGAAGGATTTATTAGGATAAGACTTCTCTCTGCTTATGCAGTTTCCAAATGTGAAAAGGCTTATGCAGATTGGATATGTATTCCATATTTCAAGTGTCAAGTGTGAGTGCAGATTTTTGTACCAGAACTTGATTAAAATAAGACTAGGATGCCGATGTCATGCTGACAAGCTTGATTATTATATGAGGATTTCTATAAATGGACCTTTCAACCTGAAGGTGGCAGTTGGAGCATGTAAAGGAAGATTATAGTGACAGTTCTTGAACAGTGCATCATTGAATTTGCAGATTGTCAACTAATGCATGTGCAGTTCATAAACAAATGCATTTGCAGTTCATCAACAATATTTGCAGTTACTCAGCCAATGCATTTGCAGTTCTTCAACCAATGCTTTTCCAGTTCCTCAACCAATGCATTTGCAGTTCATCTACCATGCATTTGCAGTTCCTCAGCCAATGCATTTGCAGTTCATCAACCACATTTGCAGTTCCTCAACCAATGCATTTGCAGTTCCTAAACCAATGCATTTGCAGTTCCTCAACCAATGCATTTGTAGTTCATCAACCACTATTGCAGTTCATCAACCACATTTGCAGTTCCTCAACTAATGCATTTGCAGTTCATCAACCACATTTGCAGTTCCTCAACCAAAGCATTTGCAGTTCCTCAACCAATGCATTTGCAGTTCCTCAACCACATTTGCAGTTCATCAACCAATGCATTTGCAGTTCCTCATCCAGTGCATTTGCAGTTCATCAACCACATTTGTAGTTCATCAACCACATTTGCAATTCATCAACCAATGCATTTGCAGTTCATCAACCACATTTGCAGTTCCTCAACCAATGCATTTGCAGTTCATCAACCACATTTGCAGTTCCTCAACCAATGCATTTGCAGTTCATCAACCAATGCATTTGCAGCTCATCAGCCAATGCATTTGCAGTTCCGCAACCACATTTGCAGTTCCTCAGCCAATGCATTTGCAGTTCCTCAACCAATGCATTTGCAGTTCATCAACTGATGCATTTGCAGTTCATCAACCACATTTGCAGTTCATCAGCCATTGCATTTGCAATTCATCAACCACATTTGCAGTTCATCAGCCAATGCATTTGCAGTTCATCAATCACATTTGCAGTTCGTCAACCCATTTATTTGCAAGTCTGATAAATATTAACAGAAAATAAGGTGTTGATGTTTAGCTGTGATAATTTTTATTTGGATAACAGATGAACAACATATTTTTAAGTTCACCGTGATGGAAATATTTGCAGTTTTATTTCATTTGTATATTTTTGGGGGCAATTATGAATTCTTTTCACAAGGGATGAAAATCATTGTTTTATTCCTATCATGCAGTTGTCTCAGGGATAGCCTTTTAAATTACTATTTCTGTCAGCATTTTTGGCATATCATGAAAGGACTTTTTATTGGCTATGTCATATCATGAAAGGACTATTTATAGACTGGCATATCATGAAAGGACTATTTATAAACTTTGGCATATCATGAAAGGACTTTTTATTGGCTATGTCATATCATGAAAGAACTATTTATAGATTGGCCTATCATGAAAGGAATATTTATAGACAATGGCCAATCAAATAAATGTTTCACTCAGATGTATGTATGTATGTATCTGTCTATCTATCTGTCTGTCTATCTATCTATATCTATCTACCTATGTATCTATGTATGTATGTATGTTTATATGTATGTATGTATGCAAGTCAAAGATAGTATTACACATGTGATATCAGTAAACTACATGTGCCTTAGGTTTATTTTGTTTAAATCATGTGTTTCAATACATTTGTTTGTGTGCTTTTTATTTAAAATATATATCTTTATTTTGTCTTGAAAATAACTTCCTACTTGAAAGCAGTTTTAATTTCCTTTCATGCAGGCATTTGGAAATGCCAAGACAAATCGAAATGACAATTCCAGTCGATTTGGGAAGTACATGGATATCCAGTTTGATTACAAGGTAAGATGGTTTGTTACAGTCATATACATGTCCTTGTACTTGAGTAGCGTTTTCAGCTTATTTCAAATAGGGAATATTTTTAGAACTAGTCAATGGAGCTACTGAAAGTTTACAAGTGACATTGAGACCTTTCTAAAACCTAAATAGTGCATCTTCTTTCTTAATTGTTTTCATGCATTTTATGGAGAAAAAAACAGGAACTTTGATTTTTATCAAGTCTGTGTTTCACCCAGATCTCTGCATTATGTAAAAGCAGGTCTGGTTCTGTGCAGATTCCAGTTTGAACTGAGTTATGTATGTGTCTATACAGTAAGTATAATTTTCTAGGAAGTGACGGTGGCAATATTGTTGAGATTTATTCTTGTATTGAGAGTGGAGGCATTGCAAACATTATCATTTTGTGTGTAAGTTTTGTGTTAAGATTTTTTATAGTGATATATGATGGAAATTCATTATAACATGGCATGCATGACAGACACTGCGTCCGCACTGCATACAAAGTCTTACTACATGATTTGTGATAAATCCATTTTGTTGCACAACATGCACCATGGTGAAGGGTTTTGGATGGTCTACATGATTTAATAAAAGCATTTTGTTGTACATCACAGACCATTGTGAAGGGTGGGATGTGGGGGATGGGCTATATGATTTGTGTTAAATACATTTTGTTGTACATCATGCACCATGGAGATGGGGGATGGGATACATGATTTGTGATAAATGCATTTTGTTGTTTTCATTCATGAAATTTTACTCATCAGATGTTCAATAAAGAATGATAACAAACAACTGCAACAACATCTACATACATTGTATAAACAAAAATAGATCGCAATAGCGCCCCAAGGAATTTTGCATGACTCCTCCCCTCCACAATCTCATTCATTCATGACAGGTAGATTGAAGTCAAAATTTAGCAGTATGGAAGACTTACCATCCAATCCAACAATTTCCATTAATGAAAAGGAAATCTTCCATACAATATTGAAACCTGTCTTTTGTTTCTTATAATGTGTGTTTTCCTTCATGGGGGAAATCATACTATTGGAATTGGAATCAGCCAACTCATAGTGGATCTTCATAGCCAGGTCAACATGTTTGTTTGTACCCAACTAACACCTCTACCAATTTTAAAAACAAAAAGCATCAAGGATATACAAAATGCAAAAAACTTAGACTTTTCATTCAATCCATATTGCTATACATTGGTATGATTTAGCCATGGGGTCCGTAGTGGTACCATTAGATCTGGAGCCACATTATAACAAGGTGCATTATAATGGAGGAGAGCTGTATATATTTTTATTACCCAATAAATAAGAGTCACCTATTTTCAAAGTTACTATTATAATGCAAAATCTCAAAACACGCTATTGAATGTTATTGGTGACTTATGAACAAACATTTTGAAAACATGTACTTAAACTGCCTAATTAAATTTGAACAAAAATGTTATGAAAGAAAATTTTATTGATATAACTGACACCTGGTAAAAACACTCCTATCCCTATCCCAGGAAATTTTTGTGACACATAGGGTTATGAACAAATTTAATTTGTACAAGAAGAATAAACTCGGGGAAGTCAGCAGCAGTGAGGTAAAACATACAAGAAAATAAATGCCTCTTACACATTCAAAATTGGGGCTCCAGGTGGTCTAAAGCGCTCACCGTTACGGATGACTGCCATCTCATCTCTGTCTGCATGAGTTTGAGTCTCAGGCTCGGCTAAAGTGGGTACATGCGAAAGCCTACCAGTAGCTTCTCATGGGTTGGTGGTTCTTCCTGGGGTTTCCAGGGTTCTTCCTCCACCAATTATACTGGCCGCCATGTATAGCCTATCTGTGCTGAAAAATGGCATTAAACCCTACAACAACAACAACATCAACACATTCAAAATTAAAATAATACTTTAGGACATTTCTTCTTCTTCTTCTTCTTCTTCTTCTTCTTATTATTATTATTATTGATGCATTGGGTTGGTTGGTCATGTCTCCCTAAGACTGCAAAATGTTTCCTTGTTTGACTTAGGACAAAGCAGCTTCTCTCTGAAATCAAATCTGACCTTACCCCTGCAGTAAGATTATTTATTGCTGTGTCAGCAATATTTAAGCCTGTATACTTAGAATATTTAAAACCAATGTTTTTCCTTTTTATCTTTCCATGAAGGGAGCACCAATTGGAGGCCACATCATAAACTACCTTCTGGAGAAATCACGAGTCGTGCATCAAGCAGAGGGAGAGAGAAATTTTCATGTATTCTATCAGCTTCTGGAGGGTGCCACACCAATAGTGTTAAGTCAGTTGAAATTAGAGAATTCTTCTGAAAAGTACTATTACCTGAATCAGGTGAGGCTGACTTCAAAAGTGTGTCACTCTTTCCTTTGTTTCAGACTTGTGTAAAAAGTAATTGCTTTTCAGCTTCACAACTTAGGACAGCGCCGTTTATACTTCGTAACAAAGATTTCATTGATACACATATTTTGCATCCTTTTTGATAAGTAATGAATTAATTAAATTAACCAAATGATTAAGCAATAAGTAAATATTTGATCATTTACTTTCAAATGGTACAAAATGTGTTCTGTTGGAGTTAATAACATATTACTGTGACCTTGAATGACAATATTAAGTTGAACAACTTTAAAATATTATCAGCAGTCTTGTATTTAACTAATTTAACACCTAAATGATGATTTAAAAAATATTGATATGTTTAAGAGGGATAGGGTTAACATCCTGTATAGGAACAGCTGCCAAAATTTTATTTTAAGGAACAGGTTTCACACCATGATTCATTGTTTTTGGTGGCTTAGTGTTGAGCATGCCAGACATGAAATCAGAAGGATCTGGGTTAGAATCCTGTTCATATAAGATTTCAGTTGCTTCAGCATGATATAAACATTCATGTGTTGATGTGACATCCAGAAACCAACCAGATAATATTTTTAATAAATAACACTTTAGCCCATGGTATTAGATAACAAATTAGTGTAATTTTTCTATGAAGCATGTCATACATGCATGAGATATAGATGATAACACATGTGTTAATTCAGATTGAATTTATGAAATGAGTTGAGTAATTTCTTGTTTTTTAAACCTTGGCAAGTAAGAAATTGAAATTGTTCAGTGACTTTCATGACTTTCATTTAAAATGACAACAGTTGTAAGAGTATTTAACACGTGACAAAAATACTTTATTTAATGAAGGGTAAAAAAATAGCATTATGAAACAATTATAAATTACATTTTAGTGCCTTTGACTTACATCCTTGTCTTAGAGGTTGTCTTGAGCTTTTATTGAATATGTATAATATGGGAACATTGATATGGGTTTAAAACCTTAACAACACTGTAGTCATGTGATAACAAGTTTTATATAGCTTTATGTTTGCAGTTTTAATATTGATATGACATTAAATTTACTTTGCAAATGAAAGGTAATCCTTAAATGAAAAACTTGTTCTGTATGATAATAAAAATACAGTCTTAGTTTTATCATAGGGCCACAGCAACAGTTTAACTAGTGTAGATGACAGAGCTAATTGGAAAGCAGTTCAGCATGCTTTAGATGTGTGCAGCTTCTCAAGCCAGGAACAAAAGGTAAGATTTTTTTTTTATTAAGATGCATTCTTTGGCAGATTTCTTGTGGTCAGTAATCTACTTATCTGTGTCCATCCATCAGTCAGTTTTTCTTGTAACCTAAATTCTGTCAACATTGATTAATCATATTTGGCTTGATGTGTCTTAACCAGAAGTAGAAGAATGGTTTTGGAATCTTGATGCATCTCCTGGGGTGATTTTTAATGGTGTGGGTGGGGGTCAGGGCTGGAGGTGTTAACTTCTTGCCTGATTATATTTTGTAACATTTTGTTTTGTTACAGTTGAGTATATGACACCAAAGGTTTCAGACTCTGAATGCAGGCTGTGATCTGAGGTGAAAAGTGATGTGTGGAGGTCAAAAGTCAGTTTCATAGTAATAGAAAATGCTGAAATTTGCCATTGCTTTCATCACTGTTCATTATAGTTATTTTAAAAATCATAAACTTACTGTTTAATCATCTTCTTGAACTTTTGTATCAAAATTTGCTTTACACATGACAGTCCAAACAAAATCAATGTTCCTTGCAGAGACTAGTTAGTTGCAGTAATTGGAATATTTCCATCAACTTCAGCATCACATTGTTTGCTGAAGATTTGATGAGTGAAACCATTTTGTTTCTAGTGCTGGAGTCCTTCCATTTTATTTACATCACTTGTATCAAATTTGAGCAAGGAAAAAAAGAGGTTTGGGTATCAGTCTATATACAGTGCATACATAAATGAAAACATCCACAGCAGTCTTGCTGCTATGCCCTGATTCTGTGTTCAAACAGATCAGCTTCATCCAATCAAGTGCTCAAGCTGTGACAGTAGAAATAATTTCTTAATTTCTAGGAAAAATGTAATTATTACACAATTCTTGGAAAAAAGTGAACCCATTCAATCCTTAATGGATTTACAGCTACTATAATGAGGTCATTCATAGTACAATTTGGATCAAATTTAATAGCGTAATGTTTAGTAATAGTGGGCACCACACATTATTTAATTGGACAGACTTGCAGATTACATGCATTTTTATTATTGAAAGCCTTTGTTACTCGTTTAGGACCTGTTTGCAATTGTTGCAGCAGTATTGCATCTTGGCAATGTTAAATTTAGTGGCGAGGATGGAGGACCAGCCACCATCACTAACAGTGAACCAGTCATCTTCATTTCACAAGTAAGTGCTTGGCTTAACGTCTTTAGTCAGAACAAGATTTTAAATTACCACTGAGGTATTTATGAAAGCATTATGCTCCTTTTTTATTTTTATCTTAGGAACTGATGTGGATCTACCATACACAAGCCAGTTATGGTCCCAACCACCCTGCCAAACAAAGCAACAAGTCACATATGATAACTTATTTACATACATATAATTATTGAATTAGTTTGGGTGCATAAGCACCATGTGATAATTAAATAATGTATGCACATAAATGCAGTTATTATAATTGTATTTGTATGATATTTTTTTTTCCATATGCTTCCACACACATCCATTGAGTTTTCGTTCTCTGACATATTTATACATATTGCATTTGGCAGTTATGGACCTTAATTAGCAATTAATTAATTATAGCAAAGGAGAGCAGTATTTGTTTATATCAATTCTTTTCTTTTCTTCAAGTTGCTGGGATGTGAAGAAGAAATCCTTTTGTTAGCACTGCAACATAGAACCATTGAAGCTAAGGGCGATAGGGTATACTTACTCAACATCTGTCTTCTGTTTGTCTGTGTGTCTGTCTGTTAAATGATCTTTTCTCTAACCTCAAATAAAACAAAGGTATGCAGATACAGGGATAAAAATTGTCATGTCTCTCCATCTCTCTGTCTGATTGTTTGTATTTCTATAGACTGAGTAGTTTCAGTATGGTCCTTGAGATTTTTCTGTAGCTATTTTCTTCATTAATTTATGACCACTCCGGTGGCATAGCAGTTAGAATGTCCACTTCAGATGCGGGAGGTCGCAGGTTTCAACCCGGCTGAGTCATACCAAAGACTTATAAAAATGGTACTAACAGCTGCCTCGTTAGGTGCTCAGCATGAAGAGGTTAGTGTTAGGACTGTTTGGCCTAGTATCAGGATAATGTGAATGGGTGGGACATGATGCTACATGTCTGTGGCATGATTCCCCAGTGCTAGACATCACTATAAACTGCAACAATGTAGACATCATAATGATATGGCTCAAAATTTTTTACAGCTATGTTAAAAATCCAAATAACACACACACACACACACACACACACTAATTTATGGGCACTGAAAAGTGAAAATTCATAATGATAATAAGATTAAAAGGTTGGATGTACTGGTAGCTATATATAAAACTACTTCAGTTTCCTCATACTGATTTTTTGTGAACCATTTGGGTTGCTGTTACATCATGCAGCTCCCTATTTATTTGAGAGTCAATAAGTTCAAAGGACAAATTGCAGCAGATTATATCAGAATTTTGAAATGTAAGAAGGATTTTGTTTTTCTTCAAGATACAGTACCCAATCATAATACATTAGGGGAATATCCACTACATCAGATATCCAGCCCTCCTAAATGACAAAGACATTAAAACCATTCCTTTTTGGCTTCTTTAGCAATGAAATTGCTACAGTGTCATCTGCTTGTTGAGACAGCTGTCATATGAGAGTGGTCTTCCCTTGGAAAGAGGGATTATCAGCAAATTGCAGCATCACAAGTTCATTTACTATTTCTTCATGTGCCTAAATAGTCACGTTATTAAAAGGGGCCTTGCAGATACCTTCCATGGCTTTTCTGAAAGTTGAGAACATGATTGAGTTTTTTCATCACATTGGAGTATTGACCATCTATTTTCTTATTGAATTTTGTTTGGTTGTGCATTGTAGATAAATTTATTTTGCGTCTCAGTTGTCTATTTCATTATACAATAGCTACCATATATACTGACAAGTCAAGTTCAGCTGCAGACAACGTAGAGCATGTCTGTCATTGCATAATGCACAGCAGATTAGGGTCTGTGTTTGGTCTGCAAAGTACTCCTAACAAAACTACATAGACCCAGATCTGCTAGCATGTTAGGTGATGACAGATTTGGGTCTCTGCAGTTTCAGTTGGACTCAACTTACTAGTGAGTACACATGTTGACTGCCATTCTAATTCTCTACTCCAGTAGTTTATAGTAACTAAAATATATTTCCATATTTAACTGTATTACATTTTATTCCATGTAAATGGTCATTTATTCTTAGTGCTTTGATAAATATCACTCCAGTGTTTAATATAGGGGGACAGAGCTTTCGCTGTGTCCATCCATTTATCTGTGCATAATCTGCCTGTCTGTCGCTCTGTAAACATTTTCATTTCCATGACTTAACTCTAAACTTGAAACTTTTCAAGGTATCCATTTGAAATTATGGAACAATTTTATTGGACTACTGATCCATATGTGCCCTTTGCTTTTCATAATTCTTCAATTTTAATATATGAATGTTTTTGTCCATGCTCTGTCTGGTGATTATCCATACTTTTTGTTCTGGAGCTTATTTTGCGAACATTTCAAGGTACACATATAGAAATGGATGTCCAGATGTTCCTTTGCTATTCATAATTCTTCAGTTTCCATATCTGCTATGCTTTTGTCCATTTTTCTGTCCATCCATCTCGTCATCCATTATGCCCCATTTAATTTTCAGGGAAAAACTCCCAAACCATTTAAAATACCTCCGTGAAACATAGTAAACGTAATACTAGGCTATTTGTCCAAATGTGCCTTTTGTTATTTGAAAATTTCAGTTTCAATATTTGTTAACATTTTCACCCATTTGTATGTTCATCCATCCATCAGTTACACTGTAGTGTCCATTTTTGTTTCTTTATGAAATAGAATTTTTGACTTATATCATGCATAGAGGCACATTTGACTGGTCAAATCCAAGTACATCTGGGGCGGTATATGGAAGGATTTTTGTTTTGCTTATAATGTTAAGATGTTAGTATGGTGTCTTCAGTAATAGTTATATGAAAGTTCCTAGCCTGATGTGCAAGGATTTTATGTCCTATCTGTATAATCAGAAAGCAACATCTTCATTCCACTGTTCACAGGTGAGATGCATAATTCTACAAAATCATTGTTCAGTTAAATTCTTTTCTTGTAAGTTTATTATTGTATAAGCACTAAGGAAATTTACTCTATTGCAAAATGTTATGCTTCTATTTCAGGTGATGTCCCCACTGACTCTGGACCAGGCACTGTATGCCCGGGATGCCCTGGCAAAGGGAGTGTATGACCGACTCTTTACTTGGATTGTGACGAAAATCAATGACTCCTTGAACAGTAGGGTAATAAGACAGATACTGTTGATTCACTTTATTGTTGGGTGCCTATTTTTGTTAAGCCCTGTCAGATGGAAAGTTAGATATAGCAATCACTTTCTTCCATCAGTGTCCACATCAACAGTTGTATTGAAGTCTTTTGTCAGATTTTTTCATTTTGATATGGGCTCAATAATGTGTGTCCAGGCCATCTAGTTTAATTTTTGGTTACCACAAACTTTGAATTCAAAGCCCTAGTCCTACACAACACTAACACAAGAAGATGTAAGTGACCTACTTTTTATGTTTCTAGAGTCATGCTTCTTTCCGCAGTAAGCTACATATCTCAGACATTTATGCAAACATGATCATTATGGGTAGAGGATTAGCACATAACAACACTACCAAAGAAAATTTTAGTGGCCTATTTTTTTCATTTACTCCATAAATGTCTCATTTCAGAAAAAGCAAAAGCACAGCTTGATGGGTCTTCTGGATATCTATGGTTTTGAAATATTCCAAGTTAATTGGTAAGCAACAAGTCTGTAGATATTATGATATACCAAATTGATAATTTCTGTTTTCATTGTTTCTTATGTGGCACAAGCTTAAAACTAATATTTTCACTATTCTGGCATTAAAACTGACAATGTATGATACATGTATGTAGTATTTCTATTGTCTGTCATAATTATTTTTTTTACATGTCAGGTTTTCCCATAGGCATTTTGTCATTGATGTATTGTCAATTCCATAATTTTTTCTTCTCCACATTTTGAATTCCATGTTAAAATTAAAAAATCTGATATAATTATTGCGTATCTATCCCTTTTTTCAGCTTTGAGCAATTTTCTATCAATTACTGCAACGAGAAGCTGCAGCAGCTGTTCATAGAGTTAACTTTGAAATCTGAACAGGAAGAATATCAGAGAGAAGGCATTGAGGTATGATTATGAGGAGGAGGAGGTTGAAGAGTAAAAGGATTACAATGATGTCAATATTGATGGTGATATTGATGGTGATGATTGTGGTGAAGGTGGTAATGATGATGTAAAATTACAATGATAATTTTGATGATTATGATGGCAATAAAAATACTACTACTACTAGTAGTGCAGTCAGTAATATCAATTATTATATGCTTTATTGAAAGTCCAATTAGTTTAACATTGTTGCTACTGGTCCGGATCCAGTTGTGTTGACCATAACTGTGTAAAAATATTCACAGATTCCTTATATGATAAACATGTGCCAGCATTCGAAAAACTGCTTCCAGCATCAGCTAAATAAAAATGGTGACAGAAACATGGAATGCATATCATGTCAAAAATCTGATGGCCATCAGACAGTGATGGTAACCCTTTCTACATGACACCAATGCTGGAGGATCTGTAGATTGACTTTCATCGAGAGGAAAATATCTCTTATCCAAATTAAATAGAGAAAATCTGACGACATGCAAAGACTAAAATTGTAAGGAGAAAAAAAGATATGACATAAAATAATGAAAATGGACAGTTAGAGGTTACTAGTTGCAGCTGTTGGTATGAGACTGCTATTAGTATGAGAGAGAGAGAAAGAGATAGAGAGAGAATATGAATATGGATAAATTAAAATAATATCAAAATGTTTTTGTTTCAGTGGGAACCAGTGCAGTATTTCAACAACAAGATTATCTGTGACTTGATTGAGGGAAAACCAATGGGCATCATTGCTGTTTTGGTAAGACATCTGGTTTTTTCTTTATGGTATTAAAGTTCCAGCATATTACCCATGGTAACATGCTTTCTGATTGGTTCAGAGTATAAATTTGTGGCAGGAAAATCAGCAATCATCTGTTCCAAAAATATGACGCTCTTGCATCATGTCACTCCAGTGTCACATAAAATTCCATTCTATAAAATTTATGAAGAAAATCTTCTATAATGTCTTTAAATAATCTTGCATTAATTGTGATTTTAACTGTGGTATTTCAGTGACAAATATATATATTTTACAAGCATAACTGAAACAGCTTTAACTGTATTTATAACAGTGAAACCACATTCCTGTCAGAATTTTTGTATGTTAAGATAAAATTTTACTTGTTTTGGCATCATCTATCTCAAAGATTTCAACAGAATTTTATTGATCATTGTTTACTTGTAAAACTGCTGACAGTCGGTGAAATGCTGTGCAAGTAGTAGCCTTGACATTTTGTTTTGATTGATGTGAAAGTCATTTTTAATATACCGGTAAATAAAAAAAAATGGAAATAATAAATAGATTTCAACTAGAGTCATTCCTCATACTTACATTTGCTGTTTATTTTCCTGGACAACAAAACTGTAGTGCATTAAGTTGTGAAATCATTTGGTTGTGCTTTTAATGTGTAATCCAGTTTGCTTCTAGTGCTTGTCAGCATGCCTTGCATTTACTCCAGATGTATTTCATGGAGTCCAGATACTGGTTGGAGTACCAGACTATTTTCCATATGCACACACATAAATTAAAACACCAACAACAGTTTCTATTGTTACTAATGCAGGATTAAAAGTTTTGATTGAACAGTTTCATGTTACTGAAATGCAGACTCTACAGAAATCATTTATTATTATTATATAAGGAAAAAAGTAAATATATTTAGATTTTATTCCTTTTGAGCGTTCTTGAGATGAATGCAGTAGCTCATGTGAAAATTTGCAATTAATGACTGATGCAAACTGTGGAATTTGCGTATGAACTTCTGCATTCATCAATATTTTATTGCTAATTAAGGCATTGAGATGTGAGAGCCCTATTGGGATCACCTTTCCATCTCTCCATCTGCCAGTCTGTCTGTCTATTGTACAATTGTAACCATCAGGCTCTGGAACCCTTGTACATAATTTGATACTATTTCCTAGGTGAAGTGCCCATTACATGTAGAATGATCCTTTTTAAATGTTGCATCTTTTCATATTCAATTTTCCCTGAGATACTCCTGTTTTTAGATGTATTTATAATCTCCACTAAAGCAGATTTATGTAATGAAATCCATGTAATGAAATCCATGTAATGAAATCCATGTAATGAAAACCAACTGCAAACCTCTTAGATTCAGATCTTCCATTTCATAATGTAGCAGCAGATCTGGGTCAATAGAGTTTGTTAGTAGCAGTCAGTAGAATAAACAGCATAGAACCTAATTATGGGTTGTAGTTTGTGATAACAGATCAGGTTCTGTGTTGTTTGCAGTTGGATCTTACCTATAAGCAGGTGTATATGGTGTTTTAGGGGCCCCGAGTGGCCGAGTGGTCTAAAGCACTCACCGTTACGGATCACTGCCATCTCACCTCTTTCTGCATGGGTTCAAGTCTCGGGCTCGGCCAATGTGGGTGTGTGAGAAAGCTTGCCATTAGCTTCTCATGGGTTGGTGGTTCTTTCTGGGGTTTTTCCAGGTTCTTCCTCCACCATTTACACTGGCCACCATGTATAGCCTATCTTGTGCTGAAAAATGGCATTAAACCCTATAACAACAACAACGGTGTTTTACGTAGCTGTGACTTTTATCCATTTTATTTTGTCTACTCAGTTTTGGATGAGTTATGGCCCTTGAAAATTAACTTAATATCTTCACATGGGATATTATTTGTAACTGGCATAGCTCAAGAACCATTTAACATATTCTGATGCAATTTGGTTTGAAGAAGACTTAGATATTTTATGTCCAAAATCTTCCAGAGATCAAGGCACTTTGGTATACCATGAAAAATGATGTCATATCAACATCACATTGTAAATTATCATGTTATTTTGAACCATACCAAAAGCATTGATTTTAAAAAAGTGGACTGTTTAAATAAACAGGTGTACTTTACATAGAGGTGTGTTTCACAGGATGTGTAACATCATCTTGTTACTGTGGTTGCTAATAATACTGCATGGACTTGTACTGTTACTATCATATTATGGTCCCAAATGATGCTGGCTGGACCTGTTGCAGCGTATTGCACTGGTCCCTAATGATGCTGAATGAATTTGTGCTGTCACTATAATACAATGGTTCCTAGTGATAATGGCTGGACTTTTTAATCAAGATTTACTTCTTCAAGTTACTTCTAAATGTACAGTAATTCTCAAAATTTATTAAATGAAAGCAAACATATGAATGGATGCCAATGAAAATAATCTATGGAAAGAGCTCACAGTGCTCTTTTTTATGCTCTGCCATCATGAATATGGAATGGACATATAGCATTACCCTTTCTCATCCATCTGATAAAGTTCTGCATGTATGTCATGCAAAAAATAGGGGTAGAGGGAATGAATACATTTCTCGTTAAATAAGCTTTAGTTTCAGTTGATTGAGAACAGAAAACCAGGACAAAGTTAG
Organism: Megalonaias nervosa; assembly: GCA_016617855.1. Taxonomy (NCBI): domain Eukaryota; kingdom Metazoa; phylum Mollusca; class Bivalvia; order Unionida; family Unionidae; genus Megalonaias; species Megalonaias nervosa. Next base: position 66,394 of record JAECUM010000342.1, on the reverse strand, counting down.
TGTCCAGATTAAACATATCCTTTATTTAAAGGTCATTTATTCAGGGATTTTTATCAGGGATATCCATAATGCCCTATATGGAAAGTTATTCTTTGCTTGGCATTAAATTTCTTTGATCATTTCACATGTGTGAAATGTGAATTTATAGGAGTATAATTTAACTTACACATGTTTCTCTCTCTACATCCAGTTAAACTTTTAGGTAACTCATGGAGCATTTGTGTTGCTTGAATATATTTTTGTTTTTCCCCTGTATCGTATAAAAAATACATCTGCTTTCAGGATGAGGAATGTCTGAGACCAGGGGATGCCACAGATGAAACCTTTCTGGAAAAGTTAACAAAAACGATTGGCAAACACCCACACTTTGTGAGCCATGCCACCACAGATAACACAACACGCAAAACCATAGGCAGGGATGTAAGTATTATATTCTGACAAGAATCTTTGCTTATTCCATGATGAGGGGGAGTTTTCTGAGTGATACACATACAAACTGGCAAATACCAATCTGTTTGAAATTTTCTTACTGAATTCTGTAGAATCAAAAAAAGTCCATTAAAGATAGACAAACATCAGAAATTGTATGAGTCCTTTTTTGCACATTTATTAGAAGAATTTATCTACAAAATTTATCAGTAATCATGACATAAATTTATAAAATGTTTAAACATGATTCATGATATTAGTTTTGATCTGAGTTTCACTTTGATCTTGCTTTTGCTCTTTCTATTCCAGAACAGATTACATTAAATTTTTATCATATCATGGGTCAACAAGAATTATCTGCATCTGTTGGACCTTTTGGTTGGTTATTTATGTAGACTGCTTGCAAGAGAGAATTTGGTGTGCATGCATCTAGCCTGCATGGTCTGTGTACATTTACTCCAGCTCTTCCAGCGTACACTGTGTATGCATAGCACGATGCTTTTGTCTCAGACGGACTGCTTAAATTGTAAACATTACACTTTTGGCATAATCATTGTGCTGTTTTTCACTTAATAATGTGTTGTGCTCCTCTCTGTATGGATTATGCTTACTTGGTTCAAAAATATAATGGACTGGTTATTCTTGTTGACCTATGTCAGTGACATCCTTTGTTTTAGTATATCTACTACAATTTTATCCCCTCCCATTTTAAAGGGAGATAACCATTTTATGAAAACTGAAATCATCATTGCTTTTCCTGATGGAAAGGGATTAAAATAATTTTTTTGTGTCCACTACAGGAGTTCCGTATGAAGCATTATGCAGGGGATGTGACATACAACATTAAAGGTTTCCTGGACAAAAACAATGATCTTCTTTTCAGGGATCTGAAAGAGGTAAGGACTAATAATGATGCAATATCTCTGATTGCAGAGCAACTCTGGCCTGTGAATAGATCTTCCCAACCTGTCAGTCAGCCTTGATTTATATACTTGTGTATGAGTCAAGTCCAAGTGTAAACAACATTGTCTCTTATATCCTGTTGCATAATGCATTGGTTGATCAGGGTATGTGTTGTATTTTCTTCTGATTAGTCTTAGCAAATTGCAGATACCCAGGTCTGCCAGCACATTATGCAATGGCAGATCTGCATCTGTGCAGAATACAGTTGGACTAAAATTATAAATGAGTACATATGATATTTAAAATCTCCTTGTCTAAGTACATTGTGCCTACAGCCAGTTGGAGAACAGTCAACTGAGGACTGGTGCGAGTATTTACATAATGTTACATAATGTGGGATGACATGTAGGAATGTTTAGTACAAAGAAAGCTAAACTATAAGAAATGTGTAGCAAGACAAATTTGAGAGTTTTCTTTAAATTTGTTTCTCACCTTTAAGAATTATAGGATAGCTATTGTACTGGTTTCAGCATCATAACACAATAGATATATGTCCAGCCTCACATAATGTCGACCATTGTTTATTCATGTGTTCTAGGCAACAGTTAGGGGTTGATATTATAGTACATAGCCCATGAGGAGGGGACTGAGAGGGATAACTATGTACATACACATGCATTAGGTATACATTGTTGGACAAGTTTTTGTGTTAAACTCAACTTTTTTTGCACTCTGTATACAGGACATACAGTCATAAGTGGAATCATTGAAATGTGTTGAGGGAATATATCTTGAATAATACATCCACAACTTTAAAGTAGGTCACTTTGACCAATTTTTGATGCCTCATTGCCTTTGGATCAAACACTGTTTTTACATTTATTTCACAAAAGTTTTGTTCATACTAGACTCATCAAACTAGAGGATTATATGCATTTCTTACCCATACAACAAAATAAAGTCTTTGTGACCTACATTACACATTCTACTAGCTTAGGTTCAGATTTTGCCTTTTGATCATGACTAAGTTTTTTGCACCCAAAACTGGGTGAGGGGATGCATCGTGATAAGTATAACATCCTCATCATAAAATAGGTCACTGTTACCCATAATTCACTCCTAAATGAATTTGGTTAGATTGTGTGTTTTAAGTTTGTTTCTCAAGCTCTGTTCATGCTAGGTTCATCAAACTAGATGATTGTGTGCATTTCTGTTAATACCACACCTTTATAATAAAAGAAGGTCACTATGACCCATTTATCACATTTTACTGGCTTATGACACCCTCATAACAAAAGCAGGTCACTGTGACCCACATTTCACATTTAACTAGCTGAAGCACAGTTCATGCCAGAATCATCAAAGTAGATGAGTGTATGCATCTCTAATAATACCACGCCCTTACAATGAAAGAAATGCACTGTGACCAATAGTTTTTCACATGTTACTGGATTATTTAAAATTTTTGTATTCAGCTCTAGTCCTCATATTGTTATAAATGGAATCTAGAAATTTGGTGAGGAGATATATGTTTGTAAGTACTACACTCTTCATACAAACTAAGGTCTCTCTGACCTATATTTTGTTGAAAGGTCACTTATTAGGTGCTGTGTATGTTAAGATCATGAAACCTTGTAATTGGATGCATCCCTGTTGGCACCACACTCTTACAGCCCACTGCTCTGGTGACCTAAGGGCTAGAACATCTGCCTCAGATGCAGGAGGTCACGGGTTCGAACCCTGACTGAGTCATACCAAAGAATTATAAAAAGTGTACTTGCAGCTGCCTCACTTGGCGCTCAGCTTTAAGAGGTTAGTGTTAGGATTTGTTGGCCTGGTGTGAAAACAATGTGACTGGGTGGGACATGATGCTACATGTCTGTGGCATGATTCCCCAGTGCTTGGCATCACTATAAACTGTCACACTGCAGACGTTGTAGTGATATGACTGAAAAATTGTTAAAGCTACATTTAAAATCCAAATCACACACACACACACTTAAGGCCAAAGAAGGTTACTGCAACCTAACATTTATACTTGACTAACATTTGTTAAGTATCTATTTTTAGCTGATGACAGAAGTAGAAATAAATATTTTATTCAATAGTAAACTTTCCATATTAATGGTTATACATTGCATTATGTGATTGGTTAACTTCAGTAGGTCAGCTGTATTTGTACATGTGAGAGAGTGTAGGAACTGGATGAGTAGACTGCTTGCTGTGTGCTATATACAACTTTTAAAACCCAGTTGGGCAAAGATCACTCAAATTACTGCACTTACCATAATTTGTTGTACCCAATGCAATTTTTTGAAAATTTGGAATTAATGTTGATCAGGTCTTCATCTTTTCATCTTTTCACCTTGATCTCAATTGATCTAATACTGATTGAGATTATTGTTTGAATAAATGTACCTTTATGATCACTGTTTGAAGTCATATCAAAGGTTTCCAAATGAATTTTTTTCTGGAGGGGTATTGCAAATTGTTCCATGAATCAACCATTAGGGAATTATGTAAAGTGCACCAGCAGTGAGTAATGTCAAAAGAAAAGACAACTGATATCTTTAGGAAAGTTGGGGAGATGGAAAGGTCATCTGCTAAGGATGAAACTTGGGATGGGGGAATGCCTGATGATTTGATGCTCATGGAAGATAGCACAGACAGCAGTGGATACCGAATATCTGGTACCTCTTCATTTAGACATTTAAAAATCATATCCTTGGACATAATTATCCTAGGAATGATATGCACAAATTGTGGAAAATTATATTTGGATATCCTAAAGCCTAGTTCCTCAATCTATTCAGACTGGCAAAATTGCACTGGTTCTGCTTTTATTAAATAATAATAATAATAATAATAATAATAATAATAATAATATTTCTGAGAGGAAATTCATTTCTCGAAGCAGAATTAATGCTAGTTTTAGTAACAGGCCAACATCTGAAACTGCAGTAAATAAACTGATGATCCAAAAGATACAGGGGGTGTGCGAGTTCGACAAATGATTTGCATTTGCAAAGTCATTAGAGAAATGGAGTGATAAAAAACACTGAAGAAAAGTAACTGAGCAGACTGAATTGGTTATGTGGATAACTTACATATTAATTTTGAAGACATGATACAAAGTCATTAAATGCTTGTTTAAAATTTGGAATGCATATACCTTACAATATATTGTCACTACTCAGCTGTCTTTCATGATTGTCTCCCCCTCCCCCCCATCCCTACCCATGATTCCCCCATCGACAGATAGGTGTGGAGGACCTCCCCCCATCAGAAAATTTTGACAGCTTCTCTGCTGTCACTCCAAGTTAACTCAAAACCTGCAAAATTTCACTTTGTAAAATATGTTGGGGGTTGGGTTGGGTGTGATATTAATTGAAATTGCTAATATATTTTTATGTAGATTTTTAAATGAAAAAGCTGTCACTAGTTTTGATCAACTCATTATAGTACATCCACATGGATACCATGGAAAAGAATGCTATTTTTCATTCGCTATATCTTTTATGCTTTATTACTCTTTGTGTATGTGTGTGTGTCAGTGTGTGTGTGTTCATATGGTTTAACAGTATCAGTTCAGTACTAGGTAGTTTTAAATTTTAAAAGATATAAAGTTAAAATATAGAGATAAAACATTACCCAACACTCTTAGTGAGGAAAGGGGTTGACATTTCATTGTCAATATCACTTTAGTCAGAATTTATTTTCTGCATAATAATTAATGTTTACAATGGCTGCTGAAGACTGCTAAAACTACATAGAGGTGAGCTGTATAATAGGAGATTACACTCTGATTTATATTATAAAAGATCCTTTTTATGTAAATGAGAGAGGATGGGGATTACAGCCAACATCAGAAAGGTCTGTTTGATGATCTTATTGGCCCATTTGTCTGACATCAACATCATAATCAGTGTTTGTGCTCAGATCATTTTCTCTAGAAATTTTGCCAGCAGAGTTATGTAAATTGATTCATGGATGCTGATGAGAATTACACTCCAGTGATCTGACTTAAATGTTGTCTTTAGCTTAGGTTTTCATACCTGTTGTCAAGAGAGTTATCTACCTTTATATGTAAATGTGTTAGGAGGAGTGTTAGGTTTTCATACCTGTTGTCAAGAGAGTTATGTAACATTTTATGTAAATGTTTTAGGAGGAGTGTTAGGTTTTCATACCTGTTGTCAAGAGAGTTATGTAACTTTATATGTAAATGTGTTAGGAGGAGTATTAGGTTTTCATACCTGTTGTCAAGAGAGTTATGTAACTTTTTATGTAAATGTGTTAGGAGGAGTGTTAGGTTGTCATACCTGTTGTCAAGAGAGTTATGTAACTTTATATGTAAACGTGTTAGGAGGAGTGTTAGGTTGTCATACCTGTTGTCAAGAGAGTTATGTAACTTTATATGTAAATGTGTTAGGAGGAGTGTTATGTTTTCATACCTGTTGTCAAGAGAGTTATGAAACTTTATATGTAAATGTGTTAGGAGGAGTGTTATGTTTTCATACCTGTTGTCAAGAGAGTTATGTAACTTTATATGTAAATGTGTTAGGAGGAGTGTTAGGTTCATACCTGTTGTCAAGAGAGTTATGTAACTTTATATGTAAATGTGTTAGGAGGAGTGTTAGGTTGTCATACCTGTTGTCAAGAGAGTTATGTAACTTTATATGTAAATGTGTTAGGAGGAGTGTTAGGTTTTCATACTTATTGTCAAGAGAGTTATGTAACTTTAAATGTGTTACGAGGAGTGTTAGGTTTTCATACTTATTGTCAAGAGAGTTATGTAACTTTATATCTAAATGTGTTAGGAGGAGTATTATTGAGTGCTAAAAAAACTAAGCTTTGCAATCCAGTCATACAGCAAATAGGGATATTCTCTTTTCTATATAAAAAAAAATTGATATCTCTGTACTTGAACTGCATGTATTTGGATGCATTACAACCTTCATGAGGTTGAAATAAAGCCAGTTTTAGTTGGGTTGATTGATTGATTGATTGATTGGTCGATTTATTGGTCTTCTTCTAGTTCTTTTAATGCTGGCTATTTCATCATTGTCATTGTCATCATAGTGGTTGTTGCTGCTGTTGTCATCACTGTTTCTAAATGTCAACTCTAGATTTTTAATTAAAAATAATTGACATAATGCAGTATTATCATTGGCTCTAAATTATGGGTTTTGTCTTTTTCTAGGCAATGAGCAAAACCAAGAATATCATCACTTCCCAGTGTTTTCCAGTGAAGGAGCTTGACAGCAAGAAACGGCCTGATACGGTAAAACAAACATACTCAGTCGCATGCTTGCGAATGTGTGTTTGTGTGTGTTGGGGGGAGAAAATGAGGCAGAGAGTAAGAAACTTACATCCTCAAGGTCAGATCTTGTTGGCAGGAATTTAGGATTTTAAAATTATTTCATGTTCTCTAATTTATCTAACACTGACAAATCATTGCCATATTTGTGGCATTATCTAAAAATGATTATTGGATAAATGGAAGTAGAAAACAAGAATATAGGAAACTAGACTTTATTATAGTGGTAAAAAAGGACGTATTATCAATTCAGAATGTAGCCATACAAGTGCAGAGTATCTTTGAAAATGTTTAGTTTGCATAGAACTTGAATAGTGTTTGTACTGTTTACTATAAAATATTGTTTAAAACATTGCACATGCCAATAATGTCATAAGCATAATGACTTAACATAGCGCCATAAGATAGTGGGATAGCCATATCCATGGCTATGTCACATGAGATTAAGAGAATCTATGTTGGGGTTGTTACCAAGACAAGGAAATCTCAGTCAACGGGTTACATTATTTTTCTCTCCACTCAGCATAGCCTCGTGAAAAGATAAATAATGTAACCCCATGACTGGGATTTCCTTGTCTTGGTACAGACACCGACATTGATTATTTTTCTCACCCATTTTTTTCCAATTAAATTAAAATAACCCTGCACTTTTGCAATTTAGTTAACAGATTCAAGACACAGTATTCATCAGGTACTATTATTGCTTCTCACTCTATATAAAGGTCATCAGGTTTTGTACTCTTTCATGAAAATCTGAATAATTTTTTTAAAGTAGAATCTAGCTATATATGCCGATCATAGAAAAGGACAAAAATCAAGAAAAAAGGTTATGATTGTTAGTATTCTATGTAATGTGCAATGAGCATCTTGAGCCACGTTCTATTGTTGTTCAGAATACAGGTCTGCGTATTTAATATATGAATATGTCAATGAGGGCAATGGGGTGACCTGTTGACCCTAAGTAAACAAGTTCTACACATGAGAAAATAGAAACATAATCACTGACCAGTATTATATTACATGTATATGTTGTGGATAGCTAAATAAATATACACATTTAAGATTTAAATAAGTGATATTTATTACTTTTATTCCATGAAAATTGTCAACTTTACATTGTTTTAAGAACCATTTGGGAAAATGTGGACAGCCAGCGATGCAAATTATGATGTTATTTCTAGATTATTTGGTGGGACAGAGCCTTCTGTGAACTACTTGTATGATTTATTATCTGTCCAAAATAAGCAAGCTAAGAATTAAGTAAACAAAAAGAAGTGGCAAATATTCAACACCTATTAGAAGGAAATTGTCTTCACAAGTATTTTTGGGGTGGGTGGGGTGGGTGGGTTATTAGTCTGAAAGCACCTCACTTGAAATTCTAAGAATTACCCAGAGTATCAGCAGACCACTGTTGTTTGTAATAAACATCAATATTGACCTTTGTTTGCATCATAAAATATGTTGGAAATAGAACCATCTGTTAATATCATCCCCATCATCATGCACATTTCTGTCATATTTATATGCTTGTATGACAGCAAAAAACTACTCTCAGATTTTTACCAAGTAGCTAAAGCATACAACAGGTAACCAGTCTGCTATTGGCTGCCATATGTTTTGAACATTGATGAGCCATTTTCTTTGGAAAACAGGTTTTTGTTTATTAAAAGAATGAAATAAGCATTGTTTACTAAGTTATACTGTTATCATTCACTTTTATTCGAATTCTGTTCAGAACATGATTCCGATCTGGATATGGCTGTTCCATTTAAACATACATGGTACCCAGGGAAGGCTGTTCCATTAAAACATACATGATACCCAGGGAAGGCTGTTCCATTTAAACATACGTTCTGCTCAGTGAAGGCTCTTCCATTTAAACATAGATGGTACTCTAAGAAGGCTGTTCCATTTAAATGTATATGATATCCAGGGAAGGCTGTTCCATATAAACATACATGGTACCCAGGGAAGGCTGTTCCATTTAAACATACAATACCCAGGGAAGGCTGTTCCATTTAAACATATATGATACCCAGGGAAGGATGTTCCATTTAAACATACATGATACCCAGGGAAGGATTTTCCGTTTAAACATACATGTTACCCAGAAAGGCTATTTTACTCAAATTATTCACCAAGTTAATATTAAAAAAGATAAAAAGATTTTAAATTGCTTCTATGCGTGAGTACTCTGCCTAAAAAATGTCTTCAGGTAAATCCCAGGTATGTTTTACTGGAAAAGCCTTAAGACCTTTTTTGCAGAGGGTTTTGATACAAACATGCAAACACAAGTCAGTGATAAGCTAGCACAATAAAAGACAAATTGAAGTCATATGTTCCTTATAGTTTATAGATTCCTCTTAACAGTGCTAGTCTTGTCAATTGTTTGATGATTTTGATTCCAGTTTCATTTACATTCCAGGCTGGTACCCAGTTTAAAGCAAGCCTTACCAGATTGATGGAGATTCTTGTGTCCAAGGAACCCTCATATGTAAGGTGCATCAAACCAAATGACTTCAAGAGAGCAGGTCAGTAGTTGCCCTATTTAATACCACACCATGTCAGCAGATCAGTCCCCTTATTTAAAACTGTTTTAGGTAGAAATGCAAGCTCATGCTAAAAGTCCTGAAATTTTGAAAGTCAATAACTTTATTTACAAGATTTGTCTTTACTTACTTCCCTCTCTTGGACTCTCCAATTTTAATAACATATGTGCATACAAATTGGGACCGCTCTGGTGGCCTAGTGGTTAGAGCGTCCACCTCGGATGCGGGAGGTCGTGGGTTCAATCCCCGGCTGAGTCATACGAAAGACTTACAAAAATGGCACTAACAGCTGCCTTGCTTGGCGCTCAGCATTAAGAGGTTAGTGTTAGGACTGGTCGGCCTGGTGTCAGGATAATGTGACTGGGTGGGACTGGTTGGGACATCATGCTACATGTCTGCAGCATGATGCCCCAGTGCTAGACATCACTATAAACTGCCACACTGCAGACATTGTAGCGATATGACTAAAACATTGTTCAAGCTACGTTAAAAATCCAAATTACTCATACTAATTGGAACATCCTTTGTCTTTTTCTTTGCGAGCTAGAAAAAAATAATGGCCATTATGAATACCATCATGCTAGTGGTTGTTAATATGTGATGAAAATAATTTTATAATGTCACAATAAATAGTCATAATTAATGGTAATGCAAGCAGTTGCCGACATTTGAATCTGAATGATTTCTGTAAATGTTTTCATTGCAGAGTTGTAGGAATAACATTAAAAATTAAATCTTGATTGAATATTGAAATGTCATCGAGTATTTTTTCAAGACCTATCATGATATAAGACTCAATCGGTTCTTCACTCATCTAGCTGGATGTTGGTCTGCCAAAACCACATTTTACACCATGTTTCTCTCAGAGTCAGTTGAAGTTATTTGGCTCTCATTGGAAAGAGGCAAGGATGTTCCAGATGAGATTCATCCTAAGTATCATATCTGATTTTGGAGTATTGATCTTGAGTTTCTTCACAGAAAGTTTTGAGAACACAGGCCTGGGTCTATGTTGGTCCTTCTGCTTTTGATCTAAAGTGAATTGCAGAGGTTCTGATCTGCTTGCATAGTGTACAGTTCCAAATCCTGGCCTGTATCATTTGCCTTTGTGTAAGTCATGTTATTACACATGGCCGTCATGATGTAACGTCATCACATTCAGCATGACAATAATATCGGCCTAAAATGTAGATTAGTAGTATCATACAGATTTGAGATACACGATCTCCAGCTTGTATAAATGTTTTTAACTCAATGCAATTAAGAACACCAATACAGAGTTTTATGTTTACTGCAATCAGCTTTGTCCTCAGCATTAGCACATTTCAATTTATATATCTTGTCAGATATAAATAACAGCGATGTGTCCATAGGCAATGGTAGATGGGAAAAAAAATGGATTTTCACTGAAAACTTAAGCTTTGGCCTTGGTACATGACAAAATGTGTCGTTCTTGAGCTTTGTGGATAATAGCAAATTGCAAATATAAACATAAAGATATTTTCATAATGTCATAAAAAATGCTGATATCATGATACATTTTTATGCTCACTGTTACTTCATGACTGGATATTATACTTGTTTTCAAATAATGTCATGTTAGCCTCTTTTGACCTCTATATGGGTCTTTCCAAGTTTGGGCCATCCTTCCATGCAACATGTATTTGTATTTTTTTCTGTAGTCCATTCTTATGCTTTGTGACAAATGTGTTTACCCTTTACCTCATGTAAGTGCCTTTGGATGCCTCTACCCCATTCTCGTAGAAGCACCTTTGGATGCCTCTACTCAGTTCATATGGAATCAAGTTTGAATGCCTCTACACCATTCTCATGTGAGCACATTTCAATGCCTGCTGTAAACATCAGCCATTTTGAGCTGGTTTTTGTAGCACCACCTTAGGGGAAAACACCCAATCAGATCTTTGTTGTTGTAGGGTTTAACTCCATTTTTCAGCACAAGATAGGTGGCCAGTATAAATGGTGGAGGAAGAACCAGGGAAAACCCTGGAAAGGACCACCAACCCAGGAGAAGCTACTGGCAAGCTTTCTCACATACCCACATTGGCCAAGCCCGAGACTCGAACCAATGCAGACAGAGGTGAGATGGTAATGATCCGTAACAGTGAGTGCTTTAGACCACTCGGCCTCTCAGTGCCCCCCCCCATTCAGATAGTACTTTCATTGAGGTAAATGACCATTACGTTGGATCATGTGGTTGCTATTTAAGATCTAGTCGTAATCTGATATTTAAAGTTACTGTGTCAGATTCTCCACTCTCCAAAATGGAGGATGTGGATTTCATTCAGTACTTTCTGGAGCTTGGACAATTAGAATCACAACTATGAAAGTTTTAATAACTTGGGTAAAGGCTCTAATGTTGAAATAGGCAACAATGAGTTTTTATAACTTATCAAATTCAGCTGATTTATTGATGTAGACATTGACAAAGAACTGGTAGATTTGGAGGTTGAGAAATAGCACCTATGGTTGGTCACGGCTTCATTGGCTTGACAGTGAATGAGTTCTCTCAAGATTTTAAAGCATATAATAAATACTTCTGTGATAATTAATTATGCAACTATAAACATCCAATTTTACTTTTAAATCTTTTTATACATCACAGATGTGTACCAAATTTAAAATGGTTAAAATTAGTGTTGAACGTAACATATACTACACTGCTTAACAGTAAATAGACATGTCTATATGCATGGAGTCAGATAGGTAACAGGTGTTCTATTTATGGCACACTGCACTGTGTGACTTTGGTACACGTATGTCAACTGCCTACAAAGCCATACACTCTATGAGGTAAGGGTTAAAAGGAGTGCTTTTTGAAGTCTGGTCCCAAATAGGGGAACAAATCAGAAGAGAGTAACTTTGACTGGAGCTTGAAATTATTTTTTTGTTATTTTTCTGGTTTATGAAATGGGTTACCATATTCTTCCTTATTAACCAGATCATCGGGTCATAAAATATGAAAATTTGATCATGGAAGTCCAAGAAATCTAGATACTGGCTTGTCCAGGTGTGGTCCAAATCCAGATTTTCATTATTAGTGAATATGGTCATTGAACCAGACTAACTTTACAGAGCTACCTCAGATGCTTTAATCTGCCCTATATTATTGATGCAAAATGTCCAGATGATTAAGCTTTTGCTTTTATATCATAGCATCGTCTGGAAATGTCATCCAACAAACATAAACACATTGAAGACAATGGGGACAATCAGCCCCTTGAAAGGTTCGGGTGATCAGCACAAAATGTAAAAATAGAATGTTCATATATTTCCTGTACTTGGGACAAAAAGCAGAAAATGCAATATTTGCATTTATTAGACATCATGTCATGTTGATCTGAGCATTGTCTGTGGTAGGAGAGATGATTGCGATTGCCATCTCAGCATACTTTAAAAAGCCCATAAACTTAAGATTACGTTGAGTTTAGGTCTGGCATGAAGTCATTGACCTCTGTGTCATTTGGAACTCCAGTATCTGTTTCTGAAACTGATTTGGAGATCATTAAGGCTGAATTATACTTTAAAAGTTATGTAGTTGAAGAATTGCATTCAACCACACTTCTTAACTTTTTAAATGCACCTTTTCCAAGCTGACAATAACTGTACACAAGATTTTGTTACACCTTACTAAAAATTGGTCTAACTTAACGATAAAATGTGACAGTCTACTGTGACCTATTTAGGGTTGGCAGATCAAATGATGTCATTGAAGGTAGATATGTCCCAGAGATGATTTTCGTTGTCTCAGTGGCTAGTTGCAAAATTTTTGCTTGTTCTGACTTGCTTTACCCTGGGTAATTTGAAGTTTCACTGGTCGATAATTATCTATAGTTTCCAAACAAATCATCTCATTCATAAATTTATCATACTTGAAATATTTTCATATATGCTTTTACAGTTTTGCTTGGAGTCTCAAACCCTATGCTTTTTAAAATGCTGATTTATCAGTTACCATCTTACAAACTGTTGGTTGTTGCTAAAGTGACCAAGAGTGTTGCAGAGTTGAACTTATATGAAGGATCTTAAGGCAGTTTCCATTCGTATGTTAATAATACAGTAGTAACCAAATGTGAATAAAATCCATTTCCTCATAGAGTTCTATCTCTGGTACGGATAGAACTTAAGTGAGTCAAAAGATTATGATAAAATTACAAGCATTGTTTGCTTGTAATGTACATCACTTGAGGGGCAACTGAAAGTTTAATTAAAATAATTTTAAAAAATCACCAGGTAGTTCACTCGCACTTGACATGATTATTTTTAGGAGTCAGCTTATTGTATTTAGATGTTTTTGAGTGAATTATTTCTTTCATATGTATTTGACATAAATTTTTTGTTTTTTTTACAGGCCATTTTGATGTGTCATCATTTAATGTCTTACTTTATTTTGGGATTTTTTTTGCCAGGCCAGTTTGATGAGAGGATAGTCATGCATCAGATCAAGTATCTCGGGTTGATGGAAAACCTGAGAGTCAGACGAGCAGGCTTTGCTTATAGACGGCCCTACGAAGTCTTCTTTAAAAGGTAATAATTCTTGACCAGTAGTCACAAAATTTATGCTGTAACAAGTTTGAACTCTGACCCAAATTTTAAACATTGAGGTCTTGACAAGGTGAATGTAGCAAAGTGCAATGAAGTTAGGGAGGGATTGATTGTATGTTGTACTAGTTGTACCTTAGAGCAATATCTGATCAGATAAATTATATGAATAAAAAGAGATACCTAAGATTTATAGAAGAATAAGTATTGAAAATCTCCTGTTTATTTATACAGGTACAAGAGCCTGTGTCCAAAGACATGGCCACGTTACCAAGGTTTACCCAAGGAAGGCGTCAGAGAAATTGTGACCCATCTTCGCTACAAACCAGAAGACTTCAAAATGGGCAAGTAAGTGTCAGGAACAAAGATATGGTTATATTTTATGGGTTTACTTACAGAGAAACATACTTGGGTTTCATCACAGACATTTCCCCAAACGACCAGTTAACTGTTAGTCATTTTCAAGATGTAGCTAAATGTTTGTTTTAGCTGGACTATGAACTCTACCATTGATACATTTAATATTTACCAATGACAAAATTAAGAACATTCTGAAGTTGCATTGTGTTCATTATTGAAATTGGTTTGTTTTTGTGGAGTTTAATGCCATTTTTCAGTATAAGATGGGCTATATACAATGGCTAGTATATTTGGTGTAGGAAGAACCCCGGAAAATGCTGGGAAGAACCACTGACCCACAGGAAGCTACTGGCAAGCGTTCTAACATAACTACATTGGTCGAGTTTAGACTGAGTGATCTGTAAAGTGAGCACCTTAGAGCCCTTGGCCACCCGGGGCCCCTCATTATTGAAATAATGAGCACCTTAGAGCCCTTGGCCACCTGAGGCCCCTCATTATTGAAATAATTGATACAGAAGTTCTTATATTGAATGAGTAATTGACACCATGAAAGTCAGCATAACACTGTGTAAAATTCAAAGTAGAATAACCAGTGTCAGTACATGCGGTTGGATATCCTGTGCCCATGTATCATAATCAATACATATCAATGGGTATCAAGACATGAATTTTCTCTGTTTTAAAGCAGAATTCCTCTTTTCTCCTGATGACAAAATCACATTCTTGATGTAGCCATTTTTTTTTATATCGTCTCCAGTCCAGTTTTTAAGAAACTGTCTGTCTGGTCCCATTCCACAATGATCCTTGTAAAGTATTCAGTCCGTATATTATTTAACACATGGTAATTGTAAAGAGTATTCTAAAGTTTCTACTCATCCAGTGTATCTTCATGTAATGGAAACTGATGGAAATGAACATGGCATCTCAAGTTTTCAAGAGAGAATAGGACACAAAAAAAGTTTGCATTAAGGTTTGAAAAATGTCGGGAAATGGGAATGGCTGAAGCAGAAGGTTGATGGAAATGTAGTTGGTCAGTTCATAAAAATACTACGCCTTAGGTCTGGCATTTTGTGATCTTTGCAAGAAAGATTTAAATTATGGTAATTGTGGTTGTTAGAGTTTGGAGCAGCAGCCAGATCCTCCAAAAGAAGCTGCATACAAAGAAACTGAGTATTAGAAGCACAAATTACAGCCAATACAAGGACATGCTTGAAAGGAATAAAAAAAAACCTCGTTGTGAAAAAAAAAGAAAGCCAAGAACATCATTAGTGACAAAAAGGAAAGCAAAGGCCATCAAAGCCAAGGCTGCAAAAAGAGTGACATCAATATCATCAGGTTGTGTCCAGTTGGGGGAAGAGTGACATATCAATATCATCAGGTTGTGTCCAGTTGGGGGAAGAGGCGAGGGAATTTATTTAATTATTTGTGTATAGTTGATGTATTTGGGTGTTTTATTTAACAGATTTTACTGAAAAGAGGAAAGTGTAATATAATTTTTGCTGCAAAAATTGACAATTATTGTGACTAAATTACAGTGTGAACATGATCATGTACACGTAGTAATTTCAGCACTAATGTTATTGGAGAAAACAAGTTGATGTGATAATGAACTTTGTGAAATTCTTCAAGTATTTGTGAAAATTTGTTGTTTTTTTTTCAAATGATTATTTTTGGACTGAAGTAACAATTTTGCAATATATTATGATACGGTCCATCAGGACTAGTATTGCATGAGTGTACAATGTATTTTTGGACAGGTGCCTTCTTTTTATTGAGTTAAAATCATATCTGTATCTGATATGCCGATATATCATAATCAATACAAGCAAATGGATATCCAATATCCATGTATCATAATCATTACAAGCAATTTGATATCCTATATCCATGTATCCTAATTGATACATGCAGTTGGATATCTTATGCTCATGTATCATAATCATTACAAGCAATTGGATATCCTATATCCATGTATCCTAATTAATACATGCAATTGAATGTCTTATGCCCATGTATCATAATCAATACATGCAGTTGGATATCCTATGTCCATGTATCATAATCAATACATGCAATTGGATATCCTTTGTCCATGTATCATAATCAGTACAAAGAATTGGATATCCTATGCCCATGTATCATAATCACTACATGCAATTGGATATCCTATGTCCATGTATCATAATCAATACAAAGAATTGGATATCCTATGTCCATGTATCATAATCAATACAAAGAATTAGATATCCTATGTCCATGTATCATAATCAGTACATGCAATTGGATATCATATGCCCATGTATCCTGATAAATAAATGCAACTTGATATTGTATGGCCATGTATCTTAATACATGCAATTAAATGTTCTACTTTCATGTATCATAAAAGAATGGGAAGTCTTTTTTTACATGGAAGATGTTTGAATCAAAATGAAGAGGATAGGCATCACATGTTAATCCCTGTGATTTTATCAGGAGATAATGTGATACCCTCTCACTGTCTGTCTATTTGTCTGTCCTTCCATCTGTCCATAACCACGTCTCCTGTTAAAGTTCTTGGTGGAAATTCACCAGCTTTATTGTTTCCCATTTAGTGACCATCTTTGAAGGCAGTATGATATTTTGGATCTCCCCTCTCCCCTCCTTCAGGAACTGGCCCAAGTCAAATACAAATACCATATATACTTGCATAGTCTAATCCATCTGCAAACAACATGGACCCTAATCTGCCATCACATAATGTGCCAGAAATCAGGATGTTGTTCTACTGACTATGCCTAATAAACTGCATAGACCCAGACCTGCCAGTGCATTATGCGATGACAGATCTGGGTCCATGCAGCTTGCAGTTGGACTCAACTTTTAAGCAAGTACATACGGTATACAAAAGGGCAATTGCAATGCCATTTTGAATTATTTAATCACCCATCTGTAGTAGGTGGACATCACATGACAATTTGGTGGGGTTGCGGTGGATATGCAAGAAAGAGCAGGGAGATTTGCATTGGTGAGCCATGGAAGCTGCTTTAGAATATATTTCTATTTCTCAAGTACAGTTGTACGTGCATTAAAAAATCAATTTAGCTTAATTTGTGTTTTCTTCTCTCCATCTGTACAGGACAAAATTGTTCATAAGGTTTCCCAGGGTGCTTTTTGCCACAGAGGATGCTTTCCAATTAAGGAAGCATGAACTAGGTATGTAGTGTCTTGTCTTTGTCCATTTAATTCCAAGTCTGCGTGATCAGGTGGAAGACACAGGTATCATGTTTTCTGCTGTAGGTGACAACTGTTGCAACACTAGGATTTTGTTTTAAAGTTTTGCGTTCAATTTTTTGCAAGTCATTAACAGTAGGAACACATCATAGCTCATTGTAAGTGTTCAAGTTTTTATGAGTCAGTAATGGTAGGAACACATCATAGCACATTGTAAGTGTTCAAGTTTTTACAAGTCAGTAACATCAGGAACACTTAATAGCGCATTGTAAGTGAGACACAATGCTTATGTTTATATTTATGTGGACAGGACTATATGCTTACAAAATTTAAAAATTAGCAGCACATCAAAAATATTTTTACTAATGTAAACAATTATTTAATTTTCCATTTTATACCTTAAAATTTCTAACTAGTTCATTTATAACAGTAGGGGGGATTTCATTAAATCAGGGGACGCAGATTTCATGGATTTTATTTTTGCTTTGAAATAGCAAATTTTAAAGACCAAGTAAAAAATGATAAGCCAATGAAGAAAATAAGAAACAGATTCTATTGTCCCTCACTGGCATTGCCCTCTCATCCCTCACTAACATAGTTCCCTCATCCCTCACTCTGATAGCCACTAATTTAAAGTAAAAAAAGAAACCCTCAATTTTCTGCAAATCCACATAACATTTAGGTAAATGTACCATATTTTGTTTTCTCCAGCTACTACAATTCAGGCAAAGTTCAAGTGTTACAGGCAGAGGAAAATATATCTCAAGATGAGAGGATCAGGTAGGCTTTATGATCTCTGTGTTACAGTAAAACCTGTCTTGAGAGACCACTGCCATGAGAGACCACCTGTCTTGAGAGACCAGGCCCTCCATGCACAGATTTATTGATAATATTGTTACAACCTGTAATGAGAAACCACCTGTCTTGAGAGGCCATTATGTTTTGGCAGAAGGGGTGGTCTTTCAAGACAGGCTCTACTGTATTTGCAGATCACATTATAATAGTTTATACAGTAATCCTTTTTATAATGCTATCCATGGGAGTCATAGAGTATGCCACATCAAAGTGAGACTGCCCTATATTGATATACAGTATTCCGTCATTATAACATGGTGTAAGGGAGTTGTAGGGTATACCACATTATCACATAGTCAGTACACTTTGCCTGTAGTGAGTGAATTTTAATATTTTTGATAATATAACATGTTAACATGTCACTTTATGTAATTCTGATTGGTCCAAATAAACCAATGAAATTATTGTGCAGTGTTCTTTTTACTGATTGGCTGCAGTCGTGGGGAAAACTTTTTTTTAACCCTGCTTTCTGTAATTGTTTTCAGAGAACATTTTGGTGGGCAATTTTATATTCGACTCACATAAGGAATTGGGGAAAAAATGGTATCGCCTGTCTGAATGTAGCCAATTTACCCCACATGGGCTTTTTATGTTGTGTATAACATCATAACATAAATAATGGCTAAAACCCCAAGACAAGAACAACAGCAAGTAAAACTGAGGCTATTGCTCAACTGATAGCAGTTGTGTGGGGTGGTGGATGGGGCAGTATAGTTGTAACATGGAATCCACCCTATATACAAGTGTGGTTTAAATGTTAACTTACAGAAGTAAATAAACTCAGATCTGTTCACAGAAGAATGTGGACATAAAACAGTTTCCAAACTGACAGAAGCTTATCCAGTAAACATGTGATGCAACTCTGACTCAAAAATGAAATTTGTTTACATATTCTGTTGTCAACTGTTCCTAATTGAATACTGCAAATATCCAGTCAAAGACACATTACAGTAAATATGGAAATTTCTGCATCCAGTAAATCTTCTTTCACATGAATATCGCAACAATGTAATGTTAGTAGTTAAAGTGACAATTTAGTTTATGTAAACAGGGATCATCTATTGCACTCTAACAGGTACTGTATCAAGCAATGCAACATCATGCACATTGTACATTCTGTGTTGAAAAATTATTTTGTAAAATGTTCTGTTTATTTGGAAGGAGGCTGGTTCTTTGATTTATAGTTTGTTAGAAAAGTATTATCTACTTTTTAAAACATTAATACTAGTTCAACTTTGTTTGGGACTATTTGTTACACACAACAAATGATAGGTGCAGCATCTGTCAGAATGAACAAAATTATTCATTCTTCTTTATATCTAAATAATTTCCACTGAAATTAAAACTATGTGATAAAAAGAATCTCAAATGGGTAATGATTTATTATTAAATTTATGAAAATCATTGAATAATGTCCAGCTTTTGCAGGCTTTCATAAGTTTAATATTAAATCATTACCCATTTGAGATCCTCTATTTAGGGCTGTTCCATTTAAACATACATGCTACCCAGGGAAGGCAGTTTTTTAAAAATATGTGACAGGGTACTTTGAGTTCACAGAGTTCATATTAAGATTATAAGAAATTTATAAATTACATCTATGGGTAAGTACCCCACTTTAAAAGTGCCTTCCCTGGGTCCCATGTATATTTTAATGGAACAGCCCTTATTGTGAAACTCATATAATGATAAGGAATATCCCCTTATTATGACGCTTTCCATAGAAGCTAGAGTATACCACATTATAGTGAGACTGCCTTATAATGATAATGCTATATAGTATTCCCTCATTATAACACTGCCCATTGAGTCTTTAGTGTATACCAAATTAGAGTATACTAGCCCTTTGAAGTGTATGACACATATAGCATTACTACAACTTAATACTATGGGATCCATGACTATACATGCATAATTACCGTGTTATTGTAAAGGGCCTTATAATGAGGGAGTGCTGTATTTATGTTAGGTCACATTATATCAAGTTCAGATCAGTCAAGAACTAAAATCATCAGACTGCCTTATAATGATATATATTGTTCCCTTATTATAACACTGTCCATTGGATCCTTAAACTATACGACATAAAATATTAGCCTTATGAAGTGCTTGATACATGTAACATTACTACCACTTAATACTATGAAATCCATGACTATGCATGCTTTATAATAGTGAGGGAGTGCTGTATTTATGTTAGGTTACATTATATCAAGTTCAAATCAGTCAAGAACTAAAATCATTATATTGTATATAAAAAAGTTTTGGTAGCAATTTCAGCATACTGGCACCCCAATTTGCTCATTATAGTTTCAGAGAAATAGTTGTGTAATGACTGAGCTTTGAGAAGAATCTAATTTGTCAAAGCTTTGAATTGTGATGCAATGATTGTAACATTGTAACTTTATCACCTAATAGATCAAGTTAGTAACTGGATGACAAAGAACTTGTATTTTTATCATCTAAAATAAAAGTAGAATGTGTGTTTTTCAGCCATAATTGTTCAGTGCTATTGGAGGAGGTATGCTGCTATCAAACTCAGAGAACGAAGAAAGAAAGCAGTAGAAGTCATTAGAAGGTAAGTCTTCCAAAGAAAAGGAACATCTGGCCTTCAAACTTGTTAAAACTGTGTTAGTCTTCATTTAATCCTAAACTGTTGTATAATTGTTTTAGAGGTTTTGCTAATCAGATAATCAAGACATATGTCAAAATTGAATGATGATTTAATGTGCACTCCAGGTACACCAAGACAAAATAAATTAACTCCCTTCCTCTTATTCATTTGGTGACATCAAGCCTGCATATCTCACTGGTGATAATGGTAGAGATGTAAATGTCTTCAGACAAGACTGTATTCCTCGAATTGCTTCTTTATTTTTGTATCTACTCTAATTTGCACACACACACACACACACACACACACACACACACACACACACACACACACACACACACACACACACACACACACACACACACACACACACACACACACACACACTTTGGATATTAACTACAACATATTTATGCATAAGGGACAAAATATAGTTATAAATGACAAATTGGTTCTTCTAAAATTTGTACACAGACATGCACACACACACACACACACACACACACACACACATATTGGATATTAACTACAACATATTTATGCATAAGGAAACAAATATAGTTGTAAATGGCAAATTGGTTCTTCTTTATGCATATTTATGTATTCATATTTATATGGAAATCAGGAGAAAGATGTCCTCAAAATGAAGATCCTGTAATGTCACATTCTGATAAAGAAAATAGAAATTAAGAAATAAGAAAGTTAATTTATAAATTGTATTTCGCAAAGTGCCCAGTCATCAGAGTGATTTAGGAGAGACTGTAATTTTGACTTATCTTGTCCTATGGTCTTTGCAGCTTGTTATAGATTGTATTTTCTAATGATTGTCGGCATTAAGAATTTGATTAAAATGTTGGATAGAAATTGCTCATTCTTGATGCACATTTGTTATTGTAATTCAGATTGAACTAGTTTCATTTATTCTCACATGCAATATTGGTACCATATCATGCATTTAAATATTAGGCTGAGTTTAAGTAATTGAAATCACTAACACTACATTAGCCAGAATTGCCATTTACATGTTATGAATCCATAAATGGTGAACTTACTGTTTCAGAAAAATTGAGAAATTAAAGGCTGATTTCTCATAAGATGTGAACCAGTGGTGAACCAAGTTGTCATATGTAATAAATAAAATGTACTCCATGAGTTGAATCAATCTTATACATACCGTATATACTCACTTATAAGTCAAGTCCAACTCTTAACCACATAGATCCTGATATGTCATCATATTATACACTGGCAGTTCAATGTGTATGTTGTTTATTTTTGCTAATTGCTCCTAACAAACTGCATAGACCCAGATCTGTCAGTGCATTATATAGATGGACTCATATGTGAGTATATATGGTATTTTCCCTTTAATATGATGCAGCCATGCAAGTGCAGACATTTACTAAAAATTTACACATTTTTCTCTAATTCGAAAATTAACTGTATAAGGTAGAAATGCATTGAATTGAACTTTAAAAAGAAGAACTGTCTGAAATCTAGACATTGGCAGTCATATCCCAGATAATTTTTTTGTTTTTAAATACTTTGAAGCTATTCAGTGCAGATACAATACTATATTTTAAGTAATACTACATAAATTAGAAATTCCTTGTTTTCCATAAGAAATGCACAACAATATATACCAGTCATACATTTCAACAGTGATCAGTCGCTGAAAGGGTCAAAGGTCATCATCTTGATTAGGAAGACTTGTTAAAGTCAGATTTGTTTGGTTTGTTGTTTTGTGACACAGCAGCACAAGTCAGTTATTTAGTACCAAGGCATTTGGAGTAGAGTTCCATGCCCAAGGATACACCATAGTAGCTGACCTTGGTAGGATTCAAACCTGTGTCCATTTGATTGCAAGTTCAGCATGTTCACCATTGTGACACCACAGCCTCTGTAACACCGGTTTTCTTTTCTACACCAAGCTTGATGTATTATTCAGATTATTGGCTATAACAGGTGTCGGCAAAACTTATGGCACACATGCCAATGGTGGCATGTCAGATGCTTTGGAAGGGTACTCTGTACAAGTTGTAGTTTTGTATTGTATGTACTAAAAATGATAATGAAATTAAAGGGACAAATATGACTTGGCATGCAGTGCTGTACAACTGAGCGGACCTGGCAGAGCAGTTTAAGGTTACCGATTCTTGAGCTACACTTACAGTCATGAAACTAAAATACTCCCTTACTATAATACAGTTCTTGGAGGAAAAAATCATGGAATACATTATAAATAAGTTCACCTTATATTTAGGTATCTATATATAAGTATGTGTTTGATTTAATGGTACATCAGCACAATCCTGGCTATATTGTGCCAGATAAGTTTAGGTATAGCAATAAAGACTAAAAGAAAAAAAAACACAAGGAAAATAAATGGTTAAACCAATAATATATGAAGTCAAGTTTTTAATATAAGTTCTACCCTTTTAAATTGTTAGGACCTTTTCAGCTCAAATATCATTATGGAACACATCCCAGAAAATAGGTTGTTTTCATTAGTTATCTCTTATATCATGCCTATTCCACATCTCAAGCCAGTAAAGGAAAGGGGTGGTATACTGAGGTAGTTTATACATATCATTACTGTTGAACAATGGGACCATGGCCATACCCACCTTGTAAAAGGGACTGCCTTGTACATAAGTGCTTTACAGCGAGAAGTAGTGTATGTATTTATGACTCGTACATTTTGAATCAATGAGACCTTTCTTAAGCAGAAACTCCATATAAACGACACCTGTCTAATACAGGATAAAATTTAAGAGTCTCCTATTACTTTTGCTTACATTTTTTAACCTCTTTACAAAGGACAACTGTCTAAAAATGACAATTTACCATTGCACTTGCTTATAAGTCCAATTGCAAAAAAAACAGACCCTTATATGCCAGCACATAATGTGCCAGCAGATCAGGGTCTGTGTTTATTTGTTCCTCAAGTTATTCCTGACAAACCATATAGACCTAGATCTGGTTGCACATTATGTGACAGCAGTTCTGGGTCTATGCAGTTTGCTTTTGGACTCAACTTATAAGCAAGTACATATGGTAATGGTCCCTTGAGTATCTTTCTTAAACACGTTTCACTTTCATTGTTGCAAGTGTAAATTAAATGGTATGCTTTCATGTTTCAGATTTATAAAAGGCTTCATGCACAGAAATGAGCCAGAGTTTGCCGAAAACCGTGGCTTTATCAAGTACACGAAGATGAACTTCCTTATGAGACTGAGTGTGGAAGCTCCAAAATCTGTACTTGACAAATCGTGGATTCCAGCGCCAAGACTTCTGGAGGAGGTGATTAATGAGTCCTTGATTTTATTTCTTATATTATTTGATAAGTTATTTCTAATGCTAAGCAAAACCTGTCTTGAGAGACCATGCATGGGTTTATTGATAACCTGTGTTACAACCTATTGTGAGAGACCACATGTCTTGAGAGACCATTATGTTTTTGCAGAAGGGGTGGTCTTTCAAGACAGATTCTACTGTATAAAATAACTTTTACAAAAATGTGATTAAATTTGTTTTTCTCTTCTGTTTTATTTCATGCTGCACCATGTAAAAGTGTATGTTAACTTGTGGAAATATTTTTGTTTATTTATTTCAAAAGGACAGGATACATAAAAATTGCTAAAAATCAGCAGTGCATAAAAATACCAGTTATATCGTAAATGTGATAATCACGTGATGAAGTAAAGCTTCATATTTTAGAAACTTATAAATTTAGGTAATGAGATGACACTTGAATTATATGTATGTGATTGAAATTCAGCATGCTAGAAAAGGAATCAAGTTTGCAGTGATCCTGACAATTTTATGATTCTAACTTTATTACAAATATAGCTATGTAAATTTGGATATTTTCAGATTCAGAGTGTGAATTATTATTTAAAAGATGACCTTGCAGTGTCAACACCATGACTATGATTTTTCTAATTTTAAATAATTTCTTTGGTAAATGAACCAGATTTGTATGTTTATATACAGATTGTACTCATTGTAATACTGTC
Organism: Megalonaias nervosa; assembly: GCA_016617855.1. Classification (NCBI taxonomy): domain Eukaryota; kingdom Metazoa; phylum Mollusca; class Bivalvia; order Unionida; family Unionidae; genus Megalonaias; species Megalonaias nervosa. The sequence goes on along the minus strand of JAECUM010000342.1, from coordinate 41,578 downwards.
CATGGGGGCCGTAAAGTAAACCACCTTATAATGAGACAGCCTTATAGTGAAACCGCCTTATAATGAGACAGCCTTATAGTGAAACCGCCTTATAATGAAACAGCCTTATAGTGAAACCGCCTTATAATGAGACAGCCTTATAGTGAAACCGCCTTATAATGAGACAGCCTTATAGTGAAACCACCTTATAATGAGACAGCCTTATAGTGAAACTGCCTTATAAAGAAGTACATGGTACAGATGATTTAATGTTACATTATAAAACATGATCTATGACAATTCACACTTTAAAAATGGATTTGTTTATAGTGTAGGGTGCTATATAATGTTGCCACACTACCAGACACCAAAGTCACTAGTGGTCCTCAAAATTTTTTTAATGGTTTTTCATTTCTTGATTTCATTTAACAAATTTTGCAACTGAAATGTTTCAAGCTTTTCAGGTTGTCCTCTGATTTTTGACTTTGAAATCACTGCTTACTGCTAGCATAACATATTTTCAAGGCTGTATTCATGATATTTGTGAATCATTGATTAAGTAATGATCTTGCAGAAATGTTTTCAGTATGCATTTGGTACAATGAAGAATCCATTCGACACAAATATCAAGGGAGGTTTAGTACAGTCGAAAGACTGTTCCACATAAATACCAAGGAAGGTTTAGTATAATCAAAAGACCATTCTACACAAATATCAAGGGAGGTTTAGTACAGTCAAAAGACCATTCTGCACAAATATCAAGGAAGGTTTATTACAGTCAAAATACCATTCTACACAAATATCAAGTGAGGTTTCAGAAGCCAATCTGAATTGTGAAAACATGTAATTAAATTAAAGGAAACAAATTAATTGTTATACTGGATCTTTTTTCTTCCCACAGACATCAGGACTTTTAAGAAAATTGTGCACTAAGAATCTGGTTCTGAAATATGTCAAGAACATCAAACCTTCACAGAAAATCCAGGTAATGATCTTATTAGGACTGAACTTCACCAAAAATCCAGGTAATGATCTTATTAGGATGGAACTTGACAGAAAATCTTGGTAATGATCTTATTAGGACTGAACTTCACTGAAAATCCAGGTAATGATCTTATTAGGATGGAACTTTACAGAAAATCTTGGTAATGATCTTATTAGGACAGGACTTCACAGAAAATCTAGGTAATGATCTTATTAGGACTGAGCTGCACAGAAAATACAGGTAATGATCTTATTAGGACTGAACTTCAAAGAATATCCAGGTAATGCTCTTATTAGGACTGAACTTCAAAGAAAATTCAGGTAATAATCTTATTAAGACAGAACTTCACAGAAAATCCAGGTAATAATCTTATTTGGACTGAACTTGAAAGAAATTACAGGTAATGATCTTATTATGAAAGAGGTGATACCTGAATGAGTGTAACTTCATATACAATACAGGAATTATTAAAGATGTGATAACTGAATGAGTAGACATCACATAAAATACAGGTAATGATCAACAAATTAAAGATATGATACCTGAATGAGATACCTGAATGAGTAAACTTTACATGCAATACAGGTAATGATCTTATTAATAAAAATGTGTTACCTGATGGAGTGAACTACATATAAAAAACAGTTAATGATCTTGTTTATGAAAGCTGACATACCTGAAGAGGTGAACTTAACAGAAAATACATACAGTGATCTTATTATTAAAGATGCGTTACTTGAATGAGTGAACTTCACAGAAAATACAGGTAATTATCTTATTATAAATGGTGTGATACCAGAAAGAGTGAAATTCACAGAAGATTCAGGGAATTATCTTATTATAACATATGTGATACCTGAAGGAGTGAACTGTCGATGTAAAGATTTCTTTTTGACGTTTGCCTGCAGATTCTGACATAATTTCTGTTCTATGATAGTAATTGAAGTAAGGATATATATTTTTCAATAAAAGTTTTTACTCATTTGATACCTTTCTTTTCATCACTCAGATAGATGCACAAGTGAGTTATGAATATAAATTATCATTTAAGCAAGGAAACTATCAGAGTGAGAAAGATGAAAACTTTGACATAATCTTAGAAAATTAAATTTATCAGAGAACGTTTTTTTTTTTTTACTTTATGCACGGGCAGTTTTGAGTTTCCTAAGTTTCCTGGAGTAATTTTTCAAAGACTAGTCCACTTTAAAAAAGTTAGTTTATTTTAGTTTTTATTTATTTTTTAAATTTTTTTTTAAAATGGATACATTGACATGGCTGATGGTTTAAGGAATCCAAAATTCTTAAACCATTTTATTTACAGTGCTGTATATGAACAACTTCCAGTATTCCACATCACATGATGTGAATTTATCCAGATTCTTTTCACAAATGCTTTGTAAAATATTTGAATTATTAGCAAGAAAGTATTAAATTTTGGGGTTTATTCATCAGTAACTTCTGGTATATTGTCATAATAAACAAGTATCAACTGCAGTTCCTCTATGTAGCATGTAATAAACATTAACAAGATAAAAATACATCTATCGGCACACGGTGAAACCAGACTCTAATTGCCTAGTTGTTTAAAGCATTGATGTATAAGTCCAGTAGTCAGGAGTTAGGCCCAAACAGAGATGATAATATTGTTTTTACCAACCATGAATTATTGTTGTGTATTTAATTCTCGGTAACTGATCAGGTTATTCAGGTGTGGTTTGAATCTACACAGGTTCTGAAATACATTGTTGATACTTGACAAGCTTTATGGTTTTGCAACATAGTTAAAAAGCTAGTGGAAACTTTTTGTTACCAGGAATTTTGAAACAAAAAGAACTTCTGATGACCTAATGTTTCATTTTACTGATCTAAGTCTTTCCAACACCTTGTTGAGGATCATTGTCAAAATTTCAGATGTTTGCATCAAAATGAAAGTTTTAGTAATTCTTGAAACTTTATTGCAGGTGTCCTGAAAATGAAGATTATGATGAGCATTTACAAATGAAAATAATATTTGCTTAAAAGCATCTTTGAGATGTAGATCAGTTGAAAGCATGCACAACTCAGTATGATTTCCACCCAAAAGGTAATAAAAGACAACTTGCTCCAAACAAGTGAGCTACCACAGTATCAAAAAGTAACCTGTTTAAAGTAAACTCTGTAACTTTCTAATTGGTATGAAACCATTTGGATACTACATTAAAAATTAGGTAGCAAACATTTGCTGCCCACTGCTGTATATACTGGCTTATAAGACAAGTCCGTCTGCAAACTGCTGAGACACAGATATGCTGGCACAGATCCGGGTGTATGAAATCTGTTAGGAATAATCTGTAGAACAAACAAGATAGATCCTGATCTGCTGGCAGATCAATGTCTGTGTTATTAGCAATTGGACCTCACTTATAAGTAAGTATATACAGTACTTCATATTTAATTATGACCCAGCTATATATGTTTCCAGACTTTTGTTTTACAGAAATTAGTGCATGTATGCTAGGCATATTTATAAGTCTGAAACATATATTTGCAGCTACAACAAAAGGTTGTGGCTGAGGACTTGTTCAAGGGGAAGAAAGAGTCCTACGCAAAAAGTGTTAAGGACCACTTTGTGGATGGTAGATTAAGTAAGTTATAGATTTATTGACTCGTTCTTATTGTGTGTATGATAGTGTATTCAACTGTGGAACATTTGATGTAGAATATCTCTGAAATTTAATCACATGACTGTTACCTTAAATCACATGATCTCATAATAACATTTTGATTGGTTCAACACCACTTCTGTTTGTATGACATCAATACATTATATCTCAGTTACATGCTATTATTATATCACTTTCATTTCAGGAGTTATATAGTCAATCTGCATTTTGAACTCATTTCTAAGTTTACACCAAATTTGTAACGTAAACCAAACCATTGTAGGTTCTAAGTATGGAAACGGTTTTAGCATATGTTTTGTCATTTTGGTGCTTTATCTGTACCAGCTGGATGCCATTTTGTTTATGATCTGTATTTTGTGGCAGGAATATGAGAAAAATAATCTTTTATGATACACTGATAATGGATAGGAAAAAATTTCATCCTTTTGATCAGAATTTTGACTCGTACACTGAGAAAAGCCTTGTGTCTGACACCATATTTTGACCCTCGGGTGGAATTTTTCAATCCTACACTGATGCAGATAAAAGCATCTACTATTGCTTGTTGTACATATGATTGGTTTCTTGCTACATGTTTTTTTCTGCCTTTGAAGACTAAATTTTGATAGTTGAAAACTAAAATTAATTCAGCCAATTTTATCGTTGCTTAAAATTTATCTGATTTTATGGTTTCATATTTTGGAAGCAGATCTTGAGTTGTATATCCCTCTTCCAAGAAATTTATTAAAAAAAATAATACTGACCATAAATAACTTAAAATTGTGCCGTTATGAAGAAAAAATATTCAACAATCTGTTTTTTATATATTAAATAAATGATCAGACTTGACATTAAAGTTTCTACTACATTTCAGCACCCCAACAAGATTCCATGAAAAACACAGTATTTAGTGCGATTAAACCAGCAGATGAAAACATTAGGGTAAGTCAATTAACCTGCAATAGATCTGCATACAGCTAAAATATAGATCTAGGTGACACTAATTTTGATATTTAATCAAGTTCAGATGATCTAGTGATACAGATGTTAATGATAAGCTGGTAGATTTAGAGGTTGAGAAAGGTCAGCAACAGTTGGTCATGCAGCTTAATTGACATGACAGAATGAATTCTCTTAGGATTTGAAAACATATAAAAATTCTTTCATGAATAATAATTATACAACTGTAAAGATCAGATTTTACCCTTAAACCTATCTCCAGAGAACTTGTATGTACAAAAGAAGTAAAAATGGTTACAGTTTAAGTTGAACTTATAATCACTACACTGCCTTATATTTTCCAGGCAGACCTTTTCACATGAAATTGTTTAGATAGTGTCAGATCTATATACATTCAAAAAGGTAGCACCAATAATACTAATATTGAAATCTCTATAATCAACTAGTACTGTACACCAGTCACCAAATATGATCGCCATGGTTACAAGGCCAGAAAGAGAGTCCTAGTCTTGACTGACAAGACTCTGTATGTACTGGATGAGAAAGACTTCAAGGTCAAGGACAAAGTCCCATACTTAATGATCAGTGGTAAGTTTACATCTTAATGATTTTGCACACCTCGTGTGGATTTGCATGACGTAATTATAATTACCCCAAAATTATGTATAGTTTTGAACAAACATTTTTTGGGGAGTGAAGGCGGAGAAAGTATCCCAAGCAAAGTTATTTGACTCGGGTTATGTGGTGTTTAAGAAAAGAGCATCTCTCCAGTTCAGACAGTGGTTCATGAATTCTTTTTTTGATTTCTCCATTTAGTGAGTCTGTTTTATATCATTTTCATTTAATTAAACAGTAAAGCCAGTTTATTCATTAGTGGGATTTACAAAACATATAAGAGAAACATCCATACAAAAGGTTTTCAAGGTTTTCAGTGACTGGTCATCATAGCAAATAACACAAAACAAGTGTCAAAACAAAAAAACATACCTGTTGTAATCATTGACAAAAGTTTTGTAAAACCCAATAATGAACAAACTGGCTTTACTGTTTAATTAAATGAAAATGATATAAAACAGACTCACTAAAATGGAGAAATAAAGTAAAGAATTCATGAACCACTGTCTGAACAGGAGAGCTGCTTTTTTCTCTTAAACGTCTTATATAGCAAAGGCAGTTCATTATGTGGCATGCACACTCTTCCTTTTAATCTTGGGATCAAAGTTCCTTATAAAGCAATACTTTGATCATGGTCTTCTTGTTTCCACTACAAGTAAAGTTTTTTGCCAGTAAAATTTGGGTCAAGGTCAAATAGTATCTATATCATTTCAATAGAAAGAAAAGGTCTTTAAAAACATATGCTATATATATATATATATATATATATAAAACCATATATATATATATATATATATATATATATATATATATATATAGTGAAAGATTTAAAAGTATCATTCATGAATCTTTGTAAGTACATTTTTTTTAAAGGATATTTTAGTATTTGTTTAAATTTTGAATAATATTTTCTTTGCAACAGAATCTAAACATCCATTGCAAATGAACCATATTTTGTATGAATTTGATACATAACTTCTAAACATTGAATAAATAAAAACAAGCTTTAAACACAATCTGGAAATCAGACAAGTAATTAATGTCATACTAGGAAGTGAATGGTGATTGTACAACCAACTTTTGAAACTAAAATATTAAAATGAAGTTTGATTTCTGTGAAGCTGAATTTTCTGGAAATCATCATGTTGAACTTTCTATCTTTAGGTATTGTAACCAGTTCACTTGCAGACGGATTGTTTGTGATTGTTTTGGCAACCTCAGAAAATGGCTCAAAGGTATTCCGTTCATAGATAAAAATTATACAACATTCCAGTGCAATAAATTTACTAACTTTAGTTCTCCTCATACACTTAATACCATATTTACTAATATATAGAATTGTTAACAGTACTCACCTAGATTTGATATCAAATAATGCACCAGCAGGATATATGATGTTGGTTTCAAATCAGAATTAGAATGAACTGTGTGTACTGATGCATTATAGAATGTCATATTTAGGTCTTCACCATTTATTGCTGGGTGCACATTGTACAAGGACAAATGTGATACAATGTAATTGATATGGTACATAATGTATTGTACATGAGCAAATGTAATAAATACACTATTGAATGTGATCCTTACATAACATGTTATACTGGAGTGAATGTAATACACTGTAATGAATGTGGTACTTACATAATATACTGGAGTAAATGTAATACACTGTAATGAATGCTTTTCTTACATGTTATACTGGAGTAAATGTAATACACTAATGAATGTGGTACTTACATAACATGTTATACTGGAGTAAATGTAATACACTGTAATGAATGCTTTTCTTACATAACATATTATACTGGAGTAAATGTAATACACTGTAATGAATGCTTTTCTTACATAACATGTTATACTGGAGTAAATGTAATACACTGTAATGAATGTGGTACTTATAGAGCATTTTATTTGACAGAATTCATGAAGTCAAATTTTCAAAACATTTTCCTTGACATAACATAAAAACCAATCTTTTTAAAAGTAAAATATGCTTCTTTGATAATACTAAATAAACAGTCATAATACATTATGAAAACATCTGCAACCTCACAAAACAAGCCCATGCAAGATGAAAGATGTGTTAATGATGTTTTTTGGCTTGTTTTAGCAATAAAAGTTCTGAAATGTTACTTGCTGGTCAGTACAAAAGTCAGACAGGAGTGATCTTCCCATGGATGGGGAGATTTGTATAAAAGTCCATAATTTGTCAGTTACTGCTGGTGCAGAAATGCATGCCTTTTCAGGAATGTAACTGCAGGGAGGTCTTGGGAGTGTGTGCCTGGATGAAGAAGCCAGAGTTGAAACATATCCGTTCTTTCATTAGTAAAAACAAGTGATATCTCCTTTTATACAGGGTTATGAAGACATGCTTAGGAAGAAAGGTCCAATGAAATTCATAGTTTCAAAAAAAAAAGACTGATGTCCCTTTAGTGGGAGTTCCTTCTTAGCACTGTAGCAAGGGACCATCATGGGAGAAAGCAAATCATCATTTTGGAATTGCGGATAGATTAGATTGACTGATATGGGATCAGTTTCACAGATTCTGTCTTTTCATGCTAGAGTAACTAGGAAGCAAGTCTTTTATGAAAGATGAGTCAGTGAAACTTTCAACATTGGTTCAAGGGTGCCTCATTCCACCACATTAAAAACAAAGGTAGGCTAGATTTCGAGCAAAGTGCCAAGGCAGGAAAAATCTGAATTTGACAAATTTTGTTCTACCCTGTGTCCTTCATTCCATGATAATAAAACATTGTCAGAGAGCTTAGAAAGGTAGCCATTGATAGTGATTCAGGATAGGTTCTCCTTGCAAAGCCACAGGAGGCAGATAACTCTTTGTTGTACTGGGCCTTTTAAAGGAAGAGATGTTTATTTACTTGTACCACTGATAGAAGACCTTCCATTCTTCCTCACTGGCTTTCAGAGTGGTGAGCCTTCTTGCCTGATCAATTCTGTCCAACACATGTTAGTGGAAATATTTCTTTCTAAGGCTTTGTTTAACATGAGATGTGTAAGTTGAGTGTTTCTAACATTGCATGGAAATCCTTCATTCACAGTTGTTCTTCAGGCATGGAGAACTCAGGAATTACAAGGTCAAAACAATATCTTGCATGCTACCTCCAACCTTGTGTGAAACCATAGCTAACATTCTGACAGCTTTGGCTAAACTGGATCTCATTAGATGAGTTGCCTGCCTGCACTTGTCCACCCTCAAATCACATCATGCATTTGAACTTCATTCAGCACTTCATTGCTGTTACTCAGTGCTGAACGGGGACCAAAAGATATACCTTTCTACATCAACATTTTACAAATGAAAGTCATTGTAAATGTGTTTAATTCTGGAGAGACCAATTATCTGGAAAGGGGAGGTGTCTTCATTATGACAGGCAATTCTGTAGTGGTGGCCTACCTCAGACAGACAGTGCATCTTAGTTTGTGATTTTCTGTGCTGGTGTGCACAGATGAACATAATGACCAAAATCAGACCTATCCACAGCAGGCTTAGGGTCCTGGCTGATTCATTGTTGATATTGATTGACACTATGAAAACTGCTCCATTTCTTTCATTTAATATGTTTTTAAGAAAAGCATTAATTGATAAAGTTACAGTGTTAAGTTGTTCTTTTATTATGGCATTTTGTCCCTTCCCCCAGATGGCCTAGTAGTCTAAGGTGTTCACCTTTACAGATCAGGTGACATCTCACCTTTGTCCATATTGATTCGAGTCTTGGGCTTGGCCAGTGTGTGTATGTGAGAAAGCTTGCCAGTATCTTCCCATGGTTTTCCAAGTTTCTTCCTCTATCAGATATATCATGTGCTGAAAATGGCATTAAACCATAACAATAACAAAAACATTATAGCATGTTCCTATCTGTGCACCTTTTTATGCAATTAATAACAAAGCAGAGTTATGGGTTATGTCCTTTGTCCTGCTTTTATTTTACTGTAGTGGAAGTTTAGAATTTGTATGCTAACCTTACAAACCAATACCAACACGTTAAAAATTAATTTATTTTAACTTGCCTGGCTATAAGGCCAAGTGGGCTTATCATATGGTTCTTTGTCTCTCTTGCATCATCTTTCTGTCTGTCTGTCTCTATGTTTGTGTGTATGTATGTCAAAAGGCAGGGCATATTATGACATACTCTGTCCATCAGTTTCTTATTTTGTTTCCACTGAATAACTCGAGTTGGGGCAGTGTAGAAACCATTTGTGACCTAAAGTGTTAAAGGTCAGGGACTCAAAGAACTTGGCTTGTATAACATATACCTTGACCAGACTTCATAAATACCTTGTATTTGAAATATATAAAAAGACATTCTGTTGATTTGGGGTCAAAAGGGTAAAGGTCATGGTCACTGTGACTCTAAGAAGAAAAATGATTTCTACTTTGACCAAACTTTGTAAATCACTTGCGTCTGAGACAAGAAAGACACAAAATATTTTGGTGACAGAAGATCAGTCAGGTCACTGAAGAAGGATAAAAGATTTCTACTAAACTACTGAAGTCCTGCACCATATACCTTGACCAAACTTTGCAGATGGCTTGCATTTCAGACAAGAAAAGCTATTATTGATTTTGGGTTAAAAGTTCAAAGTCAGAGGGAATACATGAAAGAAAATGATGTCCACAAAACAACTCAAGTCCTATGCCACAAACTATGACCAAACTTTGTGGGTGGCTTGCATTTGAGACAAAAAAGGCACCTGTCAATTTTGGGGTCAATAGGTCAAAGGTCAAGTTAACAAACACTGATGAGAAATGGTCTTAATATGTCATCCAGTTAAGACTAACAATAATAGGTGAACTTAAAGCAACAGGCACTGTATATACTAGCTTATAAGCCAAGCCCAATTGCAAACTACACAGACCTAGATGCAATGGCAGATCTGTGTCTATGCTGTTTGTTAGCAGTAATCAGTAGAACAATAAGCATTGACCCTCTTGCATTATGCAATGACAGATTAGCATCTGTGTTTATGCAGTTGGACTCTGCTTTAAATATGTTAGTGATTAGCACATATGATATGGGATTGGGAGGTCAATAGTTCAGGTTGTGTACAAATGTTGACTTTGGTGTTAACCTCTGAGGGACTGGCTCTTCTTCCAGGAGGATTATGTACTCTCAGTCAATTCACATCATGAAAGTCAGAATGTGATTTCAGCTTCATAAGCTGCTATCTGACTTTGTCATTCAATTATTGAACTTGGTGAATTAATATTTAGGATCTTGATTGTCTTTCTAATACAGTTCTGTTCATTTTGCAACCAGGATAATTTAAGTCAAACGGAGAAGGTAAATTATTTTTGGCAGCAGTGAATATGCTTAAAATTTATTTCCTTGTATGTTTCATATGTATGCAGTTTTCATGTTTTCTTTCTTAATTCAAAACTAGCTGTACTTTTCTTTCCATCAGCCGTGAGCATAAACTATTCTATAGCAGTTTTATCATTACAATATTTTTCTTGCCTAAAATATGCATCCATTGAATAACTGCATAGACCGAAATCAATACTCGCATATGGCACAAGGTTAAGGTTTTTGCTAATCATTATGTGTACGATTTCAAATGAACAACATCAACCGTAAGATTCCAGTGCATATTGTAGAAGCAAATCCTGGTCCATTCTGTTAATTGTCAGATGCATGATATAGTGAGTGGAGTTCAAGATTTACAAAGTGAGCTCTTATAATAATGTGTACATCAATACAGATTTTTAATAGCTTATGCTATGAACAGTTTCCATCAGCCATGAGTTTGTCATGAAGTCATAACAAGGTTGAGCACCTGAACCCCCTCCCTCTGAAGATCTCTTGTTGAACTTGTTTTGATCTCTACTCCCCAGCAAAGCTGTATGGTGTAACTAGTTTCAAAATAGACAAAAATTGTTTGGAACAAACGGAAAATATTTTTTTCCATTTAAAGATGGATACTAATTTTAAAAAAAAACAAGCAAACCATGTACCATGTACAGTTTCCTTTGGAAAGCCAAACATGTCATGTAGCAACCAATTTCTATAGTTACACCCAGTGTCAGTAAGTGATGTCATGAGAGAACAGTTACCTTCTCTTGTCTTAGGCTTTGCCTATTTCATATTACCTGCCTACATACAATAGTATTTAGTTATTCCATTATTATACTACAGTTGTATGATATAGGTAAAACCTAGTAGCAAGCAAATCCTGCTGAACACGATTGACATCATTTGACATCACTATGATGTGATGGTGCTACTGTTGTCATATTGCTAGAGGTTTAATTTTTGCATATCTTTGTTTACATATATGCATTGTTTAAAAAGCTCACTATGCAAACACCATTCAAACTGGCAATAAAGATCTGCTGTAAAATATCGGAGCAGACTTTTTAAGTTTCCTATTTTATTGTTGTCAAGATGGTCATTATAAAGTTAAACATTAATTTTTGTTTCACTTAGCACTAGTTGTATAGGTTGTACACTATTGATCATGGATTAAAGGACTATGTTGTACATTATAATATCATAAAAAGTCATCTCTTTTGTGTGTACATAATGTATTTTTGACCAAACTGAAAGTCAATTTTGGCATAGACAATCCTATTTCAATTTGGCGAAATGTTTTTCAAACTTGTTTTTTGCCATTTTATGGCAAAACTTTGTTCTAAAACAAAATATTTCTTTTTTATGTGGCTTCATATAGCTTGAGTTGTTGATGTTTTGTGTTGTCAAGTTGCTAAATGTTTCATTTAAACAAAATCATATTTTGCCTTTCAGTGTACTCATTCATTTGTCATTGTTTCCTCACTTTACGTGTTTTCTGGTATTGCAGATAAAATATGTTATATCTTCTCTTTACTCAAACTTAGTCAATCTTAAGTTCATCTTGCTTGAAAGCATGGAATATATGTTCTTAAAGATTTATCAGTCGGTGAATTTTTCACTACTCCTTCATGAACATTTGCAAAAAATACAATTGCACGGATGAAAGTTCTCTTTCCCTCATTCTTATGAACAGTGCGAATGGTTGTTTTTTAAGAATTTTTTAAAACATTTCAAAGTTTCAGCTTTGATTCCAAATTTTACCTGTTGCACTAATACCTCAAACAATGTCATGATGATACCATAGATATAGATGTTGCTTTGTACATACATTTTCCGTGACTGCTCAAGTATCAAACCAACATACCTTGTCAGTCAAGCTTGCCTACTTCCCGATACAATATTTGCAAGAACACCATGGCAGTTTCAAGGCAATGATAGAAATGATAGATTGTAACTTCTTGACTAACCAGCATGTTTCCCAGATCTAGTGCAGGTGGCATAGCCAGTGGACTTGTTATTAGCCCTTGTAAACATGTCACATGTTTGACTTTGGTAGTTAATAAGGCACTGTATCACTGCCATGTCACATGTTTGACTTTCCTCTACTTAGTAGTGAATAAGGCACTGTATCAGTGCCATGTCACATGTTTGACCTTGCCCTGCTTAGTAGTGAATAAGGCACTGTATCACTGCCATGTGACATGTTTTACCTTGCTCTACTTAGTGAACAAGGCACTGTATCACTGCCATACTAGGTGTAAGTATGACATGTTTGCAAACTTGATTTGAGGAACCAAAACGAGTTACATTTACCTCTGATAATTACATAAACTTATCATATGGTGAGGGAGATGTCTATGCTGTCAAAAAGGAACTCACTGTAAATTTTCCACAAATTGTTAGTGTCCAAACTTGAGTGTGACATGAAGGATATTGGGTTTTAAATTTAAGTTGAAAAGCTCCACATTTAGTATATTTAACCATTCTTTTATTTGCCCAACACATCCTGTTGAAAGTTTTGACTAACATAATCTGTGCAACCAGACATTGGTCATAGAAGTTCTCAAATATCATTATTATATCAATTTGTCTTTGATTTGTTTGTCCAGCATACTGCCAAAAATAACATCTTAACAAAGTAAAATTCAGAGGTCACTAAGGTCTGGTTTATAGATGGTTCAAATACATTACCCAATTGCATTAGGAAATTACCCTCTGCTACCTCGGAACTGAGTGCTTCCTGAAGGTCAAAAAGACATCTTCCCTTCAGTATGCCACATAGATAAATTTGCATAACTTTTGCATTTTAACTCCCATTGTTCCTATTAAGTAGCCACCCATATCCTGGATATGTACCAGTTTTAGTTTCAGCGAAACCCATAAGAGAATGCTCACATTATTTTGTGGGGAAGGGTGGGAAGGATTGATAGTAATGTGATGGGGTGAGTATTTTCAGATGAACATAATGTACTGAAATATTTCCTAACTTATGTACCTGATTACACTAACAATGGGGGAGTGGGCAAGAGGATAAAGAAATTCCTACAAAGTTCCTTTATTTACTTGACAGTCTATGAAGATGTTAATGACTAAGACTAATTCAGAGTTAATTAGATCTAATTTACACATCGTTTCCTTCTCGGAATATCATACGAGTAGTTGCAAACAGAGCTTGTTTGGTCATTATGTTTTTGCAGGTGTTTTATAACCACAAAGCACAAGACAAAAGAGGTGAGAAAGCCTATTGCCTGAACATACCAATATAACTGAATGATTACCTCAAGGTCTGTATTATTGATCTTACATCAGTCACTCACACCACATGCTTTGAAGACTGCCCCAGTGGCCTTGGATGCTGGAGGTTGTGGGTTCGAACCCCGGCTGAATCATACCAAAGACTTATATAAATGGTACTAACAGCTGCCTTGCTAGGCTCTCAGCTTTTATTGGTTAATGTTAGGACTGGTTGGCCTGGTGTCCAGGATAATGTGACTGGGTGGGACATGATGCTACATGCCTGTAGCATGATGCCTCAGTGCTAGACATCACTATAAACTGCCATACTGCAGACACCATAGCGATATGACTGAAAAATTATTAAAGCTACATTAAAAATCCAAATCACACATGCACCACATGGTTTGAACTATATTGTGCTAGAGTGTGTCAGAACGTGATACCAACAGAATAAACAATGTGACGCCTAGACCTGAATTAAGACAAAAAGATACTAGCTACACCATTTAACTTTTATCTTCATCTCTGAAGGCATGCTAAGAAATGGTCCTGATGGAATGTCACCATCCAACGTACAAGAAATGCCAGTTAATTAGGTGTTATGTATATTTGAGGTAGCAAGTCAGCTTGTTGTCAATTAATAATTAATTGTTAAAAAAATTTGAGAGGAAATCTATTGATGGGTGGAATTCAGTGGTAGAGTTTTCTGAAAGAAAAAATGATATTTGAAATACATGTATGTAATTAGTTTGAAAAAACCCAGCTAAACAATATTGAATTCTAGAACTGCCATGAACATGTGCTTAAACAAGTGTTATCTTTCACAAGTACTTTTTATTTATAAAATGTCAATTCAGACACTAATTAGGTTACACTCAAAGTTAGTCTCAAAAGCTTCAAGTTATGACCCTTCCTCCCCCCCCCTCTCTCTCTCTCTTTGAGTAATGATATCACTGTTGCAGTTTATTTCTTCATACTAAAGTCAAACTGTTATTCTATAAATATAGGGGGATTATTACATGTACCATGGCGCCTGTATTCATTAAGGACATGCTAAGTGTCATATTACCCAAAGAAAAAGGTGTAGTGGCACGAGATCCAGCTGGAGGCAGCTTGACTAGAAAACATGCTGATTAGTTAAACAGTTGCAATGTTGCATTCATTGGCTTTTGAAATTGCAACAGTGGGCAGAACATTGTTGAATATGTTGATCAGCAAGCTTGATTTACAGGGTATGATATTTTGGAACTTAAGCAGTCTGGGGAAATTTATGAATGAAGCAACATCATACATCAATGGTTTCATCATTGTGGTATACAAGGTTTCATTGTCGTGGGTCAGAATGCTTTTGTTTCTCACTGACCCAGATACTATAATAAATACAATAATTCATTTATCTGAAAAGTTTTTGGAATTGAATATACAGAAATTAAAAATAAAGAATTCCAGATTAAAGAACAGCAGCTTTTTAAATGATTCTTTCATGCAGATGAGAAAGGAATTCTTTTTTAAAAATGTCAAGACAGCAATTCACTCTCCATATGAACTTGAACAGCAAATATTTCTCATGAACTTTGCTTCTGTGTTTAGTTTTCTTGAATGTAAACATAAAATAATATGAACTACAGTGGTCACTCTCATTATAACAGTCCCAGATATATAACATGGGTATATTCAATTGAATCTCATTATAACACATTCCCAAATATAACACAGGTATAGTCAGTTGGATTTCATTATAACACAGTCCCAAATATAACATGGATATAGTCAATTGGATCTCATTATACTAGCTGGAATATATTTCTCCATATTATGTACCCCATTACAAGACATCCTTGCATATATCGCAGTACACATTTTGGGCTTCACTGTACAGCATTATGGTGAGAAACCACTGTAACTGTGTGGTTTAGAGAAATTACTATTTCAGGAATATACATTGTACAGGGAAATTATTCATGTTAAAAACCTTACCCTATCTTTAGATACAGCAGTCCCCCTCTTATACGGCCACCCTTTATGCACTGGGAAAGTGGCCTTATAAGACGGGTGGCCTTTTCAGAGGGGGAATAATTTTTTTGTGAGAAGTATATGTAATGTACACAGTAAGAAAGCTACATTCTTCAAAGCATTTAATATCTTTGTTTAAAAGTAACATTAATTATTAAAAGGTTCTTCTTGTTATAATAATAGATTTATTTCAACTGAATATGCATTAATAGTTCTTATTCTTGGCGTAAGCGTGATATGCGAGCAGGTGTTGTTGTCATGCACATTGCAAAACCATTCAAAAACGTCATTTAATTCTTGGTACATACATAATTCTCTTTCCATTTGCTCTATTTTCCCACTGCTGCTGAATAACCTCCTTATCGGTTACGATGTTGTTTATTCGAGTCTTTTCAACAAAAAACTGTTTTATTTGAGTCTTTTCTACCTAAAATCGTTCGGCAAGTTCCCCCTCCCCACCTCACCCTATGTCGTTGAGTAGAATAACCGACGTTTTTTCTAAAATAATCGTCTCCATTTATGTGATGACATGTTAATGTTTTATAATGGTTTATTTGGATGTTGCTAACTGTATGCGATTTAATTATGCAGACGAAACTTTTGCAGAGCGGACGAAATGCCTTCTTTGTAAAGGAATGTGTTGTCACGTGATTTTCGGTCTTTGTCTGGTACCCTGTTTTGTTCAAAGCTAATTTCTCTGTGTGTGTGTCTGCAAAAATCTATTTTTAGACTATGCTGACCCTGTTATGATCTTGACAATTACGTCCGGTTGTAATCATCAGTGTTACCAACTACAAGACTGATAAAACAACTTTTCTGCATCTAAACAAAATGCCATGTGTTTTTTAAAGACAGCGATCTTGTCACGTGATTCATTAGTCGCAGTCTGGTACCCTATTTGTGTTTACATTTCTTTACACTAAGGGAGAGAAGCCAAAACGGCTTTGATATGTATGCAGATTTGATCTGAACAATAGCACCTCGCAGCTGTTTGGATTTGTAATCTTGACAATTATTGTCAGTAGTAATAGCCACTAATTATGAAAATGAACAAGCTCAACATCTTACTAAGGGAAGCCATAAAGGCTATCAAACCATTTTCCCGCTGACTTGTGTATTGTACATCAATACTGCCACTTCTCAGCTGTTACTACTGTTCAGTAATTGTAATCTTAACAATTATCAGTGACTAAACTGGACATCTCATGATAACACAGCAGTAAGGCTAATCGGATTACATGTTCTTACCTTTTTGTATGGGTTAAAATTTGAGTCTTTCTTGGCTTTATGGAATAAATGTGGCTTCTCGTGAGGCGTAAATGATGTAATATTAACCTTAGTGGTACATGTACTTTAGTCAACACTTCTTTCAGGAACGAAAATCTGACATCGGGAAACAGAAATCGGATTACTTAACACACGTTATGAATAAAATTGGTTCTGGATACATATTACAAAATAAAATGCGGTCGCTTGTGAGAGGTAAATTTTATATTTTTGCACTAATATGCTGGTTGCGTTAGCGGGGTGGCCTTTCGTGAGGGGTACTTGTGAACACAAATTCGTCGGTGCCATCGGATTCTGGCCGTAAAGAGCGGGTGGCCGCTGGTCAGGGGGGCCATTCAAGAGGGGGACTACTGTATTATCAAAGCTGATTTTGAAGCAGATTTAGGTAACATCTACACCCTTGTCCAAGTTCAGAATCATAGGAGAAAAAAATTCATAAGTTTGTTTTTCGCAACAAAAATCATTTAATTTAAAAAATAAATTTTACTGGTGTCACATATCATAGGTATAAGTTTGATTTGCATGTTAAACTCGTATTTTAAGGTAGTAACCAATTTCTAAATTTCAGGGTCCCAGTCTATAACCATTCATATAAACGTCATGACATGTTGTAAGAAAAAGCATTCCATATATTTACTTTTTTATTTATTTTTCTTTTACTCATCAAAAAGAGCTGCAAGGGATTATACTAGTGTATTTTTAATGCATTATTATTACTGTATATACTCACTTATAAGCCAAGTCCAACTGCACACTCCATAGACCCATATTGTTGCATAATGCACTAGCATATTTTAGTCAGTGCAGTTTGTTAGGAGTAGTCAGTGGAACAAAAATGTGACAGCAGATCAGGGTGTATGTTATTTGCAGTTGGACCCAACTTATAAGTGGGTACATACAGTATTTAGTATGATCTTTTATGAGGATGACTAGATGATGATGAATACAGCCCTCAAGTGAGGTTGGGCCAAGGGGTCAAAGGTTGAATAATGATGTTATCAGATTCTGGATACAGTCCCCAATCAAGTTGGGTCTAGGGGTCAAAGGTTGGAGAGTGTTCATATTTGATATAATATTTTAGGAGGATGAGTTGATGATAATGAAGTGTTCAGATTCAGGACAAAGCCCCTAGGCAAGGTTGGGTCATGGGTCACAGGTTACATTTTTATAGGTAATATGGACTCTTCCTTGAAGCCTGAATTCCATCAACACTGATAGAGGAAGGTGTATCATACTTAGTATGGGAATTTAGGAAGACAACAAAAGGGTTCCAGATCCCAATTATATCCTGGGACGAGAAGATTGTCAGAGGAAAAAATAAAAAGGTGCAAAAATTAGCATTTTTCTTCCATGTCTAGTTGTTTATTATTATTGTTATTATTATTATTATTATTATTATTATTATTATTATTGTTATTGTTATTATTATTATTATTGTAGGGTGACATTATCCTTCACAGTGATCATGTTATTGAGACCTTAACAAAACTAGTCATGATAGGGAAAAAGGAAGAAATCTTCAAAATTGATAAGGCAGGAAGGTATGTATTGTATCCAATTAACTCTTTTTCATAAATGTACAAATTACCATAAACAAGATAAACATTCCCAGCCATTAACATACCATTTTTGTAAAGTCAGATTGTACCATCATTTTATTGAATTGTGAATTCATAGTGAAGATATTACAAGATATTTAATATTTGAGTTCTGACTGAATATTTTGAAAATTTTTAAAGAGATACATACTTTTTTAGCAAATTGCCAGACAGTGAAATGCAAGGACCATGTCTTCCATTTTTTTCTAATAACTTGGGATGGATAGGAAAGAAAACTGAAAAATGAGTTATCAATGGTAATATATTGTGAAAGATGCAGTGATTATTTTTATATAATATTTTAATAACTGAAATCTTCAGTTACAATGTCAAGATATAGTTGTGTTAGAGTCAATTCTCAGACCAATATTGCATCTTGTTTGTGTTTCAGTATAACTCATGATCTTGCTAGTGGCAAACAAGGTATAATAGAGTTTAGCAAGGGAGATAACTATCTCATTAAGAAGGGCAAGAATGGACATCTGACTGTGGTATGTATTACTAGCTACAAATATCTATCATTATCTTCTGCTTCTCACAATTCTAAGCCTGGGATTATTACAGTTCTAAACCTGGCATTATCAGAATTCTAAAATTGGGGTTATCACAGTTCTAAACTTGAGATTCTCAAAGTTCTAAACCAGTGATCATCACAAGTCTAAATCTGGGATTATCACTGCTCACCATAGACGTTTCAGGGACTTTTTGCGGATAAAAAATGTAGAGAGAGAGAGGATCCATATTGATTGATTTGGCTTCCATTCATAGTTTGTAGTCTACAACATCTTTAAGGATAAATCAGTCCTGTCCGCCACTCTTGTAATAAAATAAAGAAAAAAATTTAAAACTTAAGTGAATAACTAAAGAAAACATGGCTCTAACACAATGAAAGTTTTGCAAAGTTGATATCAAAGTCTAAAGCATGGTGGCAAGAAATTACAGCTTGACTGTAAAACTTAGGCATGGTGATAAGCACCTGTCAAACATCTAAAGCATGGGGATAGAGGACAAGATAAATTTTTAAAATGCTGGCTGAAAAATTTAATTTACCCTTGGCATATGTTCACTTGACCCAAAATTTGACATCAAATTATTGAGTTCAATACGGAATATCTTCAGGAAGTCATATTATCTGTATATTAATTATATAAATAAAAGACATTTGATTTCTTTTTATTTTTTGTATACAACTGGTAACCATTCACCAATAAATAAAGCTATCAACAAGATATATGTAAATAGTAAATTTTGATGAGAAAAAGGAAAGGGTTAGAAAGTACATGTAGTTGGAAGATGAAGGACACACACACTCACATACACAAACACATAGGTACATTTTAAGAGAGGGCAATGTTTACCTGGTAAAAGGTAAAAGACCTTGAACTGAAAAATTTTCAGTAACCAATAGCAGAAAGTGTTAGATTGACCTTGACATTGACCAGAGTCTCCAAGATTTAAATAACATATGTACTAGATGGATTGTAGTGGTTACTTCCCTTGTGTGAAGTGTGCTGGAATTCATGCACAAGTGCTGCAAAAGGACAGATTCTGAGTTTTGACCAAAAGATCATGAGTGCACTTAAGGCATGTTCAGGCATTAAGTTAAATGTGGTAGTTATTCATCTAGCCGACTCTTCACCTTGGATGATAAATACGATCCTGAAATATCTTTGCTTTTTCAAACAGATTTGTTTCATGAAAGATATTGTAACATTTCCCAAAGTTTGTTGTTTTGGGGTTTAACATCATTTCTCAGTGCAAGGTAGGTCATATATGGCAGCCAGTATAACTGGTGGAGGAAAAACCTGGGAAAACCCTGGTAATAACCGCTGACCCAAAGGAAGCTATGTGTACTGGCAGCTTTCTCACATACCCACATTGGCTAAGCCTGATACTCTAACCCACACAGACAGAGGTGAGATGTCAGTGATATGTAAAGGTGAGTGATTTAGACCACTGGGCCACCCAAGACCCCTTCCCAGATTTTGTAACATTATATTAAACTTAAAAAATACTTTGTAAGACACAATGATTTTAACACGGTAATTTGGACAAGGTCCAGTGAGACTTAATTAGAGCTCCACTCTATGAATTAGGCATAGTCCTATAGTAATTAGGCTATCTGTCCATCCATCAGTCTGTCAATTCATCCATCAACAATTTGATGCATACATACTTCCTGTGGTGTCCACAGCTTCACTTTACTCAGCAATGTTAGATTTAAATTGTTTATCTTGAACTTTATATTGATGGGACATTGAATGAGCTAGATTTTCAATATATTCCATCTCATTATTGAAACAAGTTATATTCCTTGGTTGTCAGTTGTCCTAACTTTGGTTTCCCAGCACAAGTTCCTTTACCAAAAATCAGGTTTCAAGCATGTAAAGCAATGGATAACAAATCAACCATTTTTGTTGTAAGATTTGTACACCCTAAGTTTTCATAAACCCATAAAAACTTGTAGAACAATTTTATTTTGCACCAACATTTTCAGACCGTCATGGTAAGTAATTTTATTTTGCACCTTAATTTTGGGACACACTAAATACAATCAGTGACTGTTTTTATTAAGAAACAGAAAGGTAACTTAATTAAATAAGTACTTGGTATTAAAAAATAACAAACACAACTACAACATGCACTACCTAAGAATGTCAATAGTTGCCATATTTGATTATCAACCACTGTGTTATGGATTGTTGTTTGGAAATGTTTTTGAAAATGACAGTTTCTTTACTTTGTAATTTAATTTGACATTAGATACAGCATTGTTATTTATTTGCATCTTTTTCTATTTGCTAATTTTCTTGAGAAATAAAACATGAAAATAGTCATCATGTGTGAATATTAAAGTAATTAGAGTATTAATATTTGAAAATTATGACATCAGATGGCTGTCAACAATGATTGAAGATTTCACAATGGTAAAATAACACTCAAGTGGTCATTGTTATCATGCAGTTAAAGGGAGATAACATATGTCAAACTCATTAATACAGATGAAATTTGTTAATGTCTTAATGTTTATGATTATTTAAAAGTTTTCTCATTGCATATAACACAAGTTCATGGTAATTTTATTTTTGCCATATTGAAGTAGATAGATGTTACAGATGGTGCTACACATTTGCTTACATTTAAACTCCTGTTAAGAAAATACTTAAGGGATGATCCAAGACATACATACATACATATATACATACATTCATGTATGTGTGTGTGTATTCCATTTAATTCATACACTATAAGAAATTTGACAAGTTCAGATTATATTTGGCATTTGCTATACTTACGTTTCACCTATGTATACATGTTTACTCAGGTGCTTCAGTTAGGTACTGTAGGATTAAGGAAATAACTACAACAATGACAGTCGGTTAAAGCATGCCTTTTTATCTGGTGCGTTATTTGTCTGTGTAATGTTCAAGAGCTGCAATAAATATTTAATGATATTGTCAATAAATGAAACAGAAGAATAAAAACATTGGATATTTTGACTAATAAAATAATCAATGATGCATGTTGAAAACATGTACTTGTCGATCTTCATTCTTTTCTGTAATTAAGCGATGGAATGTGCTTGCAAACTGCTGAGGTATTGCTTGTGTACATCATTTTACTTACGTTATCGAAAGAGCTGTCAGTGTGAGTGGGGCATTCAAGCTTTGCTAACAATATTTATGAATGAATATGATAATATATATAACAATATATGTATCAGTATTTTTTCTAATTATTGTTTCAGATTGTCCCTGCGGTTGTCTAGTATGCAGATTGATTGATGGAAGAAAGTAAAAATAATTTTGATGCATCAGCAAAGTTTTTCATATAGCAGCACTTTACAGCTGAGACCATGTTACTGAATTTTACCTGCATTAAATCTGCCAATGACTTCTTTGACTGTAAAACTATTGGAAGCAATCTGCTTAGCTCACATTTAGCAGATAAAGGCCAGAAGGACAGACTGTACACTAATTTAACATTGTATAATGGGCAAGCAGGTCAGGATCTATAATGAACTAACATTGTATAACAGGTCAGCAGGTCAGGATCTGCGCAGTTCTTTTGAAATCATGAATAGAACAAATACCACAGACCATGATCTGCTGGCACAAATGGGATGCAGGTCTGGGTGATGACTGTTACAGCTGAATGTATGTTATACATGAGAAGATACTGTAGATATAATTTAATAGCTGATATTTATTTTGTGTCCATTGTGCCTAATGTGATTCAAAATTTGTATGTAAATGTAAATTACAGGTGATGATATTCAAGTGCTAAATGATATTTAATGTGACTTGTGTTACTCTGTTTTGTCCGTGTTTACAGAATACAGAAAAGCAGTGTCTGCATGTTTAATAATATACATTACATTTAAAATTTATGACAATATTCAGCATTTTGTGATTCCTATCCTACATGGTTCTGTTTCTGTGTAACATGATCAACAAATTAAGATTGACGTCACATTGGCAATGTATAATGTCCAATGTCATACAGCTTGACACTTTGAGTTGTGTCAGTTGACTGTGTCATATTATCACGTTGTATGTGTAACTTGTAAAGGTAAAATTTTTGTTTTCCATCGTATTTTATTCCCAGTGACTGACATGAACTATGCTTATATATATATATATATATATATATATATATATATATATATATATATATATATATGATCTCATAAACCGTACATTCTTGTTACCTATCTGAAATCTATATCATATAAAGTACCAAATGTAATATGGGTAGGCATTATATCTTGTGTTTTGAGAATTGCAACAAACAGAAAGTACGTCCTGATTGATCCATCAAAAATTTGTATTGCATGGTATGTCGGTACATACCTTTTTAAAACACCTTCCTTAGTTTATTGTATCTAATGACAGGAATTGTCCCAGAGCTAGGAGGAGGCTTGTTTTTCCATCTGAGGCCAAAATATTGATTTCCTGATTTTAGGTCAAGAATATAAGCCAGTTTTAGTCGTACAAACCTGACCAGTCATGCAAAATTGGCCACCGAATTATTTCAGATTCCTTTAAGTATAAAAAGAAAATGGGGCTAGACTTACTAGCACTTTAATAACTCTCACAATTTTGCTTTGGGATCTTAAATTTTTGCATTTTGTATTGCAAATGCTCTGTACAATAAGGGCTGGGTAGCTGAGTGGTTTAAAGTGCTGCCTTTACCGATCAATGCTGTCTCACCTCTGTCCGCATAGGTTCCAGTCTTGGGCTTGGCCAATGTGGGTATGTGAGAAAGCTTGCTAGTAGCTTCCCATGGGTCGGTTGTTCTTCCCAGTGTTTTCCCAGGTTCTTCCTCCACCTTATACTGGCTGCCATGTATGGCCTATCTTGTGCACTGAAAAATGGCATTAAACCTACAACAACAATAGCAATGTGGACTTGAAATATTTTGTAACAATTTAAATTTGATAATGTCATCAAAAGTCAAAGGTCAAAGATAACATAACAATCAGCTATAACTTTTGGGTCTGCATGTGAATTTGCACTTTTCTTGGTAGACATACATGCATACTATTCTTTCATCAAATATGATTCAGAATTATTTAACATTGAATAGCTTAGAAATTTTTGAACTAATTGTTAATGACATTATTTCTTTAGAACATTAAGCAGATCTTAATGTGGTACAAGAAAATTTAACTACTTTACCTGGCTGCTGGTTTAGCCTTTGCCTAGTCTTGTCTTTCTAATTCATGACACCATCTGATAAGGTGAGAGATAATGATACCAGTGTTCAATGAAAGCTGAAGACTTTCACTACATTGATTACTATGATATTTAAAACATTAAATAACCATCTGATCAAATATAATGAAACTCATCAAATTCATCAATCTTTTACTTTTGATGTACAAACACTGCCACAGAGGTAGACTTTGTTTTACATTAGCATTCATTCATTTATGTTACAGAGAGGTCCAAATCATTGTTAAAAATTTTGTTGTATGAAAATCAGAAAATATATGACTTTCTGAGGTTTATGCTCTTTTTTGCAGAAATGTATGTGCCATCACATTATCATAAAAACCTATAGAGAAGGTAAAGATGCTGACTTGAGCCATTTACCTTCAGTACATGATACTGTAACAAATACACTGATACTGTAACAGATACACTGATAACGTAACAAATACACCGATAGTGTAAAAATACACTGATAGTGTAAAAAATATACACTGATAGTGTAACAAATACACTGATAACAAATACAGTGATAGTGTAAAAAAATACACTGATAGTGTAACAAATACTACACTGACAGTGTCACTTTATGAACTTCATACATTAGTCAGTTTTTAAGTTTGTCCTTGATATTTGATGATGTCCCAGTATTAATAATGTGGCTATGGTTTGGAACAATTTATATTTAATTGGATTATACTGAAATCTAAGAATTTGAAGCACACTTCAAGAGTAATTCAGGTTTTTTTATGTCTACTCCCATTTTGAGTTTCATATCAGGTTTTGGTAAGTCTACTCCCAGTTTTAGTTTTATATCAGGTTTTGGTAAATGCACTTCCAGTTTTCGTTTCATATTCAGTGTAAGGTATGTGAGAAAATTAGTTGTCAATTAATGTTTGTGCAGCTAAGACTGTCTGGTTTGTATTTTGTACATATGTATTTCTGAACTAAAATCTCATTTCAAATCTTTTGGCCTCAGACAAAAAAGTCCCCACATATCTCTTACTTTGAAACTATCCCAAATTTGTATCGTTTTGTATTGTATGCAGTAAATGTCTTACAATAATAAATCCTGACCAATGTTTCAGAAACTGAGTACAAAACTGTATCCTAGATTTGTATTATCTTACTTGCATTAGATGTCATAAGTTAATGCATCATAACTTTGATTCCATTATCTTACTTGCATTACATGTCATAAGTTAATGCATCATAACTTTGATTCCATAAACTTAACACATATCTTGTAATTTGTATCCAGTAATATGTATCAGATATAAAAACAAGTGTATATTCCTTTATGTATCCATAAATTTTCATTTTATTTATGCATCTCTTGACAGATCTTCATGTACATTTAATGGCCTTACTTTAATGATCTGGTTGTCATGTCATATTGTCAAGTCAGAGGTGTCAGTGTTCATGTACATATAATGGCCGTTCTTTAAAGCTCTATCATGTCATATTGTCAAGTTAGAGGTGTCAGTGTTATAGTGTCTTTGTATATAACAGCCTTTCTTTAAAGATCTGACTATCATGTCATATTGTCAAGTCAGAGGTGTCAGTGTTCATGTACATATAATGGCCTTTCTTTAAAGATCTGACTGTGTCATATTATCAAGTCAGAGGTGTCAATGTTCATTTGCATATAACAGCCTTTCTTTAAAGATCTATCATGTCATATTGTCAAGTCAGAGGTTTCAATGTTCATTTGCATATAACAGCCTTTCTTTAAAGATCTATGTCATACTGTCAAGTCAGAGGTGTCAATGTTCATTTGCATATAACAGCCTTTCTTTAAAGATCTATCATGTCATATTGTCAAGTCAGAGGTTTCAATGTTCATTTGCATATAACAGCCTTTCTTTAAAGATCTATGTCATACTGTCAAGTCAGAGGTGTCAATGTTCATTTGCATATAACAGCCTTTCTTTAAAGATCTATCATGTCATATTGTCAAGTCAGAGGTTTCAATGTTCATTTGCATATAACAGCCTTTCTTTAAAGATCTATGTCATACTGTCAAGTCAGAGGTGTCAATGTTCATTTGCATATAACAGCCTTTCTTTAAAGATCTATCATGTCATATTGTCAAGTCAGAGGTTTCAATGTTCATTTGCATATAACAGCCTTTCTTTAAAGATCTGACTTTCATGTCATATTGCCAAGCCAGAGGTGTCAATATCAATTTTCATGTAATGGTCTTTTTTTAAAGATCTATCATATCATATTGCCAAGTCAGAGATGACAATGTCCATTGCATATAATGGCCTTTCTTTAAAGATCTGACTATCATGTCGTATTATTAAGCCAGAGGTGCCAATGCTTCAGTCCATCGTACCTCCAACAGCTAGCTCAACTAAAGTACATGTCATTCAGGTCATGTATGTACCATAATTACTCCATTATAGGTTGACCCCAACTGCAAACTTCATAATGTGTTAGCAGATCTGGGTTTTGAAGTTTGTTAGGAGTAGTCAGTGGAACAAAAACAACATAGACCCTGATCTACCAGCACATTATGCGATGGTAGATTTGGGCCTATGTTGTTTTTGCAGTTGAACTCAGCTTAAAAGTGAGTATATATGTTATGCTGTCTCAATTATTTCAGTCAGCTTTGAGAATATAATTACATGTAACTTTAAAGGATGATTTTTCAGGGGTTTTTTTTGCTGCCTATTGATCAGTATTCCTTGCAGGATCATCATGTAACTGCCTCAGAAAATATGTGTGTATTGGCATTAAAATATCTGGATGTTTTTAGTCAAGGCCGTCCATGAGGTATGATCCAGTATAAACCAGATTGAATGTTGTATGCTAAGATGTCATATTGGAAACGCTACATGTTGGACAAACTTTTGCACTACCCTATGAACTAGAAATGATTAAACCTGACCTCCATTTTTCTTGACTCAAGCTAGTGCATGGTCATTAGTGATCGATAATGTTCATCAGAATGTTTTGTGATGACAACTAAGGTGCAGATCACTCAACAATCAGGAATGAACAGACTTTGATCAAGCTATATTAATATTAAATTTAGAAAAACAATTATTTCTTAATACCAATAAAGGTGCCTACATGACCAGGTTGATGTATACTATAGTGTACTGAGATTTGAATTTGTATTATCACATCATTTGTGTTTCATGACAGGGTGAATTTGTTTATAAATTATACACTGCCTATTTAATGAAAGGAAGATTTGATATGAGAGTTCATGTCATATTAAATTTATGAAACTGGTTGAATATATATTGTTATTATGCCACAAGCAGATGTCATTATGTATTATCAAACAAGTTTTTAAATTTTGTATCACATGAAACCAAGTTTGATGTTCTGTTGTTACATAATGTTAAGATCTTACATTACTCTGTTATGTTGCCAAATTGTATTGCTAGATGTTATTTCACAGTATGAGATGTTATGATGCTAATAAAGGTTACCATGGGTTGGATTTAGATAGGGTATAGGAAGGAGGAGGAGGGGGGGCACTTAAATTTTCTTTTCAGTCAGATAGTACACTTAAAAGTGTGAAAATGGAGAAAATATTGCCACTATTTGCAAAATAAAGCATATCCTGTTACATTGAATCCCTGTAGAAAATTCCTATATTTACCTATGTAAAGCAATAAGGCATTAATTAAATTAAAATGTTTTCTTGAAACTGGATTTAAAATAAAAATATAAACTGCGTAATGTTTATTATCAACTTAACAGTGTCCCTTGACAAGTACAGAGGACCCTGTGTAATACAGAGGACCCTGTGGAATACAGCATTGAAGAAAACCAGTCATAGTTCAGGCAAGATTAGGCAGTCAGCTGGAATACTCAGTGTCAAAGCCACTTTAGCAAGACTGACTTTCTGAATTTTACAGCCATAATTCCAGGGATCTGGCATACCCAAAGACTGTAGATGGTTTCCATTGTATTATCAAATCATGAATGTATGTTCATGGCTAGGATTTTTTTCACCTTTAAAGACCCTGAAATGGGTAATATTACCTAATTTGCATTTCGTTTCCACTTCATTTGCATTCTTGCATTCCATTCACATTTGCATTTCAGCTACCATATCATGTTTGTTTTGTTTTTTTGCTTATGGTCTCAGAAATGCATTCTGATTTTGCTTTTATTGCTTCCATTCATTATTTCTTTCCTTTTTATTTATTTGGAATGCAATTACAAAGGTCAGGACTTTTGTTTTTGATTGTATTAAATAAGGGGATCCATTGTCATAAAAAGTTGAGTGTAAAGAGTAAGTAACCTGATTCTGTGTTATCATGCATAATGGCTTTTGACTGTGGAAATTTAGCAACAGTCCAAAATACATGTAAATTGATTTTTAAATCCATGACATTACCTTTGTTGTATATCATATTTATGTTTGTTTAACATGCTTTAAACTGTGAACAGCACATAGACCCTGATTGGCTTCACACAATCTGTAGCACACAGATCTGATCTGCCATCACACATTGTACCAGCACATTGGGAGCACATAGACCCTGATATGCCATCACATAATGCACCAAGATATTGGGAACACATAGACCCTGATCTGCCAACACATAATGTTCCATCATATCTGTCACACATAAGCCTGATCTGCCATTGCACATTTTACCACCATATTGGGAACACATAGACCCTGATCTGCCTTCACATAATGCACCAAGATATTGGGAACACATAGACCCTGATCTGCTGTCACATAATGCACCAAGATATTGGGAACACATAGACCCTGATCTGCTGTCACATAATGCACCAAGTTATTGGGAACACATAGACCCTGATCTGCTGTCACATAATGCACCAAGATATTGGGAACACATAGACCCTGATCTGCTGTCACATAATGCACCAAGTTATTGGGAACACATAGACCCTGATCTGCTGTCACATAATGCACCAAGGTATTGGGAACACATAGACCCTGATCTGCTGTCACATACTGCACCAAGATATTGGGAACACATAGTCATCTGCCAGCACATTTTTTTGTACCAACATATTAAGGAGAACATAGACCCAGATCTGCGGCACATATATACCAACAGAACAGGAACATATTCACTCTGATCTGTCAGCACATAATGCATCAACATATCAGGATCTTCACCATCATGCATTCACAGTTATAAGCAAAATGGACAACAAAAGTCCCAGATATGCAAGTTTGCTGTGTGAAAGCAAATCTGAGTCAGCACAGAAACTCTATGGGTGAGTGTACAAGCATATATATTACCAGTCTTTTTATATGTTCGACTGTATAAATTGACCTTGAGCTTGTAATGGTGTGTAAAATATTTATGTGTATCATATATACTCACTTATTATAAGAGTCTAACTGCAAACTGCATAGACCCAGATCTGTCATTGCATAATGTACTGGCAGATCTGAGTCTGTTTGTTTGTTAGGAGTAATCGGTAGAACAAACAATATAGACCCTGATCTGTAGGCACATAATGTTCTGGCAGATCAGGATCTATGTTCTTTGCAGTTTGACTTGTCTTGTGAGTAAATATGGTAGCTTTAGTATTTTCTTAACCTTCAAGGTAGTGTAGGGTATATCAAGACCTGGGCTAAACCCAAAGAAGAGAGTTGTGCAGTGTGTCCATGTGTGTAACCATGACACAGGTTCCATGTGTTCTGATATCAACAGCGATTAATGTTTCTGTGGAGTCCTTGCTTAACAGATAGTGAGACATAGATATAATTTTTCCACTGCAATTCCCCATTATATTTTTTTCATTGTTGTATTTGCAAGTTATAAACAGCGAAGGTACTTGATAGCATGGGTTCCCATTGAGACATCATCTTCTGTGAAACCATTGTTCTGTATGGTTACAAGTCCCTAACCTTTGGCTAGCATACTTATTCTGTACAAGTATAAATCCCAAAGAGTTTGCTAGCAATCTAGGACTGTGGAATCAGTAAGAATTGCTGGGTATCAACCTTTTTATATTCACTTCCCCATCACCCTCTTTGTGATCATAAAGCGGAGGCAAGGTCCTTATCAAATCCTTGAGTTTTTCTGTATGGTTATATATTCCAAACATTGCATGGGGGGGGGGGGATTTCTGCCATACTAGCCCTGTACAATGAATTAGTAGTACCCTTCTATCTCCATGCATCCTAAACCTCCTTGTGCCCTGGAACCAAGGCCAAGGT
The DNA here is from genome assembly GCA_016617855.1 of Megalonaias nervosa. NCBI lineage: Eukaryota > Metazoa > Mollusca > Bivalvia > Unionida > Unionidae > Megalonaias > Megalonaias nervosa. The sequence goes on along the minus strand of JAECUM010000342.1, from coordinate 11,058 downwards.
CACTTAAAAAGTTTGGTCAAGTTAGGACTCTTTAAGTTTTTCAATATAGTCATAAGTCCCAAGTCCTTGTAGGTATCACTGTTCATTATAGTCATAAGTCCCAGACCCATAAAGGTGTTACTGTCTTGCTTGACTGTATGATTAAAGGACCATTCTTCTTTCATTTCATGCACCTATTCTCTCTTGTTTCTGAGATGAGATATAACGAAGGTCATTGTGGGATATAACCAAGGTCATTTTGGGATATAACCGTTATTTTATAATGTTTGATTATGTCATGCAGATGGGTAGACAAGACATACACCTTAGTTCCTTAGAATCATATGTATTATAATTGATTGAGTAACAGAAATGCACACCTTTACCATGTTTTTTTAAATATTTTCTCTAGCTTATTGTGATATGCAAGCTTTTACTGACTTTTTGCCATATTTGATAAATCATTGTTGTAAAAGAATTTTGATATAGTATGATTTCTTATGCATGTATATGATTTGAATTATTGGTGCTTGTATTGGTTAATTCTTGGTGATTTCTGAGTAATCTAATAGTACCATATATTCTCACATACAAACTTGGATCCACCTGCAAACTGCACAAGACCTACATCTGCCAAAAGATATGTGTTGGCAGATCAGGGTCTCTGCAGCTTGTTAGAAGTAATCAATAGAACAAACAACATCGACTCTGATCTGCCAGTGCTTTATGTGCCGGCAGATAATCGTTAATGTTTTCAGTTGTACCACATTTAGAGGTGAGTTACATGATGAACTCCAATCAAAAAAGAGAAGTTAAACATTCAGTGTAAATAATGTACATCCATCTACTGTACGTATTTCTTGTATGCTTTGCAGGATTATTTATTGCAATGTTTTTTTTATAACATTGACAACTTGTGCTGGAGTTTGTCTCTTGTATCTAATGACTCTCATTTTGTAACATGATTATTACAATGTATCTATTGCATGGCATGTATTCCTAAACATAGGTCCTAATTCCATCATTTCATCACATCTGGAAGGCTTATAATATATGCTACATCCATGCTGTGAATACAGTGAAAGATCTGTTTACTGTATATACTTGTTTATAAGTCAAGTCACACAGCAAACAACATAGATCCTGATCTACTGTAGCATAATACACCTGCAGATCATGGTATATGTTGTTTGTTCTACTGATTAATACTAACATAACTGCACAGACCCAGATTGAAGGTGTATTATTATGTGGCAGATTTGGGTCTGTGCAGTTTGCAGTTGGATTCATTTTATGCACAAGTATATACATATTCTTCAATCCATATTTTTATTTTTTCTTGAACTGCTGGATTTAAATTCACCAAAATGTGCACATTACTGGTCTATAGTGTCACCATTTGCAAGACGTGCATAACCTTTGGCTCTTTATACTGGCTTGATTTCAGAAGGAGTAATGGAGATGGTTAGATGTCAGATATATATAAATTTAGATCAAGAGATATTTTTAACTACTTTGAGTCTAAACTGTGTTGATGTTGTCATAGCACACTCTGTTAGGTGAGGGGATTATAATACAGATGCAGTGAAACCTTGCTATAACATGATCGTCAGGGTCCACAAAGTGTCATCATGCTGTGTACCATATCAAGCAGTGTCCAGTCAATTTGGGCGAGAATTATTATACAGCTACCAGGATTTGTTGAAATCAGTTGAAAAGTTATGGTCGAGAATGAAATTCAAAGTGAAAATCAGGTTTTAATAACATCAACCAGAATTATGAACTTATCATCCAGAAGCAAAATGCAAAATATTAAAAAATATTAAAAAATGCAGAATATTAAAAAATCTATTTTTTAGCTATTTTGTCCATAAACTGACCCAGAATATCAATAAGTTCCTTCAGTGGGCTGAGGGAACAGATGTACCAAGTTCTGTTGAAATCCGTTTGCTAGAACTTCAGTTTTCTTTCATTAACCAAACTGGACACCAGTCCCACTGCCCAACCATCTGTCCAGAAACTGTAAACTATGATATCTCATAACACATGGTGGTCAAGCCTTGTGATGTACATTTGTGGTTGGGATTATTGTTGAATTTATTAGATAAATATTGGTATAAGTTTTGGCAAAGTTGGTACAGGCTTATCTTCAATTAATTAATTACCAAGAGAGATTATCTTCAATTAATTAATAAATATTAATTACCAAGAGAGAAATACATTCACAGCATTTGGTAAAGTTTCATTCCTGTATCTAATATTTCTTTTTCGTTACCAACATCATGACATTCTTGAAATCATAATTTTGGGATCAATCAGGATTTACGCAAGTGTGTGTTGAGGTTTACTCATAGCAGGACCAAAATTTATGAATTTTATCAGTAAAATAATATATGGATGTTATTTTATGGTTCATTTTTAAGGTATTTTCCTTTCCTTTACATCAGTCTTCTGCAGTTTTTTTTGTTTGTTTTTGAGTTGGTTGGTTAAATTTTACATCATCGTTTAAGTAGCTTTGCACCACTACACCTATGAACGTTGATGCAACAAGTCTCTATCAAGGAATTAAAGTTGAGTGTAAGGAAAAAAGAAAGGAGATATATTAATAGTTCTTCAGATGCTATAAGGATTCATGAAACATCAACAGGGAATATATGAAACAAATATAAAATGACCATTTCTTAAATTCAGTCTACCTGTAAAACTGTCTTTATGAATGCTTCTTTGTACGGGTACCTATTTTTAAATTCAGCAGTTATAAATCTTTGTACTAAAGTCTGTTTACATATTTAAACTTTATAAATGACACCTGTTATTAAAGTCAACAATTATAAATCTTTGAATGTATGTTAATTTCATATTTCAACTTTATGAATGATACATGTTGTTAAAAACAACGATTATAAATCTTTGTACTTAAGTTTACCGACATAAACTATGTTAAGGATACCTGTTGTTAAAAACAACAATTATCAATCTTTGAACCTATGTTAACCTACATATTTCAACTTTATATCAGGGCAAAATTGTATTGATCCTTGATTGACTTACAGGTTTTACTAATTTAGATTTAAACTTACTGGTTAAATCCCTATTTTCTCTGTTCTCAGTTATTTTATTTTTGTGATGTTGTGAATTATGTTTGAATTACATCCATTTATAACCAAAATATTACATGATATAATTTATTGACAATCAATACCAAGACTATTGTAATTTTATTACTGTTGGAGCCTAAGAAAACTGACCTCTCAGAGTTTAGAAGAATTCTAGCCACTAATTAGAATAGTTCTTTAAAATCAAGATTTATAGCACCCAGTTGACCCTGGATTTCATTCTATTTTATGAATGATTTAATTTTTGTAAGCATTAATTTTGACACTTTGCAAAAGTTATGGCAGCACATAAATTGATGGATTTGGGAATGTGTTGTATTGCGTCATAGAAGAATCATTGTTTGAGAGATCTTTAAATTTATGGCCAGTAGAAACTGTGAAATTTGCCAAAATTACTACTATACCAGAAATATAGAATTGCAGTATTCAGTTCTGATCAGAATTTCTGCTTTTTGATACAGAATATGCATTTTGTATTCATTTTGTCTGACAGTGCATGCAAAACTTTTGTATGTGTAAAGAAATATCTTGTTCCATGAATCCCATGATTTATTTATCATCACCATTTTTGACAATGATTTAGAGCATTTTTTGAAGTTTCAACAAAATTTAATAAATTTTCTGAATTTGTTTATTGTTGGAAAACAACTGTTATTATTCATTGCAAATCAACCTTTTCATGAATGAAATCCGTTTTTTTAATAATCAGTATTGATTTAGCACATTTTGTGTATTCTTAATTTAAAACCTCTACGCATCCTGCAAAATTTGTTTGTTGCAATATATTATCATTAAAGAGAAGGTTGCTTCTAATACTGTGTATATTTTCATGTGTAGTTTTTGCCCCATGTCCTTTTTTGATATGTCTAATTGTATTATTTTTAAATTTTATTTTTTGATCATATTATTTCATTCTGAATGGAAAATTTCACAATTTCTCACCAGGTCTGAATTTCTCCAATAAAACTCTAGTCTGGACTTATATTTAGGTCTAGAATCTATCAATTGAATGTGCTGAAAATTAGCTCTGATTTAAATCTGACCAGCACCAAAATCAAATTTATAAGCTTAGTGCTCTTCATGATTTCATGTACAATAAAATGTCTTAATTATAAAACACCCTTCCAATTTAGAATCTGGTAAATGTGTTGCATTGTGATCAATATCCAGTGACTTTGATATATGTAATATTGTGCTTATTTTGCAGAAATGTATATTTCATACATATTTTTCTTTGTATATAACAAGCTCTTTTCTGGACAGTATTTGTAAATATTTGCTGATCTACGTTGATGTAATGCCATATGTAAAATATACAGGAAGCTAGTCTTATTGTCTGTTTATTTATAAAATTTGAATATAAATATAATACAAATTACCATTATTGTTGTCTGTCTTAGTTCCTTTCCTGATAGATCAGTAGAATCTTCTCCATCAATATGGGTAAGATTGAAAAATCACTAGGACATAAGATTGCGTCTGAAACCAAAGCTTGCCAAGTTCCAGGTAGAAGTCTCCATGAGGAATAGATTTCCCTATATTTTCATGTGTTTGGAAAACATTCATTTTTCTCTCTAATCATATAGTTCTACCTTCCATTATGGTAATTTTATCTTCCCAAGTGGTAATCCTATCTTCCCTAGTGGTAATTGTATCTTCTCTTATGGTAATCCTTTTTTCCCTAGTGCTAATCTTGTCTTCCCTAGTGTTAATCCTGTGTTCCCTTATGGTAATCCTATCTTTCCTAGTGGTTATCCTATGTTTCCTAGTGGTAATCCTATCTTCCCTAGTGGTTATCCTATGTTTCCTAGTGGTAATCCTATCTTCCCTAGTGGTTATCCTGTTTCCTAGTGGTAATCCTATCTTCCCTAGTGGTAATCCTATGTTTCCTAGTGGTAATCCTATCTTCCCTAGTGGTTATCCTATGTTTCCTAGTGGTAATCCTATCTTCTCTAGTGGTTATCCTATGTTTCCTAGTGGTAATCCTATCTTCCCCAGTGGTAATCCTATGTTTCCTAGTGGTAATCATATCTTCCCCTAGCTAGTGGTAATCCTGACCAGGAGAAAACTCCAGATAACTCTGACTTGTGAGAGTGGAAAAAATATTAATTTATTCATTGATTGATTTTGTAAAAATTAATTATTGTTTATTTATTGATTATGGCTTGTGTGAGAGCAAATGGATCCGACTAAACAGTGATGTAGGATGAAACTGAAAATCTTGTTTAAGACGGCACATTAAATCAAATCTAAAACTTTCAAAGTGCATATATAAGTATCAAATACATCTTGTCTTTTCTCCTCTTATCTTTATAATAGGACCAGATAGTTAGAATATACATATATCATGCATTTGATTCAGCTTTGAAATTGGTATAATGATGAATCTGTCTGACAATATATAGGTGGAATAATTCCATCATAATATATGCCTGTCCAACAACAATTAAGTATAATGATTTTATCAGAATTTTCAAATAATAGAATTTTGAAATTGGAACTTATTACTTAAAGATGTAAAGTTCGATTAAAGTTAGGTCAGTGACTTGTAACATGCAGTTAAAATCTATTCCAGTTGGGGGTGTTTTTAAATAAACGTTTTGTATACAAGTGTCATTTTCACCCACCTTTTGGAAGCAATATGATATCGCCAAAATTTGTGAGAGGACCAGATACCATTTGCATCAGAGCTGTTAAATCCAAACAGTCTAAATTTAGTGAAGTTATACATGTTATATCTGAACACAATAAAAACTCAAAACTCTGATTATAGATTCCCAAAGACTGATAAAAAAAAACAGGAATGAAGACTTTATTGACAGAACCCTCTTTTATATACATTTCTACTTGACCCATGTTGCAATAGCAGTTTCTGAAAAAAAAACAAACTATCATCTAATTGAAAATTACTTCAAACTGTAATCAAGTTCGCATCCAGAACCTTCTAAGGTAACAATCAATTCTATGTTTTGAACTCAAACCCAAGTAAACATCTGTTTATAAGTTACAAACAAGACAAACATCAGGTACAGACTGAAATGCTATCCTCAAGCATGGACAAAGGTCAAGCACACAATACAAATTAAATATACACAACACTTCGGTTTGCTGGATCAATAGAGAATGTGCAGCAGGTCTGAGATTTATGCTATCAAGCTCTGCACTCCCCTTGCCATTCTCCCCAGTTCAAAGTCTGTAGTTCCAGTATGGATGAGACTAGGCCAGGTGTAGCGATCATGTCCGAGATCTTCTCATGACTCGTGGTCAGTGTTAAATGTTTCAAGGATGACTTGAGGGAATCTTTGAAGCATTTCTTCTTAACACCACGAGATCTCTTTCCCACCTTCAGCTCATCATAGAAGATCTTTGGTAGTCGCTCTTTTGACAACCTGATGACATGACCAACCCATCTCAGCTGTGATTTCATCAACAGAGCGTGGATACTTGGAATGCCTGCCCATGTGGGAACTTTCATGTCTGGGACCTTGTCCTACCATCTTATCCTTATTACTCTCACCAGTCAGACCATGTGAAAAAGGTTCAGCTACTTGGCATGGCGCCTGTACACAGTCCAGTTTTTGTAAGGATACAGCAGTGTCAGCAACATAAAGGCTTTGTAGCCATTAAGTTTTGTTTGCAGACTGAAGCCCTGTGCTCCCACACATTTGCACTTATTCTGCAAAAGGCCACACCTGGTTTAGGAATTCTGGCATAAGTTTCATCATCGATGTGGATTGCACATGACAGTGTGCTGCCAAAATAGGTGAACTTGTCCGCTGCCAGGAGGGTTGGCCATTAACTATCATAGTAGGGTGTATGTAAGGCTTTCCCGGTGTAGGTTGGTGCATTACCACTGTCTTTTAGATTTTTATTGTAAGATCGAAATTTTCAAACTATGCCTGTGATCCCTTGTCCTTTCCTGAAGCCACACTGTCTCTCAAACAGAACCCCATGATCAGTATGATGCACAAGACGATTGAGCAGATTTCAGGATTTTGCCCGCTATTGACAGAAAGGAGATGCCCTGACAGTTGTTGCAAGATTGTCTGTTGTCTTACGGTTGTCCAAGTGGGTGACAGATGCATCCTTGTACTCCTTGGGTATAGTTCCCCGAGTCCACATTGACTGAAAGAGTTCAGTCAGTTTCTGTGTCATACGTGAGCCCCTGGCTTTGTAGACTTCTGCTGGTATTGCATATGCTCCAGGTGCTTTGCCATTTGACAGCAGATCAATTGCTTTAACAATTTCAATCAGCGTTAGAGGATCAGCAATCGATATGCTAATTTCCACTAAGGCAGTGAATCATTTGCCTCCTCGCTGAAAGATGACTATTGAATGAGGATGTTGAAGTGTTCTGCCCATCTATAATATATCTTCTCTTTGACAGTGAGCAGTGTGGCTCTGTCAGTACTCAGTATTGGAGATGTTCCTGATGACCGTGGCTCGTAGATAGTCTTCAAAGCATTATATAAGTTTTTCATGTCATTCTTGTCTGCGTAGAACTGAACCTCATATGCCTTATTACTCAACCATAAGTCTTGCAGCTCTCTGAATTTGCACTGGACAGTCTATTGATGTTGTTGTTGCCGCCTTCTTGGATGATGAGGTGCTGTCTTTTAAAAAGGACATAAGTAGCCAATGTTAATCTTGCAGGATCACTCTCATCAAATCGATCTTGATGTTTACATGTGGTGGGACCAAGGGTTCGGCATGCAGCTGAGTACAACGAGTCTCAGAAGATGTCCAGTTTTCCTCGACATTCTAAGTACTTATATCGAATATATCTAATTGGCTGAAAAGTACGTCTCTTCAACATATGCCTGTTCATGTTATCCTGTTTCAAATTTGGAGCACATTTTTGCCTTGCTGAATATGGATATTGAGCTTGGATTATATGATCCTATTGTCAGTCCAGCATTTTGTACTTATCATGTCCTCTGTCACTCAGACATCTAGCTAATGTCTTCTCCTGACAATAACGTAGTCAATAAGATGCCATTGTTTGGAGTGTGTATGCATCCAAGACGTCTTGAAGACTGTGTTCGTGGCTAGGAAGCAAAGTTTAGCACATTTGCTCAGCAGGAGGAGTCCGTTGCTGTTGCATTTTCAAAGCCATTTTGCCAGTGACACCTGCTCATGTCTGGTGATCTGTGCCAACTTCAACATTGAAATCACCAAGGATGACAAACTTTTCTGCCTTTGGTATTGCTGAAACAATAGACTGCAGATCTTCATAAAATTTGCCTTTGATCTCCTCTGGATTGGTCATGGTGGGTGCATAGGAGCTGATGATAGCTGTATAGCATTTTCCAAACAATGGCAGTCTCATTTGCACTAGTCATTCATTCAAGCCCTTTGGAAGAGTTGTGAGCTCGCTTACTCGCTGCAATTTTATGGCAAAGCCAACATCATCTTCACTTCGCTCTTCATTACTGCAGCCACTACAGAAGAAGGTGTAGCCGGCTTCTTCTTCTGCGAGTTGCCCTTCCTCAGCTAGGCGAGTTCTACCCAGGGCTGCTATCTGGATGTTGCCAGTTCTCTACCAACTAAAGCTGTTAGTTTCTGTGGTCTATCTGCTGTGGTACTGTCAATTAGTGCGATTATATTCCAGTAACCGATGGTGAGTTGCGTCACCTTTCTCTTTTTGTTCCGTTTTCGACATCTAAGGTGGGATCCCGCGGTATGCTGACCAGGTTTAAGGTGAAACAAGTAATGATTAGGGCAACTTTAGCTGGCCAGTTTCTCATGTTACAGAACTAAACAGCGTGATCCTAAAAGTTATTGCTCAGTCACCCAGGGGCCTCCATGTTGGAAAGGTTTGAGGACAATCATATTTTTAAAATTTATGGTCGAAAAATTATCGGGACACTCGATGAAATCAATGTTAAATTTTGTGATAATTTCCAACACATACATTTTGATTACATGCCAACACATACTTTCTGATTACTATCTAAAACACCAAATATACTATCCAACAATTACTTTTTGATTACTATCCACCACCTAACTTTGCATTACTATCCATCAAATACGTTTTGTTTGCTATCCAACATTACCTTTTTAACTTACTATCCAACACGGCGTATGTAGTGACTAAACCATACACTTATTATCCAAGGAAAGGGGTTAAAGAAGGGAATGAAATATACACACACAGTCACATGCAATCAAGGGTAGTAGTGTTTATTCCAACGCTATACACACAAACACCCTGTCACACACAAGGAGGCAAGGGAGGTAGTGTTTATCGACACTTTTCCCACACAACCATACTATCACATACAATAGGGGCAAGGAAGTTTTAGTTATAGTTTGTTATCATATACATAGGCAGATACATGCAAGGCTACTGTGGAATGGATCATTAGAATTTTAGTATCATCCTATCATATACGTACCATACATGAAACTGAGTATATAACACTCCTTATCAGGACGAAAATATTTACATGTTGACTGAACATTTCATTTGCAATATTTGTCTTAAATATATTCATCAATATTACGGAAATGATTGACTCAGATAGTTAGAATATATCATATCTGATCTAGATTATCACATTGAATAACAATAGTCGCATCAAGCAAAACAAAACGGAAGATCATGTCCACCATCACCATCGACTTTGAATACTAGTATTCGAAATGCCAGTTGAATGTGTAAAATGCCAGTTCTACAACACCATTTGACGGGCACATGGGATAGACCTTTCAGCAACTGCGTATTAAAACATACCAGATATAAGGGTTAAGTTACAAGAGCGGGTCCTTTTCAAATTACACACAAAGGGAGAGAATTTGTCCTTACCCACTGGTCGGTCCTTTCATATTCAGGGAAAACCTAACACAGGATCCATGAGTGATAACATGAAGAATTACACAAAAAAAAACAACAAAAAAAAAACAAAAACAAAAAACAACAAAAACAAAAAAACAATTGCTGCGACACATATAACAGGAATTCCAATAGATATTCCGACTAATACATCAGTAAGGAGATTTCAAAACAAATTTGGAATAAACTTGCATGGCTCTAAGATGGTAACATACAAGTGATATGAAGTGCAAACAGAGGCACGCATTACAGAGACTGAGAAAGAACAGGCAAAAACAATTGACAATTTTCTACCTGCATGGTTCCCGAGTGAAAACACTGTATAGGGGATGCATCTTTCACGGAAAATGCCACAGGTGTGGCACAATTGTTCGAGACCCTTGACCAAATAGCAGCAAAACATTTCAGTGTGGAAAACACACAAACAAGGCGGAGTGACATAAAATGTTTCCACCTCCAACATAACACAAAAGGACAAAAGAGACTCTCCTAAAGAATAAAGCAAAAGGAAAAGGGAAAAAAGGTAGCTGAAGAAGGAAACCCAGGAAAATGTAATCCATTAAAATCTGATCAAGGAAAGAAAAGAACTCGATGAAGATAACTTGTTAGAAGAACAATTACAACATATAATGGAAATGAGGAAAAGATACTGCAGTGACAAAAAAATAGCAAAAGAAAAACTCAGAGATAGAACAACCCAAAAATAGCACAAAACAAAAATCAGCAGAGCTAGGGAAGACAAAAAGAAACAAAAGGATGACCCTACTTCCACGCCCAAAAAATAATTAGGAAGAGGACAAAACAAGTTTGAAACACACCAAGTAATAAAAGATAAGTGCGAACACCAAACGAAGAAATGACTATCGTATCTGGAGCTGAATCAGACTCGAATATAGACCTATCAGACACAGAGATCACAGATGAGAAAGAATAGTCAAATCAAAATTAACAGACGGGAACGAATAGTCCAAATTTAGTTCACAAATGAGAAAGAGTAGTCAGAATAGAGTTTGCAGATAAGAAAGAATAGTGAAAATCATAGTTCACAGATGGGAAAGAGAGTACATCAAATAATATAAACTAAGTATATTAATTTCAACGAAGAAGTAAATAAGTTACACACAC